>JACGWL010000003.1:4954361-5111979 GCA_034509725.1 Sesamum angolense
TTTGCCATTTTTTAATTTTTCCATTCATCTCATCTGAAAATATTAAAATTTTCCATCTACCTCGTCCGAAAAAATTTAATTTTTAATTTTTTTAAAAAAGAAACAAATTAAAATAAGGACAAAGTTGATAAATGATAATTACATACTTCTATCAACGAATTACATAATTTTATCAAGCATTAAGAGAGTATTTACAAATCTTCAAATAATAAAAAAATATATTTATAATTATATTAAACTTTAATGAAATTCACAGTTATTTACTATATTAAATATATTTAAAATCCATCACCATGTAATAAGAATTTTGATCATGCTTTTTAGTATAAAAGTTTGTGGAAACGTTCTATAAATCCATGGGACAACTTTGGTGATGTTGGGCTTGAACTCAGCATTGGGTCTGAGAGGGAACTGGGCCTCATGTAATAATACTATTTAAGACATACACTAATGAGGATTAAATATCCAAACTGAGATTTAAGTATTTATGTAAGTTTAAAAAGAGGTAATTTTGAAACATTTAAAATTTTAACCCAAACTCAGAATAAGAATAATTTTCTTAAAGTAAGTTCAGAATATGAATAATATCCGTATGTAATTATGCTTTTGAAATATAGCCTATGTTCTACGATATTCAATTTCAACAAAGTAACCATTTAAAAAAAAAAAAAAAAAGATAACTACACTTCCATCACTTAAGATTTGGTATAATTACACGTAAACTCTCTGTAATTTGAAAAATTACATCTAACACTCCTGAGGTTTGCTTCCGTCTAACAAATAAGTCCTGCCATTAGTCAAAATTTATCGAATTTGCTTATATAAACAAAAAAATTAAAAAAATTATATTACCCTCTATTGACTATTATTAATTTACTGTAGGTCAAATAAATCTTTTTATGACTAAATTATTCTCATACATCATCACGTGTAATGCATGTGATGTAGTATATTTTCATTTTTATAAGGATATTTTAGTTCGAAAAAATTATTTAACTTGCAATAAATCAGTAATAAGTCAATCAAGGATAAATATCAATCTTTAATCAATTCTTTTACTAGCATCAGCAAATTCAGTGAATTTTGACTAATTGAATGCCTTATTTGTTAGACAAAAGTACAGGGGTGTTAAATATAATTTTTCAATTATAGAGAATTTACGTGTAATTACACCACACCTAAGAAGGGGGAGTGCAATTATCCCAATAAAAAAAGCGTGGTTTTTTTTTTTTTTTTTTTTTTGTATTGGGGTAATTAATCCAAATTTTATATGAAGCTGTGGGCCCTCGTACGTTGATTAATGATTATATTAATCAAAATAAAGGGTAGCTTAAATTAAAGAGGAAATCAAGAAGTTCAGTCACCATGTTGTTGAATAACATTTATTAATGATTTTTAACTTTTTTATATTTATTTTATTTATTTGGAATGGGCCCTTTCTACCATTTGGGGTTGGCTTTGGTGTTATTATTATGGTGCTGCTTCCCACTCTCTCCAAATAAATATTAATTATTATATTTCCTCAAATTCTATAATTTAAAGAATCTCCTATATCAAGAACCCTTTTCACGTTTACATAATAGTTTTTATGCTAAATTATATTTTTTTTATTTGAACTATATTTATTTTTATATTTTGTTTTATTTTGTATTTAATTTATCATCTCAACTTAGCAAAATTTATATTTTTGCCATAATATGTCATCATTCTTTTGTTGATTTTTTTATCAGAAAAACATAACATGTGCATATGTGAAAAATATACGTTACATAATCCTTAAATATCACATATGCATTGCATGTGGTATTTTTTTCACAAAAACACTTGATTGAAAAACAATTATAAATGGTAAAATGCAAAAATTTTGTAAAGTTGATATGGTAAGTTGACAAAAAAAAAAAAAAAAGATGCCAAAATATATTAAAAAAAATAGTCATTATTTGGATGGCAACATATAATTAACCCTAATTTTTACTATAAAAAAGTGATAATTACATCATTGCAACATCAATATGTTAATATTTCTCATTTTTTGTAAATTTATAAAATAACAATTAAACTAAATAAATATAAACACAATTCTAAATACTCACACGTTTAGTGAGACTCAAGCACACAACCTTATATTTATTCATAAAGCTTAATATGAGATTCAATCAACCAAGACATATAAGTTTTTAAGTCGTCGGATTTATATTTCAATCGAATCACTACAAAAAATAATAATATTAATTAAAATAAATCATGGTATTAATAATGCCGGTAATATTATATATTAAATTACAATAATTTTCATTATAGCAAAATTTAAAATGTTACACATTTCGTAGTAATAATATTTCTATGCAAATCATTAGTTGCAACATAACAATAAACAAACTCTCTGAAAAAATAAAATAAAAACATAACAATAAACAAACATAATTAGCAATCATTATAGTAAAGTTTTTTTGTCCCTAAATTGTCATTATGCATACTCTAATTGTTAATAATAACAACTTAATACAATATTATTGCCATTAACTCAAATCGTGTCAATTTATACTAAAATAAACTCGTACAATCAAAATCATCAAAATTATTATATTGATAAAAATAAATATTTTGTAAAATTAATTAAATAAAAAAAATTACTCTTATTCTGCAATCGATTCATTACCGTCATCACAATACTGTTAAAAAAAAAAAAAAGGTATAACTTTTGATTATGCTTAATTATCATATTTAAAATTAACACGTTATCGAGAGTCATGCAGCAGCATCAAGCTATTATTTTTACAGATGAAACCAAATATTTATTACTATTAAAAATCATGGTAAATGTATTCAACATAGCTAAAACTATAATAAATAATAATTAATTATTTATAATATAAAAAGTATTTTATATTTTTATAGAAAACAAAAAACAAAGTGGCCTAAAATTTGGCAAGAAGTGAAAGTAAAAAGGCAATAAAAAAGAAGAAACAATGAACAATAAATTCCCCATGTAGAAAGGGATGGGCAGTGGGCTGATGACAATAGAAGTAACCAATCATGACAATAAGCCCATCATCACAAGAACCCTATCATCTCATCTCATCTCATCTCATCTCATCACCAAAACTCACATCCACCTGCCCAAATTATTTATATTAAAATAAAATCCACAAATACCCATAAAATTTAAAATTGGTATATATCGTCCACAGCACATAAGCTTGGGATCTGATGACTTAAATAACAAAATAATTATGTTCCTATCCCCCACAAATATTATTATTTAAATAATAATTATAATAATAATAAATCACACACCAGGGCAAGCCAGATTGTCTTGTTCCACCACCAATTTTTTTTCCTATATTTTAATCCTAATATTTTATAATTAGGTAAGGTCAAATTGATGCAGATTTCAATAGATTTTCTATTAAATTAAAAAGCACATAGTACAATAATAGTATTGAATTGGAGCAAGGGGTATTCTTTTTTTATTTATTTTTTAATTAGAATAAAGTATGAATTTATGCATTCCCCAGATGAAAGTGGGCATGGGGCCTAGTCTGCTCTACACTAGTGCCTATTATGTTTATTTTTATTTTTTTTACATAGATAAGATCATAATAATAATAGTAAAATTAGGGGGAATTAATTAAATTAATGCAACTAACATGCACCAAATCTAAAGTTTGGTGTAAAAAGTCACTGTGCCATATTACACGCTTGTCGCACTTCATGGACTTTTTATTACATACTATACACTATACTATATATATGTGTGTGTATGAGTGTGTGGAAAAGAAAAAGATGAAAATGTAATAAAGTGAATAATTAAGTTGTTTGATCTCGATATAACAAAAAGGAGAGCTAAAGACTTGTTATTCTTTTCACTTTGCCCCTCAAAACTTTTTTTTTTTCATTTCATTACCAACTACATATATATAGATATATATTAATTATTCGTCTATCAATGTCTCTTTTATTTTTTTTATATATTTTAACGCGGAATATAATATTTTGATAATAATGCAATTAAATATTACCACATTGACGTGGCTTGCGATTATCAGTCTCCCATTGCATGAGGTATTGTTTATTTTGACTTAGTTGAAGTCTCGTGAGTTTATTTATTTGAAAAATATTATTCTTTATGGAGAGAACATATTCGGGTTTATAAGCCAAGTTAAATTTATTCTGTAAAATTAATATGAGACTCTTATCTACATCATCAATCCCCTTTAGATAAGAGGTTTGAGAAAGGCACATGTTTTGTTTCTACAAATGATGTCAAATGATATAGCTTGTGTGTGTCGATTGATGTCCCAATATTGTCCGTTTTAACATCGATCGAATCACAGGTCACGTCATACGCATATAAATTTTTTACATTGTACTAATTATAGACAAAGGCAGTAGTAGTAAGCTAGTTTCAGAATTTTTATTTTTCTGTTGAAATATATATTATCTAATATAAATATCCCTTTTTAGCTTTACACATATTTTAATCAACACAACATATAAAATGAATGATAATTGGCATCTTTTTCCCAAATTTTGAAACTATTATTGCCATTCACAATGGACCAACATGGTAAAGAATAGTCTAAACTCCAAATTTAACAATCGAAATTTTAAAATAATAATGGAAAATTACATTTTTGGTAATTAACTATCTAAACAATCCAAACCATTCAAATAAATTAATGTAGATAATGAAAGTGATTAATTAAAAATTGAAATATAGTAATTAAAGTCTTGCAAACTTGCTTGCCAGCCATGTCCACAGCTACATGCACAAAGAGAGCATCATCTCTTGTTCCTTTAGATTGTTTTTTTTATTTAAAATAATAATAACAATAATAATAATTACGACCCGTATTATTATAATAATATTATCACCCCTAATCACTTAATTAATTAATTAATAGCACATCGCTTTCGAGATTAATTTTTTAATCACCTAAAGCAAAAGATAAGCAAAGTACTGCACATGAGGGTTTAATATTCCAAGATGGCATATTCTTCCATATTCAAATAAACTGCACCATCTCATATTAAATTAAATTAAATATTATTATTTTTCTATTATTTTATTTTTTTATTCTTAAATATATTTTCAATTTCCTTTTGGCTTATGGAAAAAGTTAATTTTGATTTTAATGGAGCCACACGGCTGGGGACGCCGCCACGTAGGCTGAATGACGTCACGTGCTGGTGGACACGTGGCGGGACCTGGAGGATTTTTTACAGGATAAAAAAAAAAAAAGAAAACAGGAAAAACCCACAAGTGACAAAAGCAAAAGCAGTGGTGGGTCAACCATTCCGGTTGTGGGTCCTACACGTCCGACGTGGCCGCAACAGTCTAATAAATAATGGTATATTTTAAGGGGTTTAATTAGAGTGACAGTACTGTGATTGAATCCAATCCCCCCCCTCCCCCCGGTTCCTCAGAGCTGGAGATGTCCACATTAAAATTACCTAACTTATTTTCATTATTTTTCATTTTTCATTTTTTTTTATTTCTGTAGTGATATAATTAATATAGATATGGTCGTAGGTCCCTCCGTCGGTTTTAATGATTTGCCCCCAATCAATTCCTTTTTTTTTTTTTTAAAGACTTTTGGCATAAATATATAATTTTAAAAGTTTTGACCTAATTTTCCTACAATATTATTATTATAACCCATTCTATTATATAGTAGTCCATGTATTATGCATACACATATACATTAATATTTCGTTATTTTGTTGTTTTAATATGTTGACAAAAATCAATTAATAGTATTTTACGTGTAATAAAATATATTCGGATCAATTAAGAATAAAAATAACATTAAGATATTAAATATTGAATTCTTATGTCTCTAATAATTTAAATTTTTAAATGAGATGGTAGTGTAATATGTATTCGAGTCAGATCGAATAAAAAGTATTTGGCTTGAATCTCATTACCACTGATTTTACATGAAATGGTTGTTTGATCGATGAATTTGTTTATTTTTTATAGCTTAATATTCTACTTCATAAATCAGTATTGAATTAAATTTTAAAATGGATTTATCATAGTAAAAGATATCTGCATCAATTGGGCACCTTGAAATTGCTTAAATAATATATATTAAATTAAAAAAAGAAAATAACCATATTTACCGCTGGAAATAAATTTAAATAAATTAGTTTTCGTTGTACGCAGTTTCCGTGAGTATAAAAAATCATTTTAAGAGATGATAAAAAAATTATGAAAAAAATTAATAATAATAAAATATAATAAATGTGAAGAATTAAGGTGAGAGATAAATGTGGAGTAGTGGGTAGTTAAGATTATGAAATTATTAAAAAATATTAAAATTACTAAATTAACTATTTTAAAAAATAAATAAATAAATGAAGGGTAATTTGGTATTTTAAAATTGGTATGCAAATGAATTTTTTTTTATAATAGTATAGATACTTCAATTCAAAATACATGTGTAATGTAAATTTAATCTTATCCATTCAAAATATATAATTGATGGCTGGAATTCGATTGAAGACCCGCTACTTGAAAAATTAATATTTTGGGAGATGATGATTAAGAAGGTCAAATAAAAGTATTAAATAAGTGATGAAACTTCAAATTTGGATTGGTATTAGAGCAGTAATTAAATATAAATATAAACATAAAGTAATAATATATAATATATATATAATATAGAGAGAGAGAGAGAGAGAGAGACAGAGAGGAGAGTGGTCCGGGGATAGGATTGGTATTACAGGGAGTAGAGGGTGGTGTTACACGATTCATCAAAAAATAATGCCACGTGAGCATTCCGATGGGGGGTGGGGGTGAGGGTATCATTTGGCGTAGGTGAGAAGAAGAAGAAGATATTTGGGGGTGAGGAGGAGATGATGATTGATGAGTGGTGGTGATTGAGAGGAAGAGGGAAAGTGGTGGATGGGCAGTAGCCAATCACAGCCAAACGAGAAGCAAAGAAAATTTAATAATATAAGATCTTTCAGACGCGCTTCGAACTGTGAAGTGGACACCTACGGGAAGGAAAGTGACCATTCCACGTCGGACCACCCCCTTTTATTTTTAATTTCTTTATTTTATTTGTTTTTTTTTTTAATGAGGGGGGCAAAGGCCAACTTGTGTTTTTGGTGCAATAAGTGTGAAACCAGCAACATTACGGGACCAAGTAAAGGAATAAAAACATAGGGAAACAAAAGTTTTTTTTTTTTTTAATATTCTTTGTTACTTTTTTTTTTTTTTAATTGTGATGGAGGTGTTATTGGAGTGAGGAGGGTTGGTTTAACCTATGTTTGAATTTATGGGATTTATTTTTTAATGAATATAAGTAATTTGTTGTTCCTTTATATATAGTATTTTTCAAAATTTTTAAATGTTGTTATATTTAGTATATGAAAATATAGTACATAAAAGACACTGAATATGTTAAATGATATTAAATTAATGTCTCGTTTTTATGAGTTATTTTCTATGCATAATAAGAAATAATAATATATTTTGTTCGTATGATTTTATCATGTATCTGAAATAAGTTCAATTCATGTATATTATGCAAACTTATTTTTACAATATATATCAAATATATGTAAGATTTAAAAAAATTTAAAACTTTTAAATAATAACATATCAATATTTGTTGAATAATTTACATTGAATTAGATTTCAATGCCTACAAAAATAATAATAATAGAACTTTTAAAGGTCAAATCTGAATTTGTAATTCTTACATATTTCTCAACTGTATAAGATTTGAAAAACGATGAGCGTGTGTTTCTTGCTTATATAATTTTTTTAAATGAAAAAAATAATAATAATAGAGTAAAACACAAAACTTAGTTTAAAATCAAAGAAATGTTCTTCTTTTGGTTCCAGGAGAAGCAACCAAATACTTTGGACATTCTTTATTAGAAACGGACAATAATTTTATGGGAGGTGAACAAGTCATCATCATTTAAGAACATCTCATTATTAATTAGTTAATATCAACACATCTACGCTTTCTTTCATTCTTAATATTCTAATCTTTTTTCTCCAATGATGTAAGATACACCTATTTTTACTATCTTTACATCCCCCAAAATTAAAATTGAACATGACATTGTGGATTTAATATTTACTTGACATATAAAATGTCCGTAATCGTAGAGGATGTATTCATTAAATATATAAACATGACGAATTTTATTAAATTCATGATCAGGGTTCGACTACCCTAGTTAAGACTTGAGACACGTTTCAAATTTGATCGAGTTTATTAAATTAAAATACAAATTTATCTCTAAAGTTGTTTCAAATTCTTATCTAACGGGATAAATCAAGGTGTGGGTTTTTCATTTATCCGAAGCTATTATTAAATATGATATTTATAATAATAGATTTTAGGATAACTATACAAATACAATATATATATATATATAAAATTTTTCGTATTAAATTTTGTCACTAAATAAAATATAATATAGACTTATAATTTAAAAAAAAAGTGATGTTTGCATAATCAAATCTAATATAAGGGGGGTGGGGGGGTGTTATTGTAATTCATTGTAGTTTTTGGAATGTGGATTTTCCACTAACTTGAATACAAGACAAGAGCAAGTGTTTAGAGAGTTAAAAAATTATAGATAATAGCTAAATACATGACTTTGAAAATAATATGTCATAAAAGTAATCGCGATTCTTGTACTATTTGTGGTAAAGGCGCATTTTTGGGGTTTTTAGGGAAAAAGAAAAAAGAAAAAGAAAATAGTAGGAGATTGGTATTGGAAAGGAAGTGAGGGGGGAATTGACCAGGTGCAAGCAAGCGGAGGAGCATGTAAGAACGTAGCTCAAGTGGGACCCACTTACACGCCATCGCAACGTGACAATTAGGCTTAAAAGTGTGGGGGGGGGGGGGGGGAATAAAAAAACAAGATAATTAAAATTTTTAGGAAAAAAGGAAAAAATGGGGCAATTACAGGTCGCGGGCCCCATAGAGTTCTCGGATGTTCCGTGACCGTGACTCCAGCTTATTTTTCCCTCCCCTTCTCGCATAATCACCGTGGGATGTCTGGAGAATCAACGGTCCGGATACGTCCCATTTCTCACGCCCCCACCAAACCTGTCTGCCAGCTAGGACATTTTTTTTAGTATTCGAGAGCAGCCACGTCACCGATGTATCGGACGGATGTAGAGTTTCCACAGGCACCCGCCAACCAAATCGGAGCCGTCCAGGTGGGTCCTACGTATTCTATTACGGAGAAAAGTAACTACGAGAGCTGCTACAATATACTCTCCTTAGTCCCTACCACTAATCACTAATGCCCGTAATTATTGCGCCTTTAAATTATTTTTTTATTAAATAAATTAATAATAATAATAATATCCAATTCTGTTCTGTACTGTTCTTGGGTGGGGTGGGGTGGGGCAAACACCAAAAATACGTTAAAATAAAAATTAAAAAAATAATAATAATAAAAATGCGAACCGAAAAATAATGAAATTTGACCGGGGCTGGAGCGATATTTTCTGCGGTCACCTAGATTCCTTGTGATCGTCATGTTGCTTTTACCAAGGTCACCGTTGCAACCGCCTACCCCCGGTCACTCTCTAGCTACTCAACCCCTCGTTTGTTTCTGTCCTCCTCCACCATCCACCAAATTACATTTTCACTCCCCCATACTTTTACTATTTTGATTTACAAAATTTCAAAATTAGAGAAATTCAAGACTTTGGATTGAAAAAAATCTGCACACTTAATCCCATAAGTGCTGTTAATCAAAGGACTAATCATGTTGAGTTTTATCAATTTTAAGATTATTTTAAACTTTTCGTGATATAAAAAATTAAATGTGTCAAGATTTTATAATTTTTTAAAAATATCATAAAGCAGATGACTAATCAATATTTATTATTAAAATATATCAGTATCCACACATTGACTGAGTTTTTTTTTTATTTAAAAACGTCAATTTATTTTCTATATTGGTAAATTAATTTATTACACAATTATTGCAAAATATTTCAATTATTTGATGATATAGATGATGGTGGATACTGGTATAGTAAACAAATAAACGAATATGATAAATAAGATTGTGAAGTAATTAATAAGTTAATTATATTTATAATTAATAATAATTTTATAAACAGCTCATTCTCCTGAATTGTATATGTAATTAGATTGCATGTTAATGATTTAAATAACATACTATACAAGACTGAAATATTATCAAGAGGCGTGAGGAGAATGACTTTCTCATTTGAAAATGACAAACAAGGAAGATAAAAGGGGGGGGGAACCGACACGTTTCGGTGACATAGTGTGGTCTCGGTTTTTATCCGAGGGTGGAGGGTGCCGCCATGTTGGCAACGGGGGATTTTTAGCCGTAGGATGAGGTGGGGAATTGAGGGCCGAGATTGATTTGCGTGACAAAGCAAAGTGCATCTGAGGTTTCCACGAGGGCTTTTGTGGATGTAAATAAAATAGCCCCCAACAGATGAACAGATGATGAGATTGAGATAGCAGGCAAAAAAAAAAGGGTTCATTTATAGGGGCAGAGAGAGAGAGAGAGAGAGGTGTTGAGGGGGGGAGAGAAACAAAGAGAGAACTGGAGAGAAGCTGAGAGAAAGAAATAGAGGGAGAGAAAGAAAGCAAGAGGGGAAATTTGTGAATGAGGAGGAACCCATTTTCAGCAAAGATCTTTAACAAGATTGTTGTTTTATCCCCCGGATTTGTACTGAATCTTGATTTTCCGGCGAGTGTAATTTCTTTTCATTTTATTTCCGGTGAATTATGCTGTAACTGACCCGTGGTGTGAGATATCTGATTGGATTTCTTCATCTGGGTCAAGCTCAAATTCTGATTACAAAGCGTGGAAAAGACAGTAATGGATAGAAATAGAGAAGCCAGAAGAGCTAGTATCGTGGGCTCTAATGGCTTCAACAGAAGACGACACAGAACCAACAGTCTCAGAGACTCTCCAGGTAGATAAAGATTTTATTTTAACAGATCTGATTGTTGTTTTAAACGGAGATTCAATCCTTTACAGTTATGATGAGTTTTGCTAAAGATTTGGGCTTTCTTGTTTTCTGTTTTGCAGATGAAGATGGGGCGCTGGAGTTACAAGAATCTGTAAGGTTAAGGGATAGAGTGAAGAAAGATCGGGATCGAGAGAGGGAGAGAGATAGAGAAAGAGAGCGGGAGAGAGACAGAGATAGAGAAAGGGAAAGAGAAAGAGATTTAAGAGAAAGGTCTAGTCGGAGTAAGAGGAGAAGAGCTGAGAGATTGACGAGCAATAGAGACGATATTGGTGTAGATGAAACTTCAGAAGAGAGTGTGAACGATGATGAGGATGAAGAAGATGAAGAAAACACCACTGCCGTCACCGGCGTCAGGTTGTTGACGCCGTCGGTGGGTTCCATTTCCAACCACCACCACCACCACGGCCACCTTAGCAACCAACACCAGAACCACAGCGGTGGTTTTAGTCATCAACAACACAATAGTAATAGTACTAGTAATATTCTTAGTAGTAATCACCATCTTCAACATAGAAAAAGCTTCCCTCCTAGTTCTTCTTCTACCAAAGTTTTCAGACCGCCTCCTGTTTGGAAGTCCGGTGATGAAATGATCAGTGTTTCTGTTCCCAGAAAAGCTCGCTCTGGTAAGAATTGCAGTCACCCCAAAAGAATCCTGTCCCTTTTCTTGATTGCTTGTATCTTCATGTTTTTCTGGTCAAAGATTTCATTTTAACGAATTTCTCAATATTTTTTTTTTCTTGGTTTTGAAGCTTGTACAAAGAGGTCGCATGATTGGATTTCAAGCAACAGTAATAACAATAGCGCTGGTGGAGTTTCCGCCGGAGAGCAAATTCTCAGGCAAGCCTCGACTTCTCCGGTGAGACAGGGCGTCGTTTCAACATCAACGCCTTTGCCAGCGGCTCCAATGTCTCCGTCTTCTTCCAATGCTTCCCTTAGAAAGAAGCTTGTTAGTGTTCAATAACCATCGGTCTTCTTGAAGGATTTCAGACTTTTAAGTTTTCTTGATTTTTGGCTGACGCTGGTTTTGTACTCTGCAGAAGCCTACTGTTAACAATAGTGGGCCGAAACTCAAGCCACCGAAAGTCTCATCGAAGCCTGCTTCTTCGAATCCTGAGGAGTTGGAGATTGAAATTGCTGAGGTGTTGTATGGTTTGATGACTCAATCACAAGGCCCTTCTTCAAAGAAAGAGGAATCAAGAGAAGTTAATAGATCGAACAGCGATGGGAAATCGCGCAATTCATCGCCAATATCCAACTCCACCTCAACTAATAATCCCGTTTTGGGACCTAGTTCTAGCCCTCTTTCAGCCGTCGGTAAGTACTGTGTGCTCTTAATGTGATTTCTGCCCATCTTCATTCGAAATCCATGGCTAAATTCTGGAGTTTTCACTCCCTTTTTGATCTTTTGGCAGCGCCGAAGAGAAAGAGGCCAAGGCAAGTTCAGGAGAATTCGAGCTATGGTGCTCGGAGCAGCCCCATTTCTGCGAAGCCTGATATAGATCAGACACCAAAGAGTGAGATTTCATCTCCTAATTTGGAGAAAATCTCAGGATCCGCAGCTGAAAACGGATATGAAATGGGAGGAAATTCTGTTGGTTCACAAGGGCATCCGACGGAGCCAGCGGAGACGACAGTGCCAGAATCAACTAAGTTGGATTCAGAGCTCAAGCCCGTGGCTGAAGAATTATTAAGGGAAAGCAGAGATTTGGTTGCCAAGGAAGAGGTGAGCTCACCAAAGGAGAAAGAATCTCCTGTTGTGAGAGCAGAGGATAGCAACAAGGATTCAACATCGATAGCGACAGCTTCTTTGGGTGCTACAATGATTAAAGCGTGAGTACACAAAATTTGACTTTCAGTGAGTGAGGAAAGTTTTTTTTCTCGTAATTTTCGTATGGGGTTGGAATTGGCCTAAATCTTGAATTCTTGTTGTTATGCTTTCTGGAATCAGAAGTTCGATGGTGTGCGAGATGGAAACTGAGAAGGAAGAAAAGTTCGAAATAGATCTGATGGTGAGTACAGTGACATCTCAAGACCGTTCTATGTTTTGCTGAAATGCTAGTCTTTGGTCTGATTGTTTGAATCCCATTTCAGGCGCCGCCTCCACAAGTAAGATTCTCTCCGGAGAGAGAAACCAAGATTGATTTCACGGCTGCGGCCGTGGATCAGAAGCCGGTTCCTTCAATTCTCGAGGCAGTATGTAGATCAGTGAATTCTCAAAATCTTTGTTTGCAGATGTTCTTTGTTGTGGATTGGCAGTATGTTGATTTTTTCTTTTTTGGCGGAGTCATGCAGGATTTGAAACCAGCGGTGTCGAAAGATAAAGGAGATGAGAAGGGTGAGAGTGGGAAAGATCATTCGGCTAATGTGGCAGCGGAAGGTAATAAAGGTAAAGGAACAGAACAAGCAGATGAATCCCACAAGGCAATTGAGAATAAGGGGAGGAATATCGACTTACAGTTTGATTTGGAAAAGCCTGAAAGAAATGAGAGTGCTGTAGTTCATGCAAGCGGAAACAAAGTGGCTCAAAAGCAGCAGCAAATGCCAATTAAGGCAACCAAAGAAGAGACACTCCCTGAGAAATCTTGTAAGTTTTTTTGGCCTGTCATATTCTTGACGGTGAAGCATTACTTATTTGGATTTTTGATGGTTTACATTTGCGAATCTTTGAGAAGTTTGATTATTCTTCATTTTCTTGCTTTTTAGGTCATTCAGCAAGCTCATTGCCTTTGCCGATGTCTATGGCTAGTTGGCCTGGTGGGCTTCCACCCATGGGGTACGGTCGGGTTGATTATTGTGTTTCGATGCCCATTTATTGGATTTTAAAGTGTTAGATCTGTTGTATTTTTGGCAAAATAACTTGGTTATGGTCACCAGATATATGGCACCATTGCAAGGAGTTGTCTCTATGGATGGAACAACTGTTACACCAGCGCCTATACAGGTACACTTCTTGTTCCTTCTCTGTTCAAGTTTCTGGTCTTTTTCTTTCTTCTGTTTCTTCCTCTTCTTTTGATCTTTGTTGGGTCTTTCTTTTTATCTTTCCTCTGATGCTTTGGATGAATTTATGCAGCCACTGTTCTCACAACCCCGACCGAAACGTTGTGCTACACATTGCCACATTGCTCGGAATATACACTGCCTCCAGCAATTCATGAAGATGAACTCCTTCTGGCCGGCACCTGCTGGCTCTGCATCTTTATTTGGGTCGAAGCCTTGCAATCTGAATGTCATGCCTGCGGATCTACACGGAAACATCTCCGTCAGAGGTGTTAATAATATGCAGGATAAGGGGCAGAGCCCTGTTGGCATTCCCAATAATGGTGGGAAGGAGAAAGGTGCTCAACCTGCCCCGACTTCAGATTCTGCTCAGAGAAAGCAACAAATTCTAATCCAGCAAGCATTGCCCCCAGTACCACCTAGTAATTTACTGGTATGTTTTGTCTCCCTAATTTTGCTTTATTTTTCATGTTGAGCCTCTGGAGGTGATGCTTGTGATTCGTGAATGTTTATTTATTTATTTATTTTTTTCCCTGTCCAAAAGGGGCCTGCTTTTATATTCCCCTTGGGCCAGCAACAGGCAGCCGTGGCTGCTAGGACAGGTGCTTCAAAATCCCCGGCGGCTGTGGCTTCATCCAACAGCTCCAGTTCTGCTGTTGCAAGTGTCTCAGCGGGTGCAGGAGCAGCAACTACCTTGAGCTTCAACTATCCTAATATGGCTGCTAATGAAACACAATACTTGGCAATCTTACAGAACAATGCATACCACCCTTTCACTATACCAGCTGTTGGAGCACCACCGAATTACAGGGGAGCCCCTGCTCAGCCAATGCCTTTGTTCAACGGTTCCTTCTATTCTTCCCCCATGATTCATCCATCACAACTTCAGCAGCCGCAACCATCATCCAATCAGCCACAGCAATTGCTGCAAGCCCATCAACATGGAAGTGCATCTAGTGGTTCCTCTTCATCCCAGAAGCATTTGCAGAGCCAGCAGCAGAGGCCACAAAGCAGCGGTGTCACCAGTGGTTCTGGAAGTGCAAACTTGCAGAACTTCCCAACACAGAAAACTCAGCAGCCTCAGCAGTTACAGCAGTCGCATAATCAGTATGTGCAATCTGCACGACCAAGACACCTTGAGGGTGAACCGGGTGGTGAAGATAGCCCATCGACGACTGACAGTCGAGGGTCTCGACCCTCCATGAATATCTATGGTCCAAACTTCACAATGCCCATCCAAAATTTTGCTTTGGTGACTCCACCAGCTGCTTTGGCTAGTGCTGCGGCAGCTGCAGCCACTGCAAGTGCAAGCAGTAATCAAAGTGAGAAGAAGGCCCATCAACCACAGCAGCAGGGATTGAAGACTGGAGTAGATTCCTTGCCTCCACATAGCTTTGCGATGTCTTTTGGTCCCATCAGTGGAACTACGCCTAGTTCAAGCATTGATATGTCATCCATGGCCCAAAATCCTGTGTGGCAAAGTTGTGAAGGTGCACGAATGAACTTCCAGCTGCTGGCCGCCGCAACTGCTGCTGCTAAGGCTGCACAGAAGAACTTCCGGATATCTGAGGATGGTAAGCCTGGAGGTGCTGATTCTTCAGCCGTAGAAGATGAAAGAAAAAGCTTGGCTGGGAAGGCTCCAGGCGGTGTAGGACAATCCATTGCATTTACGAGATCAGACTTGGGTGATGCACCTGTTACTTCCATTCAGGCCAACAATGTTATTGAGAGCTCTGCTCGATCTCTAAATGTATCATCTGGTCCTGCCCGCAGCTCTAGATCCGTGGCAACCAACACTACAGGGGCTATCAATGTCCCAAATGCTCATATTCAAGCTCAACTGCATCAGCAGCAGATGCTGCAGCTTAAACAGCAGCAACAGCTGGCTGCAACTGCAGTTAATCGGAGTAAGGTGCCTGTGAGTAGCAACGGTAGTATATATTCGGAGCACTTGAATTCATCTCCTGCCATGGCTGCCAAGTTTCCAAATGCCCTCTCTGGGTTCCCACAAAACCTTATCCAGAGCAACAGTAGCAGCCCAACCCAATCGCCCCAGTGGAAGAGTTCTGCAAGAACACCCACCTCCCAGTCCTCGTCTCCTCTGGTTTCATCCACTACAACAACGCTCAAGAATCTTCCTCAGCAACATCCTCGACCTCAGTCCCAAATGCACACTCAAATCTCCTTTGGAGGAAATCAGAAACCATCCACAACGTCTCAAGGGCAAGCACCTCCAAGTAGCAACCAGGCTCCTTCTTCCCCAATGATGGTTGGCTCTCCCACAACCTCATCGATTTCCAAAGGAGCCAGTGGGAGCCCAAGAACTACTGCATCTGCTTCTTCAAACAACAAAATGGGTCAAGCTTTCTTCCTTGTCAGCACAGCAGTCCAAAAACTCACCATCTCTCCCTGGACAGAAGTCTCCATCTATTCTTGGGAACCCTCATGTAGCTTCTTCCTCTTCCAGCAGTGGAGCAAAAACTCAGATGCAACATCAGTCTCAGCAGCAGCTGCCAAAAACTATGCAGCAGGCACAACTATTTTTCTCGAATCCTTATACTCAATCACAGTCTCCTCATTCTACCAGTACAAGTTCAACAACTTCTGGCCCAACTGGCTATTATATGCAGCGAAGACGGCCAGACCAACACCAACAGGCACCAGGTGGTGCTCTTGTAACATCTTCAACTGGGGTATTATCGTTGTGCCCTTCTGTCACGTTGGCTGGCACGAACACAAATGATCCAGCTAAGGCGATCGCCGCAGCCACTTGTAACGTGAAAGGTGGCGGACTGCCCTCTCAATTTGCTGCACAGCCCACTGGAACCCTGTTACCTGCTGGCTTCTCTTACGTCCATCCTATTCCAGCTACTACTGTTCAGGTCAAACCTGCTGAGCAGAAACAACCTGCAGGTTAGTATTTGCATTGCTTATGCCAGTAATTGTAATTTTTTTTTTTTTTTTTTCTTGCGGCCATTATAGGTTGAAAGTGTGGGAGCTACAAACATGTTTAGAATAAATGGGGAGTGTGAATTTATGAATCAACTTATGATTTCTTGACCAGGAAATGACAATTTGCATCCATGGCAGCCTGAGAAGAAATGAGAGATGATGCCATCAAAATCTGACCATTGATGAGGGAAAACTCTGATGACACACATCTATTGTGTGGAATGAGCAACCCACAATTTTGGAAGCAGCACAAGGAGGGGAAAGAAGAATGGTGTGGCTTGCAGTTCTTGCAACTCAAAATGCCATAAATTGGAAATGAAATATGTTTCTGTGTACACTCTTGTCCATAGTTTGACAGAGTTCCTGATAGGTAAAGTTGCTAATGAAACTGATGTGTTTTGATGGGCAAGATATCGGTGTTGAAAGGGAAAGTAGATCAATTTTTTGTATGGACAAGATGAAGTTAGAACTAAACATAGACTAACAACTACTGCTTTGTACTGTGAATTCTTGGTTTTGCTCTTCCTCTTGTTCGAAGTAGAATGAAATCTTTAATTACCAAAAAAAAAAAAAGATGAAGTTAGAACTTAGAAGACAGGTGAGGAGGAGAAGATGAATGATATTCCCATCTGTTTTAGTTAGGTAGTGGAGGTTCTATTTATCATTTGTATCTTCTGTTCTCCTTCCTGGGAATTTATCGTTTGGACATATGTGTAATGGAGATGTACATTTATGTCTGCCACATGTAAGATGTGCCCTCAATTTCCTTTTTACTTTTCTATCATAATCATATCTGGCCTACAGTTGGTTGGATGTTGTGATGATGGTGATGCAATGATGCTGCTTTTATTTTTTGTTTGCTCGAGTGCTGGACCCCCCAAAGGCAGAGGGGTGAACCACTGGTGTTTTATTCATTGGCCCAAGTGCCTGCCCCTGCACTGGTTTTTGTTTGTACTGATGTGCTTGGAAGAGTTTTCCCAGCATTTTTTCAGCATCAAGAATGCCCATCAGCAACACAAAAATGAGGAAAAACTTGGCTTTTTCCTTCTTTCATTTGTATTTATATATCAGACTGAACATGGAATTTGAGCTGTTATTTTCTGTTTACTACAGAAATCTCAGTTTAGAAACTTGAATTCATACATGTGCTCCAAGAATCATCAATTGCTTTAAATTAGCTACGGCAGTTCTTGGACCGTGGAGGGAGATTGACTCTTCCAACTCTATTAATGATACAAATAGAAGAAGATGAGGGTGGAGTCTTGGATCTATTATTTTTTGTGTCAGAAAAAGGTAAGTGGACCATTTCTTGATTTGTCTCTCAACACAATAATAAATATATCTGTGCGGGTTTTGCTGCTTGAATTATGAGTTCTTTTGGGGTGGGGTTTGCTTTTGACAAAAGCAGGTTGTTGAAAAGAGAGCCTCCTCTTTTCATTGTCTGCATATTACACGTGGCCCTTGTCTACTTCATACATAGATATATCACAAGAAAACCTTTCTTTATCTTCTCTGTATAAATAATGTGCTACGGATGACAGAAGCAAGAAAATTATTACTACTTCTGGATTTGGGTATTTCATATTTGCAATTTCAAGTACATCCTTTTGTTTTATTTATTTATTTTCTGAGTTGGTGTAAATCATTTTCAGAGATACCTACTTCAGCTTGCCCACGGACCCCACGACATTCTAACATAAGCTTCTTGATCTGGGCTTGGCCTTCCAGAAGCTCACCTGCCTCAATTGTCTTTTGCTTCTTTCTTACATAATCACACGTGTTTTCTTTTCTTGGACTTTTGTTTCTCACGCTGTATTGTTTTACCAACGCACATATATATAATTATTGATTGATTGCTCTAGTTTATGCTGTTCGTCATCACTTCACTTTACGTCGGCAGTGACACTTTTTCATTACGTTCTTGCTGCTTTTCGTGGTGTGAGCTTTCGTTGAAAACATGGCCCTGTTTGGATTTGTAAAGCTGATTCAGAATGCAATGAAATTGTAACTCATTCATCAACGACATTGAAATTTTAGAGTTGAATCATTCTACTCTTGACACGTCATACCTAGCAAAGATTTAATTGAACTTGAACTAATTATATGATACGTGTAATATATTTATATAATTGAGTATAATTCAAAAAATTAATACAAATATATTCTATAATCGATTTAATTCAACTGAGTATGATTTGGGTCATACACAGACATTAGCAGTTAGAAATGACATAATCATAATTTAATAACAAGTTTACTATTGATCTCGCAGTGCAACCTAATTCTTGCACTAAATGCATTTAAGTACAGTATTTAAACCCTAACTTGAACTTAAAGCTCTAGTCTCGATATTAGCATAGTTTAGACCTAATCTTGCTTTTACCATGAACTGCTAAAACCCTTTTTTTAAAGCTACAATAAGTTTAGAATATCTAGTTTATCAACTGCAGATATGAATAACGTTTTTCATCTCATTTTAAAATTACTATACTTTTTCATTCCATCAGTTACGAGAATCCCATCAATGATTTCAGACTACCAAAAATCTTGCTTTTATTCGTTCCATCAAATTGTTAAGTGTTTTGCCGGAATTAAAAGTAAAATACTATTGCAACTTATTTGACACAGTGCAGAAGAACATCGTTGTCAACCACTGTTTTGTTAAGTACATCCTGCAAGTAATAATCTATTAAAAGAAGGATACAGCTCCAAGAAATTTCACCTGAAATACATAGGAAACTCCCAAAACAAAAACTGAATCCTCAGGAGTTGCAAAGTGGATTTTATTTTCCTTAAAAAACAAACTTCAATTCCGGCTAATGCAACTTGCAAGAGCATCGACAACCATAAAAGGAAGAAGATGAGAACAATGAAAAAGAACTGTTGAGTTATAACACAGCAAATGAATTTGCTGCAAAAGTTTATCATTTTTCCCCTTCTTGGAATAAAAATAAAGCAAATATAACAAAAGCAATTCTCTGAAATTTCTCTACAAAGCCTTTCATCAGCAGCCATAGATCAACAGAAAATTTCAAATCAAACCTACTGATCTTGGAAATCCTCAGTTGCTCTGGAGAAGATGATGGTCCTGAGTTCTGGCTGAAGAGGAAATTTCCCCTTTTTTCCTGTCTCAAAAGCCAGCAGCTTCTAACATAAAAGTAGTGTAATGCAGTTGCTTGTATGAGTTTACTACTTTAAATACCAGCTGACCTCATGGGGAAATGGTCCTTGAATATATATATGAAATAGTTTCTACACAACCAGAAAATCTAATGAAAAGAAAAAATTGTGGGACCATTGTGTTTTCACAGGACCAGACAGCAAAATCACAGACAAGATAACAACCTCCTGGGAAATCAACTTTCGGACTGTTTTGGTGTCAGAATGAGTCCAAAATTCCACATTTTGGTAAGAGACTTTGATAAGTTTCTCTTTTAGTGTGAATTTTCATGCTGACAGAAATTAAGTGGTAGGACCCACATCCATTAAAAAGGTGTTTGGCCTCACTCACATCAATTCTTGGGTTGGTGGGGTTGGGGGTGGGTGGGGTTGGATCCCCATATCCAAAGACTTTTCAATCTTCTGCTTCTTACACTTGGTTAATTTTCAGTCTTGCATTAAATCTTTCAATGTACTGTGAAAATAAATAAGTTAAAATCCAATCCCATAAGTTTATGATATATATTAATCTTGAAAAGAAACAGCTCCTTTAGACAAATATTTGCACATTTACAGATTACAGTAATTTTTTATCTTGACTGGTACGTTGAATCATTTCATGATTTGATAATGTAAATATGAAGAAAGGTCCTCATCTAAAGTTTGAAAAAAAGAGTGGAAAAGTTCAAATCAATTTCTTATATTTTATTCAACATGTATTCACAATATTGTACACTGAGGTATAGTGTGCTGTATGCACTTCCTGAAAAGAAAAGGATCATATTTTGGATCTATATTACACCCCCCACCACCTATTTTCTATCACAGGTAATTAAATCAGACTATAAATTAAAATAAGAGTGAGTCCCACAAACAATATCTGGGAAAAATAGTTGAATGCACCCAAAAAAAAAAAAAGTTCTAAGCTAAAAATTTAAATAGTCAACAATAAGTAATGTTCTCCTCAGATGTTACAGTTACAGAGGTTAAAACAATCCCAATTTCTCTCTTCCTTCTGTACAAGTTTCTTATGGCTACTTAATTGGATATGCTTTCCAGGGCTTCTGTGGTGACTGTATAAACATATAAACCTTAACTTAACCAGAAATTCTAACCCCTATTCTTTCTAATTACAAAGGCAAAAGAACGAGGGGCGGGGGGCGAAGATAATATATACTAATTAAAAATAGGACATAAAATTGAATATAAAAATTCATCGACATAAATTATCAGCCTCATCAGAATGCTGTGATGATTTGTTCTTCAATGCAGCAATTTCCCTATCTTGCTGTTGCTTTAGATACTGTTGAGCAGTTGAGTTGACAATCTTAACAGAAAAGTTCATTAGCATGATCCAAACAACGGTATTCCAAATGGAAGCGAGGGAGAAATCCCATTTCGACACCTGACAAAAACACATGTTTATGAGTAACAGAGAAAATAATCAAATAGATTAGGAAATGGGATATTCAAACAACCTCGATATTGGAAGGAACATGAGGTTTGGTGGCCGAGTACTTGTCTTTCATAGACCGAAGCTTGGAAACGAGGTTGGGTAAGATAGAGTTGAAACCGGGTGCAAAACCCATCACCCAAAGTAGTTCATTTTCCATCCAATCAAGAAGTTGGTTGTTGCACACACAGATGATAAATACAGTCTGCAGATGACATTTTGATATAAAATTATATCTGATGCAAGTTAAGAATGTTAAAAGTTAAGAGAGAAGAAAAATACATAACATATTTTATCTCAAACAAAAGCAAAAAGACCAAGAATTCAAGTTCTGTCATAAACCTGTATATGTGTCTTGATGATTGCTTTGCCTATCGCCGTTGCCAAAAAAAATTTCCAGAAAGGAATTCCAAATTGTCCACACATTATTCCCGCAAGATCAAATAAAGGATTAGGCACCTACAAAATTATCCCCATAGAGATAGTAAGATGCAATAGCAGCTATAATGAAGTAAAAGCAAAGAGTAAAGAAAAAGACAAGGAAATAATTAATCACTTTCTATACAGGGTTTTTGTTTTGTTTGTTAGTTTTTTTTTTTTTTTTCCTTTGCGAAGCTACAGTTATACTATGAGAACTTTCACCTTATTTCCAAATCATCCATTCTTTTTCCCTGCATTCTGTACAGGTGAAAATTGCAAACCATGCAAAAGACAAGAAGTAACTAACCGAAGCGAGAACTAAAATCGTGAAGAAATTCAAATATTGGGCATGCAACAGAAACCACCGCTTGATTTGATTGAGACGAGCTGATATAAACCCACCATTGTCTGAGGAAGCATCTAGTTCCATGGTATCCACTGTACCGCCTGATAGGCGAGCTGCATAAAGAATATATGCAAGGTCCTCAACATGTTAAAAACAGGCCATGTGACTAAATGTTAAACTGATAACATGGGTCTCACCCCTTGCTTACAGAATTAGGACCCATCAATCAATAAAAATTATGAAATCAACTTTGATGTTCAGAGGCTGTTAATGAATAGAAACTACAAAGCCTAAACAACCAAGATATAGAAAGCAAAACCTATTTTCAATTTAATGGAAATGACTACTACTTTTTATGAAGTGGAGAGGAATACACTTTTGTCCCATAAGATTGAAATGCTTCTTTTTATCCTAAAAATGCCAGGTCTTCTATATTTCTAAAAACTCAAGTAAAAATTCACCAATATAAAGAACCGGAAAAGAAAAAAAGGAAATATGAAGCTCATACCTGCCCTTGAAATGAAGTAGGGGGGCAGTTCACCAAGTGCAGTTCCAATGCCCCATAGAATTGCCTCTAACTGGACCTGGGGCAATATGCTACTAAGGGGAACCCGTTCACCATGTGATGATTGAAACAATGGTGGTCCAAAGTCAGCACAATCCTTTTTAAGCCATGACGGACCTCTTTTCAATTGTATTGTATCATATGGAGCAGTTTTGATGTCTGCTCGACCACATTGTATTGCTTTTATAGTGAACAAGGCAATATGAGGTCCCAGATAGAGAACAAAGGTATGCAATCCAGATCCTAAATGGAAGTATGACAGCGGAATGAGTTCAGAAAGTCACAATGGAAATGTTGTCTGGAGAAGAACATATACATCCCGAAAATTCAGAGTGCTAATGAATATGTATCTGATGCAGGTTCAAAGAACTTAAAATGACACATTAATTTCAATAGTTGAAACAGAAAAGAAATTTTAACAGTAATAGGATTTTAAAGCGTGTAGGAGCCACTTAATTCATTTGACTGGTAACATGAAGTAAAGATTTAGCTCAACAAAGAACATGTTTACCTTGATAACAATCTTAGGTTTTCTAATCATCCATAAAGGATTGCCCCAAGATTATTCTATTCATTATAGTCAAGAACATTAGGAAGTAGAATGCACATACTCATTTAAAGTCTTGGCTTACCAAGTCCAATGGAAGATGCAACACCAAGAGCCACCCACCACAATGCAAATTGGATATATCTTTGAACTTCCTCAACATGCTGCATTGCGAATTAAAGATGGATGGAATAAGTAGAATGATCTAAAATGTGTCGGTCACTAACCATAAAAGCACAAAAGGGCTTTTGGGTTGAAAACAGGGCAACAACAACCAAATTTTGTTATAAGAGAATCATAACTCTGTGTCTGTGCAAAAATAAAGCAGTGGCTACCTGAAATGAATCAACAAGACAGTAACACAAGAAAACAGTTGTAGAATCATTATAACCCATGTTCATCCGTCCAACAATTTGGGCAGATTTAGGATAACCAAATAAATTATTTTGATTACCTTCTCGTGAGGACCATCGACAGTCACAAGTAGTACGCCACAGATCACAAAAATAGTACTCAACAACATCAACCAACCGCCATGTGACAAAAGATAGGCTGCTGATTGTCTGAGATACAGTCTAACAGCCAGAAAGAAAAGCTTTAGTGTCTTGAGAGGCTGTGAGGTCAGAGTCAACTTTTCTAATTCTTGTTGATGCCTTATTCGAAGTCCTGCAAAAGCAGACAGTAGTCAATCCCAAGGAACATACATTGGGTTCCTAATTGGAAACTAGGAATAACTTAACAAGTCATGCTGCCGGGGTGCACTCAGCAAAATTTCAGTAACACAATAAATCAATTTATTTGAAATTCAGTTGGGCCTGCTGGTGGACAGTGCTGCAAAATTTACATCCGTAAACCACATGGTCTTCCAGGATTTCTTTTTCTTTGGAATTACGGCTAATACAAGTAAGCTCAAACTCCAGCATACACCAACATGTTGCAATTGCTTGCTACTTCTCATTGATCAACTGACCCGTGTCTTAAATTGCTAAAGCTGCTAAATCAATTTGAAAGCCTAGTTTGGACATACAAAACTATTCTTTCGGCGCTTTGAAGACATAATTAGAATTATAGAACTCAAGTTCATCCTGGAGGGTTTACTTGTTAAACCAAACAAATGTGCTTTTCAATTTTTACTTCAAATCTTAAGTACATAAATCAACAAACTGGGAGGCCTTGAGTTTCCTGGCAAGAAAATACAGAAAAAAAAACTTAACCTAATACGAGAAGAGAAGGACGCCTAATGACTCTTTTAAACTTTATGAATTCAAGTTGAATTCAATCAAAATTCTCTTGCTTCGTCTGGTGTGGTATAAATATTTAACTAGGAGCCATACTTTTGTTTCTGTTCTATAAAAGCTAAGCAATGCAGCAGCCACAACACAATCATCTGCCAAGCACTGATTACAAAAGATTGAGCAGCAAGTGTTGCTACATTAAGTGAACAGTTCAGTGGTTAGTCCTCCACGGTTTCGACAATTCAACAGAATTATTCCAATGGTCCATCAAATTAAGATTCACAACACAGAGTCTCCGCAACAGTTTCCCACGTACATGAAAACACGCTAATACATGTATCACATATGAGCTCATTCAACAACCAAATAGCACCGACCTAAAAAATTATCAGTTCTTCAAACGTCCAAATCAAGACACAAATGCACTAAAACCTCACTTCCCACGGCACAATGCGTGTGCACCATCATTAGCCACCAATCGCATGTGGCAAGATAAAATCTGTTATTACCTTAAAACTACAATCCCACGTGGATCAATCGAACGATTGATGAGTAATTAGCAGATTATATTTGCAACACTCAATTATCTTGCTGAGTAATTATCATTTAAGCGTTGCTGATCATCATATCATGCAGCATTAACGCAAAACACACATATGTGCATGCACATGCAGATTACGGTGGGTGTGGTAAGCTCCCCATCAAAGTAACTAATAGAAACTAGTATTTTGAATAGCCAATCAAAAAACACAATTTGCAAACTAAACAGGCAGGAAAGAAAGAAGAAGAAACCGCAGCAAGCGAACACCTTTCCAGGCTCGCCATCCACAAAACTCTAATTCACAATAAATTCCAGAACAAAACAACAAAAACCAACACATAAATCATCATAATAAAAACACGCAACTGAAATTTCATATTCATATCAAATTCCTAACACCCGAAGCGGAAAAAGACCAATTTTCATTCTTTTCCCCTATTCATAAACAGGCCATCTTCGGAAACAAAATTAAATACTAAAAAATCCACCAAGAATAGAACAACTTGCCCGAGATCGACATGGCTCTATCCCGAGAAATTATTTTCCGACTTGATTTCCTCGTGGAGCCCATCCGCCTATATTTATTCACATGCCAACCCAAAAGGAAACTCACTTTTTCGTGGTTGAATTGTTTTCACATACACGTACGTACGGTGTAAGAATCCAAGAGTGTGGAATTACATAGAAAGAACAACAAGGGCCGGTGTTAATCTTGATTCCGAGTAAATCAAAACATCAAAAGATTGGATATTTGTTTAGAGAGAGGCGAATGAATGTTTGGAAGCAAAAGCAAAAACAAAACCACCAAATTATGTTGTCGTGCTCGTGCGTGAGAAAGATCCACTGCTCGAGCTTTTCTCTCTCTCTCTCTCTGTCTCACACACACACAACACGCAGTCAGGTCAGCCTGCGAATCCCCTGCCCTCTCTCTCTATATCTTATTTTATTTATATATATTATTAAACATGACAAAAAGTGTAGAAAACAAAATTAATATATTACTCGCGTGCGATCACTCCTTCTATTTATAAATGCTTTTATGCATTTATTAAATAATAAAAAATAAAAAATTAGAGTTAACAAAGGGCGAAGAGACTCCTGCATTCAAACTCAACTTAAAACTGCTATATTATCAACTTAAAATTCTTATTTGTAGAATTTCTTTCGGCCAAAAAATATTATTTCATTATTTATAGTATTTAAATAAATATTTTCTTAAGTTATTCTCAAATTTTGGATGTTTAACTCTATGCAAAGGCACGCCAAAATTATGCTTTTTAAAAAATAATAAAATGAAAAGATTATAACTAATTTGAGATTTCTAATATGAAAATAACTCATTGATAAATGTTTAAGATTTATTTAAATAAAAATCAATTTATTTCTAAAAAATCTCTAAATCCCTTGATTAAAGATAAATTATTATACGCTTGTCTTATCTTAAATGAGATAAAGGTTAAATAATGAAATAAAATTTTGATATAAATTTAAATTTTCATTAAAAAGGAACTGTAAAGAAGCCATCTAATATGTACTTATCTTATGTATCTATATATAATCTAGGGTTGGGAAAGGGGCGAGTAGAGTGGGTTCCGTCCGAAGTGAATTTGCATCCAAATAATTTTTTTTTAATAAACCTTATTGGATATGAGGTGTGTTTTGGGTCATTTTCGAGACTCGTCCCAAATTTTTAAAAAAAATAATATTTATAGATATGTTTAATTTTTTTTCTTTAAGCTTTATTTAATATATATGTGTAAAATAAATTATATTTTTATATAAATGAGCAAATCATTTTTTGGACCACATACTAGCCCAACAGTAGACCCAGGAAGCTCAATGGATCAAGAGGCCTTGGGAGGCCCTTAGAAAACTTTCCCCAGTTAGGGCCCAAGGAAGATGGAGCATAGGAGAAAAACTGTTGACCCACAAGAGCGGGACTCCTATTTCACCGGGATTCCTCAACAAAGGTGGAATTCCCTCAATCTCTTCAACCAATACTAGACTTTTCAGGAGATCTATCCATTAACAATTACCTCACCGCCTCGTTGGGTGGCGAGACTCCTCCTCCTCTGGGAGACTATGGGTATAAAAATAGGTTGACTCCCTCAAGTAAGGGGAACGTTCAAGCAATACATAAGCAATCTTTCGATTTATACTCTTTTGAAATAACTTGCTACTTTATTTTTTATTTTAACGCTATTATTTCAAAATTACGTAAAATATTGGGTATTGGAGTGCTAATATTTATTTTAAGTTCTCATCTTGAGTCTTGCAAAGGATTTGGTTGACATGCTTAAGCCCACGAACTATTTCACCCGAACACTTTTTATATGCATAAAATAAAATAAAATTATAGGTGTTTATAAATAATAATTATAATATCTTTAGAAAGGTATATTGATTGATTAAAAAACATGATGAGATTAGAAAGTAGTAGTAGGCTAAATATGTAAATTGGACATGCAAGATCCAAAATTTCCAAGAAAAGCTTCCTATTCTCTCCAAAATATTAGCAAATATGTGTTTGTGCCTGTGCATGTGAGTTCTGTTAATAAAACTGTATCACATTTACTTGTAAATTGATAGGAAAACGTTCAATATTGATGGCAGACGAGAAGGTTTAGCTGTTTATAATTCCTAATCGACTCTTTCTTTAGTAAAATGCATTTTCACAACAACATATCATATCATACGAAACTAGAATGAACAAAACTTGTGTAACAGAACACCGATTGAGTTGTAAGTCACATCATAAATCCACGACAGCCGATAAGATTACGACATACTACTAGATTTTTCAGGTTAAATTTTTCATAGAAATATTAAATTTGACGGGCTCACAGTTATTTGGGCTTTTATATAGGGTCCAATGGCATCTCATGATTTTTTTTTTTTTTTTTTCCAATTCATTTTCAAGTATAGTATATGGTGAATTTTTCTAAAAGTAAAATGTCACTATCTTGTGGACCATATTGTTAAATGGTTTCAGATTTCAATAATCAATGGGTACGAAATTCTAGTGTGAATATTAGGCAGTCTATATTTACTTCGGGTTGACCCAAAGTCCACAACTACTTCTATTCTGTATTTTTGTCTGAATTCTTGAAAATCGCATTTATATTTCTTTAATTGGGTGGTTGGATGATGAGAGTCACGCTTTCAATTATATTATCTGAAAACTACGTTTTGCTGGTAAACGCTTTGGTTCTAACAATTATTGTGATTTCGATTCCTATAAATATGTACAAATATATAATTTATAGTAGTTATATATATATATATATATATATAGATATTATTTTGTTTGGATATATTCTTTAATTTAAATTATCAATATATTGAATTTAATTTTCAAATTTAAATGTATTAAATGATATAGTGAACATCATATTATTAAAAAAATAAAGAAAGTAAACGTTTTTGCAATCGATTGTTGATTGGAATGACGTGGTGGGTATATTATAATATGTGTTTAGAAGATTGAAGATTGGTCAATAATTAAATGTGAATGATTAATACTTAGGTAGAAAATTCTTAATTCCCATGAGCTTATACAAGATAAAATGATGGAGGACTATATAGGTGTGAATGCAATTTTATTTATTTATTTATTATTTATTATAAGTTTCTTCTACTTTCTTAAGATGATTTTTTGACCTCGAATATTTTCGAAAAAGACATTTAATTTGATATAAAAAATATAAGATTAATGATGACGATAGTAAGATTTTTATTTTTGGGATCGAAAAATACGAATACACATGAATCATGTTAGTCTACTCATTTCATTTCCTTCGATGTATGTTTCAATATATAACTTTTTTTAGTATCGATTATTTCAAATTTCTATCGTATTTGATATAATCACAACATGATTTTTATGTAGATTATTTATTTGGTTGAGTTGAAATGTCAATATATAGATACAAAATAAAAGTTCGCGTGTACTTTGATTAGTATGTGATGATTCATGATTAGAACAACATGGGGAATAAAAAATGACAAGTGATCAATAATGATGATTTAGTTCGGACATTGAGGTTATTTTGAAGGCGGCTCATATTGAATGTTTGGGAACACAGGGGGAAGACATTGTTGGATTCATTAGGTGGTCTCAACAATTTTTTTTTTTTGAAACTTGAGTCAATTTGAGGTTGGAATGAAATATTTAAAGGATAATTGTATTTTTTTCCCTTAAATTTTGATTTAATTACACGTAACTTTCATGTGATTTGAAAATTTGGATCAGTAAATTCTAAGAATTTTTCAACTTTTTTGTTAAAATCAGCAAATTCGGTGAATTTTAACTAACGAAAATACTTATTTGTTAGATGAAAACAAATTTTAAGAGTGTTAGATGTAATTTTTCAAACTACAAGGGGTCTACGTATAATTACACTAAACCTCATGGGAGGAAAGTGCAATTATCCCAATATTTAATATGAAAGTAAAAAGAGACGTACTGTTAAATAAAGTGGTTGGATATATTTATAAGGCCAAATTTTCCCACATGTCTGGGCCTCCTGGCGTGATATTGAGCTATGAAGTGTCGAACAATTGACAGCTCAGGAGTTAGATAAGGTACGACTCGACCCGTATAAAAAAAAAAAACAGAGATCTCCCTTTTTATATAAGTAAAATACTTTAAGGTAAGGGATATTTTGGTCTTTTCAACACAATTATTGATACATCTCCATCAAATGATAAATTGGTAAATAATCTTCTCCAAGCAAGGAATATATGACAAAGAAACCCTAAATATTTTTACACATTAAAACTCTTTTGATTTTATATTATATTTGACTTAAATTAATAAATAGTGTGAATTATGCTACGTCAGTATAACATAAATCAAAGTACAAAAAATTATATTTTTTTAAATTTAACCTTTATATATATATATATATATATATTATTTTTTGGTCCGCTATCATCATCATCATCTCTTTTTCCTACCCCATTGGGATCTCTTCTTTCCTTCCAACTTTCCACCTGTAGTGTGTGTGGGTTTACTTTTATAACCCTTTTCCTAATTTTCCCCATAATTAATTCCTTTTCTCATCCAACTTTTTAATTTTTTTTTTATTATGTTCTTTTCATTGCCGGCAAGAAAAGTATAGAACTTATCATTTTTGTTGGAGATGTGAAAACTCTCGAGCAATGATAGTTAGGTAATTTAGGGATCTTGTGTTCAATTATTTGTGGAATGCAAAGTTTCACGTGGGAAATAAAAAATTAATTTAGAGGATAAGGGCACGTTCCCATGTAGATTTGCTAATTGCTATGTCCATGTCCAATCCCGACCAATATCATCCAATTATTAAACTTTAATTAATTACATTACCCTACCAAAAGAATTAAGTATTTATTTAAAGAGTCCTATAGATTGTATCTTTATAAGCTGTCGTGCAATTTTTTTGTTTTTATTTTATGATATGTTGTATCGAAATAAAGGGTATTTCGGTGGGCTTGTAAGATGTTTAAAAGTGTGGTAAAGTTTATTTTGGTGAAATTATGTTTTTAGTCCTATAGGATTGGAGATTTAGTACTTTTAGTCTCCGGATATGGGTTTTTTTTAAAAAGATCTTAGAATTGAAAAAAATTGACATATTTAGTTTTATTCTTTATGGAATTTTAAAAATAGTCCCAATATTGAGAAAGCTCGACACATTTAGTCACATAAATTCCTTAAATCACAAGATTGAATGTATCGTGTTTTCATAATTTTGGGACCATTTTAAAATTGTTGTACTATAAGTTGAACCCCCTATCTTATGAAACTAAAAGTGTAATTATACCATTCATTGAAGGCTAGATTTATAGATCTACGATAAGACAAATGATGAATTCGACAAAGAAAAATATAGTAGGTAAGGTAAGAGAGAAAAATGTGTTTGTTTCAACTCTCTTTTTTTTAAACAAAAAAGATAATTTTATCATTCCCTGCTTTTCAAATAATATTCGATTCAATACTATATCATTCATTATATTCAAACAAATATTAATTCAATGAATTGATATTTATAAATCGACAAATACATTCAAAGTAAACAAACAAACAAAACACTATTATGAAAAATAGTTATAAATCCACTTCCGCGGAACTTGGATCCACAACCCTCTTGATTGTGAGATTTTCAGGAAGGCTCATTTCGCGTGTGTGTAGTGAATCGATTACAATTATATCATGAATTAAAATAACTAACAATCAATACGTCAATTACCATTCACATATATATACACGCCAATTACCAATATCAAATATGTATAGCTAATAAATAGTTGCTATTATAATACAACAAGTGAAACAACTATTGTTAATTATTTTTACAAAAAATGTCAGCCTTTATATTTTTTTGGTCCCATAACATTAAAATAGTAGCACGTTTGATCTCATGTGGCTTTTTCATCAAATATCTAACAAAAATATATATGTTATGTGGTAAAAAATATTATTTCTTAAAAATTATACAACACTAAATTACACGACGAAAAATATTATTTTCTTAATTCATTCATCGTCAATAATATTACTTGCCTATATATATCCATACCTTAAATGCTTAGGTACGTATTCAGGAAAGTCTATTCATCTAATTTATTAATTTTCATTGTACATTATTAATTAAAAATAATTAATCATCGTATCAAGATCTTGAACACGTCTAAGATCACATAGCACAAATACGATTAATTTACTAATTAGTATACTTAAACAAGTCTGTCATAGGGTTTCTTGAACCCTTCAAGCCAAATGAATCTATTTCAAATAAACGAAAAATAATATTAAAAGACCAAAAAAAAAAAACAGATATATATATTTATATATGTATATATTTGCGTCGTGTTTGGATGAATGTGGAGTCCATCCACAGAACTAATGCATACTAGGGAAACAAATAGGCAGACTTTGACCAAAAGCTTTTGTCTCCACTCTCAAATTGACCCGCTTGGTTTATAAATATTATACTTTTACCCCCTTTGCTATTCAAAACTTTATTTCAAGTACCTAATTAAATTACTTATCCATAAAAAAAAAAAATCTAATTCGAATTCTATTATTATCCTAAGAAAATTAATATACGCGACTTCAAGTGGGCACAATTTTAAAAGTTGCTGATCCAAATTGACCAATTTTAAAGTGTATTATTGTTGTTATTTGATACTAGAATACATTTTTAGAAGGTTATCCAGTTGGCGCATACATAATTATACTAATTAGTCTCCCCAAAACTAGGTTTAATCCAATAATCATAATTAGTTTATAAACGACAAAAGTTTTTTTTTTTTTTTTTCCCGACAAAAGATTTTAAATAGTTCGAGTGGCAGCGACAAGACATAAACAAGGCATGATACCTTAGTTGACTTATTAGTATATATCATTTTGCAACAATTGGTAATTTTTGAAATCTAACTTACTTGATGAATTTGAATAGAATTTTGACTGAAAATAGAAGTCTCGATATTTTTCTTCAATTGAATTAAATCAAGCACATAAATATACATTTGTCATGTAATTGATCACTTCAATTGAATTATACACTAATTATATAATAAATATATTAAACTTACTGTAAAATTAGTTGAGGACAATTTAGATTAGAGTTTCCTAACTTTCATTGTCTCTATCGTTTGACAGCTCTGTCAACCCTAAATCTAAAGGTACTCTGAAACCGGGAGCGAATGAATTGTTCCAGTATTGGCATAATTAACCTTGAAGAGCAGTGTTAAGTTGGTGGATTGTTTGGCGCATGGTATTCTCCATCAATTTCCATAAATACTACTACAATTTTCTCTACTCCGATTGTGGGGGGAACGTGGAACACACCTACCCTACCTACAAATTTTAGCATACGGACCACGACCGCCTAACCCCCACATTTTTACCATAATTACACCTACATTTTGAAAGCAGTAAATTGCAGTTTATCTACATGTGTTAGGAAAATTAGATAAATAATTTTTTTATAAAAAATAAAATAATAATTCATTCACTATATTTTTCAAAACGTGGCAATTTACTTTCCTATGTTTAAAAATTGAAGCAGTTTATCTCATTGTCTAAGAAGATAAATTGCTTCATTTTTAAAACACAAAAGAATAAATTACTACTTATTTTTTTATAGAGGATAATTGTCCATTTCTAATATCACATGTGCGTAAATTGTTATTTGCCCATTTTGAAAGGAACTCTTTGCTTTCTTCTTGTTTTTCTTCTTTTTTTTTTTTCATTTGTCATTTATTATCACATTACAAAGATAATAAATTACGGTAGTAATGCTAACAAGTAGTAATGTTAATTGGATTTATTGTGTTCGGTTGCGAGGTAAGTTGATTTGGACAGTCAATGATCGCACGGGATCCTGGGGTTGGCCTAAGCTTCTCGATGACGTCAGGTGTTACGCCCATGGGTCGTTTATCAAGTAGGTATGGGTGCCTCCTTTTGCTCTGGCATGATCTTTGCCTTGGGCTACTTATTTTACAATTCCTAAAGAGATCCCAACTTACTAACACAAGTGCGAAGGCAAAGTTGTAGGAAGTAATTTCTAATGGGCAGTAAAATTGGTCACTAATCCCGGATATTGAATCCTTGGATATTATATATTCTCTCCCCACGATTCATGGAGGGGATGATTGCATCAGTTGGAGAGTTGAGGGTGGACAATTCTCGAACCAGGAGGCTTATGCACTCTTCCACCCTCCGGCACCCAAGTTAGACTGGTCTTCACTATTCTTGGGCCCCCTGAAGATCCCTAGGAACAACTTTATACTTTGGCTTGCTATTTTGGGCAAATTATCGACTTTGGACAAGCCTTGATTGAATCACTTGAACGAAACGGGTATTCTTTGCTCCAACGGACAACTTGAGACTCATGCCCATATGTTTTTCAATTGTTCGTATTCTCGTATGTACATCAGCGTTATACGGCCGCATGTGCGGTTCCCTTTTCCGCATCATGATTGGTTGACGGGCGTTCATTGGGCTGCAATGAAGTGGAGAGGAAAGCATGTTATCAATGCAGCATATAGGACTTTATTAGCCTCGATGTGTATCACTTTTGGCAGGAATGAAACCAACAAAGATTCCAATATACTAATCGGTCAGCTCATACTTTAGCTTGTATTATTATTGAGGAATGTAAGGAAAGATTTTAAGTGCTAATTTACCTTCTTCTGTTAGTACGATAGCACTGTTTAGGTTGTGGAAGATTTATTGGACTAGTACTTAAGCCTTTTCCACTTATTGTACAATACTTGTACTTATTTTACGTATTAATGAAATTTACCGTTACCGAAAAAAATTGCTAACAAGTAGTAATCACTTTAAATTCATATATGGATCAATAATAACTCTTAACAGAATCGTGAGCCTCATATGAAATCAGAGTTAACAATACTTTGTGCAACGGGACACCGATCATATTGCAAGTCACATTAGAGTGGGTCAAAGGTACGTCCTAAAAGTTTAAAATACCAATCAAGCTTAAGCACTATACAATTTTTTTTTCCCTTACAGTCACGATTCATTAAATCATTTAATATATTAATTATATAAATATACGAACACATTCAAACAAAATAAAAATTAAAAAAATCACAAAATAAATATATATTCACATTTTTAGAATTCGAACCCAAAACCTTTTGATTGCGCCCATGCCCATTTACGAATTTATTTTACCAACAAATAATAAAAATAACAAAAAAATAAAGGCCTGAAAGAGATTGAAAGGAAATAATATTCGTCTGACATTATATTTAAAATTTGGGCTGCTCATATATACTAATTTAGCAGCCAACTAATCCACCATCCTGGATTTTTTAATTTTACTTTATATTTCATGAATATGAATATCCAATTAATTACTAAATGATGTCACTTGTAGTTTCAGTTTTATCATCCAAGTTCAGAGCACTCGATGATTTACAACATTAAAATTGACAACCAAATTTTAATTATTTCATCAATCACTGTTAACTATTAGGCCAACCAACATTTTTTTATACATTATTTTTAAATAAAATTCGTGCATAATACATATATATATATATAATATATAATATTATATACACACTAATAATCGTATTATAGAAGATTAGTCGTCGGACCAAATACATGTACTTACGAGCTAATATAATCAATTTTTTTTTTTAAATTTTTGGGTGTTGAGATTGTGTATGTACCTAATAGTTTTACATTATGTAAAAGAGATATTTTATTTTATTTAATTAAAATTATGTATGTATTGATTCCTAAAATGAAGTGTCGTTTTTGGACAAGGAAAGGAAAATGGCTGCTTCATAGGATTATAGTAAATAATGTGTGAAATCGTATGTCGACAAGAGGACAGCCATATGGATACGAATACATCACTTTCCAAATAAAAATAATAATAAACGAATATTATTTATTAATGTGTATTCATAAATTAAAAAAATAAAGTAAGTTCTAATTATCTATCTATTTTTTTTAAATATAAAACTCTCATTAATACCCACAAGACATTTCAGTATAAATTTTAATCGTAACTAAATATATTATTTTTCATTTTCTTTGTGTGTCTTTTAAGATAACTTATAGGATATATATTTTGGACAATAGTTAAAAAAAACATCTTTTATTAAAAATAAATTTATCATAATTATATTATGAATTTCAATTATTAATAATTAATATATTTAATCATTGATATTCAAATATATATGTGTAATTAATAAATAACAGTTATTTCAACACACCGATCATTAAAATTAAAATAAATTAATATTTTTTAAAATTCAAACTCATGATCTCTTTATCGTAGAACTTCGATTAATTTGTTAAAATAAATTAGAGTTGGATCGTGTATAGACATGTTTATTCACGTGGCCACGGCATCAAACCTGCCTAACCTATGATACAAATTAAGGTTCAATAATCTATTTACTGTCCTGTCCACCGCAAAAATTGTCTCTACATATAATCATCCTCATGCAGCATAGTTGGACGTAATCTTAGTTTACATTAATTAATCACCCCAAAATAGCAAGCAATCAACACAACAATCTTTTAATAAAATACTGCAATATTTTCATGTATAAATATTAAATAAAAAAAAACTACTTAAATCATGCATGTGGAATATACGAAAACCTTACTATACAAATATTCAAGTTATTTCCCTACTCAATTATTATTATTATTATTGAACCAGCATAATTATAAAGTTCTTTGTCTTTTTTCATACGATAAAATCTTGAACAAGTATAATACGTTGGACGAGACCTAGTTTCAATTATTATGTCTTCGTTCTTATGGTGTTGCGTGTTACAGTGTTATTATTTATTAAGACGGGGTCCCTACGTACAATAATTACCATTAGTAACAAATGAATCTAAAATACTTTTAGCTATAATATTTTCCCCACAAATAATAATATTTCCGATTAACTAATTTAATCAACAATTTTTTTATTCATATACATTCAAAATTAACTTATTTTTCCTTTTTCTATATTATTTAATTAAATTAAATAAAAATAAATTATACATTTAAATTGAGTATATATGCTTCAATTACTGATGCGTCGTAATTGAAGTCGTGGCTTGTAGCGTATCCAATGCGGTGTGGAGGACGGTGAAGTCGCAAAGCATGAGTCGCATGATGATGTTGTTTGGGACAACGATGTCAGCATGGTACAAAGATATTTTGCGTCTTCCTTGCGGGAAACAGACATTTATTTACTAACCACTTACAATTTGTACATAAATTTCACTAATAGTGGGACTATTCCTTCTAATTAGGATGTACCTTCTCACGCGTTGATGGAACGCAAGTTATACAATTTTATTGATTATTAATTGAAAAGGCTCGTTTTCTATTCTTAAATAACTCAAATATACCTTAAAAATGGGTTAGATTTCAATTGACTCAAAAAGTTACAAAATTTAATCCAAAAATATCCTAATATACTAACAATAATATAATAAAACATCGGGCTTAAATGAAAATTATCGAATATTTGCTCAAAAATAAAAGTACCCATAGCAGTGGTTGAAACATAGAATTTTGTAATGGGCGGCAACCCTTGACAACCATAACAGTGAGGTGTTAGATTATTTTTGAAAAGACAATCCTCTACATATGTAGATTGTCCGTAACTACTGTTGGATCTAGAGTTACAGTGAGGGGGTGAAGCCAACCCCTGTTTGGCCCTAACGGCTGACAGGACTTGGCTGCCCACCCACCCACTCGGAAAAAAAAAATTCCTACTTTCTATAATTTTTACTAATTTTTAATCATATACTACTTTTAATTTGCAATTATTATTCTACACATTTGAAACTCACTACAAAGAAATATAATATTAGTAATAAATAAAGTGATAATTTTAAAATTGTCACTAAAAAAATATATTAAGTGATAATATTTTTTATCTTGTCATCAAATAATTATTAGTGTGAAAATTATGCATGAAAGTTATCACTATAAATGGTTTTCAAAAAAAAAAGTTATCACTATAAATATTAGTGATACTTCTATATTGACAGCTAAACAACAATAAAATATAATGATATAAATTATTTATTGTCATAAGGTAATTTTTTATATGTTTCTTATTCCCTGTAGTGACAACGTTATACACTATTTTTTGTTACTAATTTCTATTAATAATAAACTCGTCTGAAAAACAACAATCACTATTGAAATTATAAAAATCGTTATTGTGATAAAATAAAAATTATTATCACTAAAAATATATATTTAGTAACATTATGATATACTCACTTTTTCAAGTCATTAAATTTCTCTCTTTTTTTATGATGACATTTTTGAAAAATTTAATATTTTATTCAATAAATTAATTAAATTATAATAGGACTAAACTTTTTTTCCAGCTCTGTCACTCATTACAGTCATTTGATGAAACAATTGGTTTTGAATTTCTATCGATCCACATAAAATTCCAAATCTTTCTATATTTTTCACTGACCCGTAAAAAAAAAAAAATTCTACTATTATAATAATTTATGATTCTTGGTCTTCCAATATATGTTTTTAATTCAAAATGAATAAAATAATTAATTAATATATAAAAGATATCAGATAAGATAATTAATTATTTAATTTAATTTAAAGAAAAAAGAAGAGAAGCCATGCAGAAACAGAACAAGAACATGGCAAACAGAAACAACCCATAAGGAGAAAAAAGAGAGGGGTGGGTGAGAGAGCAGTGCACTGTAGTGGCTCAGAAATTAATACAATATCTACCAATCCTACAACCCCATTTCAAAAACTGGCAGATGAGTTGTGTTTGAGTCTCCAAGCTGTAAAAATGGAATCAGTTCCTTTCCCCTTTTGTTGTTTCATCTTTATTAAAGACACACATTAATCGAAACTTCACTGCTGCCCACAACCCATAATTTATATAGATTCAGACACAAACACACACTAACAACATCGGTTTTGATTTTGTCAAGAACAAGAAATATTCAACTGTCAACCAACTAATTTCCAAGAAAATACCCTTTCTCTCTCTCTCCCCGCTACTGCTACACTTGCAACAGTTGTTTGCCCATTTGACTCAGGTAAGAGAGTCTTCTGCTGACTCTTTATATATATTCCTCCCCGCCCCCCACGCCCAACTGTGCTGCTGCCTCTCACTATTTCATTATTGCAAATCTTTTTGTACTGAAAACGTTCTCTCTGCCTGCAATGGGGATTTTCCCTCCCTGTCATTCTTCAGAGATGTTGGAGAAATTACTGGGAAGCGTGTGTGGGAAGACGCGGGATGAGCCCAAGATTCAGGAGAAGAAGATTCAAGGCAGAGTCGTGTTGATGAAGAAGAACGTAATGGACGTTACCGATGTCGGCGCTTCCGTTGTTGATCGGCTTCACGAGATTTTCGGCAAAGGCGTGTCGTTTCAGCTTATCAGTGCTGAAAAGACTGATCTTGGTAATTAGTCTTGTCTCCTTTCTCTTCCTCTGTGTTTTCTTAGAGTTGGTCTGGTGATTGCATAATCAAGAAAGAGAATTAAGATAAGGTTGTTTCTTGGAGTTGAATGAATTGGGACACAAGAATTGTTTCTATGTTTGTTTTTCTGGTGGGAATTCAGTGGCAGATAATGTGCTTATTGATAATCCAGTTAGCGTCTTGTTTGGCTGTGTGTTGTTTGAGAAGTGAATTCTTGAGGCGATCTTTGTCTGTTGGAGTTGTTTATTTGAAATCTGTAGTGATCTTGCTTGTTATTTCAGCATTCTTTTATATTTTATCTATGTGTTGCTTTGGTGTCATATGCAGCAAATGGGAAAAGAGGGAAACTAGGAAAAGAAGCATACTTGGAGAATTGGGTATCAAAGTTCACTTCACTGAGTGCTGAAGCTGAGGCCACATTCGACGTATCGTTTACGTGGGACGAATCTCTGGGAGTTCCTGGTGCTTTCATTGTCCGAAACCATCATCATAGTCAGTTTTACCTTAAGACGTTAACGCTAGAAGATGTTCCGGGACACGGTCAAGTCCATTTTGTCTGCAATTCTTGGGTCTATCCTACACACCGTTACAAGTATGATCGTGTCTTCTTCACAAACAAGGTATTTCTGGCTTCCAATTGAACTTCATCAAGAAATATTCTGAAAGAGGATTAATAAGAATTAACGGTGATCGTTTTCTTGTTCCATCAGGCGTACTTGCCGTCTGATACACCAGAGCCTCTACGGGTGTATAGAGAAGAAGAGCTGATAAATCTTCGAGGAAGCGGCTCTGGCATGCTAAAGGAGTGGGACAGAGTGTATGACTATGCATACTATAACGACTTGGGAAGTCCTGAGAAAGGAAAAGATTATGTTCGTCCAGTGCTCGGTGGATCGAAGGATTATCCATATCCTCGTAGAGGTAGAACGGGTCGACGACCAAACAAAAAAGGTAAGAACAGTGAATTTTCCTATGTCTGAAGAAAATGAAATCTACTTTGTTATACTGCTATGAAGTTATTAAATTGTTTGAGTTGAACTGCAGATCCCAACACTGAGAGCAGACTGTTCCTTCTTAGTTTAAACACTTATGTCCCTCGAGACGAAAAGTTCAACCAAGTCAAGTTTTCAGATTTCATCGGTTATTCTCTTAAATCTCTCGGTCAAGTATTGATCCCGGAGATCAAAGCTGTGTTTGACAAGACTATAAATGAGTTTGACACCTTCCAAGATGTGCTGAACCTGTATGAAGGTGGAATTAAGCTGCCTGATGGCCACACGCTACACAAAATCAGGGCGTGTGTTCCGTTGGAGTTGGTCAGGGAACTTATTCGTTCAGATGGCGAACGTTTCCTTAAGTTCCCGATGCCTGATGTGATCAAAGGTAAATCTACGACGTAGATCATAGTAGAGTTGAGACAGCATAAGACAATTATGGTAAATATGAGCTTTTCTTGGTTTTTGTGCAGAGGACAGAACGGCGTGGAGAACAGATGAGGAGTTTGGACGAGAAATGCTAGCTGGAGTGAACCCTGTTGTCATCCGACGTCTCCAGGTAACGGGAACTTTAGTTTCAAATTTTTAGTTTATATCTAGAAATACCTTTCTGTTAAGAAAATATTGTTGATTTTTACATCTCAGGAGTTTCCACCAACTAGCAAGCTAGACCCTCAAGCATATGGCGACCAGAACAGCACCATCACAAGGGAGGACATCGAGAAAAACATGAATGGCCTTACTGTAGATGAAGTAATGTTCCTTCTCTTCCTAATCTTAAGCAGCAACTTGAGATCCAAAGTACTTTTGTTGTTGAGTGCACTAATTTTCATTCAAACACAGGCGATTGAGAATCATAAGTTGTTCATCTTAGATCATCACGATGCACTTATGCCATACCTCAGAAGGATCAACACCACGACAACGAAGACCTATGCCAGCCGAACTGTCCTTCTACTCCAAGATGATGGGACGTTGAAGCCACTGGCAATAGAATTGAGTTTGCCACACGAGGATGGTGATGAGCGAGGGGCTGTGAGCGAAGTATTTACTCCATCTGATGAAGGAATTGGAAGTTCAATTTGGCAGCTCGCAAAAGCTTATGCTGCGGTAAATGATTCGGGCTATCATCAGCTCATAAGCCACTGGTATGCTTATGAGTGAAACTTGAACAAATACATGATGACGGCGACAATGATTTACCTGACTGTAGCTAAGTTTATGTTTGAATTCCTAAATGCAGGTTGAACACACATGCTGTAATTGAGCCTTTCATAATTGCATCGAACAGACAGCTGAGCGTGCTGCACCCGATATACAAGCTTCTGAAGCCTCATTTCCGAGATACGATACACATAAACGCCTTGGCCCGGCAGATCCTCATCAATGCCGGTGGTGTACTCGAGAGAACTGTCTTCCCAGCACGATATGCCATGGAAATGTCTTCTGCCATTTACAAAACCTGGAACTTTACAGAGCAGGCACTTCCTCAAGACCTGATCAAAAGGTTCATTAGAAACTTTCCACTTCAACAGTTCAGTTCAGTTTCTACATTGATTTTGAACTATATCATTGCTAACTCTAAACTCTTTTACTAAACTACAGAGGAATAGCAGTTCCTGACCCAACCCAGCCCCAAGGCCTTCGGCTCCTCATCGAGGACTATCCTTTCGCCGCTGATGGCTTAGAAATTTGGTCTGCAATTGAAGTCTGGGTCAAAGAATACTGCTCTTTCTACTACCCCACAGATGAAAAGATCCAAGGTGACTCAGAACTGCAGTCTTGGTGGACGGAGCTGCGTGAAGTTGGACATGGCGACCTAAAGGACGAGCCATGGTGGCCTAAAATGCAGACACAAGCAGAACTCATCCATGCATGCACAATAATCATATGGATCGCCTCTGCACTTCACGCTGCCGTAAACTTTGGACAGTATCCTTATGCAGGATATCTCCCGAACCGCCCCACCGTCAGCCGACGTTTCATGCCTAAACCGGGAACTCCTGAATATGCTGCGCTTGAGTCGAATCCAGATGTCGCCTTCCTCAAAACTATAACAGCCCAATTCCAAACTCTACTTGGTGTTTCTCTAATAGAAATACTCTCGAGGCACTCTACAGATGAAATTTATCTTGGGCAGCAAGAATCTCCCAACTGGACTGCAGATGATCACCCGCGAGAGGCGTTTGAACGATTCAGTGCAGCATTGATGGAAATCGAAACAAGGATCACAGACAGGAACAATGACAGGGGATTGAGGAACCGGTCAGGGCCGATTAAGATGCCGTACATGTTGTTGTATCCAAATACATCGGACAACAGTAAAGAGGGAGGACTCACTGGAAAGGGAATTCCAAACAGCATATCGATTTGAAACTTGTTGGAGTGCAAAACCATTAGGAAAAATTTCTTGGAAGATAGTAGATAGTTTTATGGAGTGGACCTCTGTGTTCTTGAACTAGTAGATGGTGTGCAAAGTTTGATATTCTTCACTATTTATTACATAATAAGAGAAGTGTTCTTTTCACGTTCTTTGTAAGAACCAAAGCTCTTTGTTTCAACAAAACGAGCATCTGAGTTCGGCACTAAAGTCTTGCTATGAAGTCTGATCAAGGAAGATGCAAGTTTAGTTAGAACTTAGAAGCGGACACCAATTTCCATCTCCTATTACAAACTTGTATTGCTTTCGACACACACACACACACACACGTTCCTTGGACTGTATTTTCTATTGAAAATTAAGAATAGGTTTCCCTGAAAATTTGGGGTTTTTGAATTTTCTTATCAAACATGTTGACGTTGTAATGTCTATAACAATTTTATCTCCAAGGTTATAATATTTATATTACTTGGTTGCAATTAAGAAGGTGATATAAATACTTTATTCTCCAACAAAAAAAAAAATCTCCCAGAGAAAATAAGTGTAAGGTTTTATTAACAAACAAGTTAAAAGTGTTATTCTTAAATTCTTTTAAGAAAAGGGTTTGATTTGAAATTACAATGTGTTCCTGTCGAGATTTGGTCTAATTACATGTAAATCTCTTATAATTTATAAAATTAAATCTGACAAACAAATTCATTCATTAGTCAAATTTTATTAAATTCTCTAATATTAGAAAAAAATAAATAAAAATTCATATTATCTTTCGATTAACTTTATACTGACTTATTGCATGTTAAATAAATCTTTTATTATCAAATGACTTTTATAAGAAAAAGATGTATCTCCTCATATACATTAAAGCGTGTGATGATATGTAAGGATAATTTAATTAGAATATATTTATTTGATTTGCAATAAGTTAATCAACAATTAATTCAAATTTTGGTTCAATTTTTTATATATAATATTAACAAATTCGATGAATTATAACTAAGTGAAAAATCTATTTATTAAACCAAAAATAAATATAAAGGGTCCTCAAAGTTAAAACTGCAGAAAATTTACGTGTTATTGCACCGTAAAGACAACATAGTATAATATCTTATAATATTAATTCTAAAAAATATTTATTTATGGAAATGGTAGAAGGTAGATTCTATCCCCTGATACACAGTGGAGGAGACACATGATCATGATGGCACCAAAGAGCAATGGGTAAGCCAGCGTATCAAAATCACACGCTCTAATTGGCCTCACCCGCATCACCTTATCCAATACCCATATCTCCCTCCACTCCACACAATTTCTAATCAAATATTCATTCAAATCAGCCAAAAAGAAAAGAAAAATCCCACATAATTTCTCACCATCAATCCCAAATTCATGGCCATGGCGACCCAAGCCTCCCTCTTCACCCCCACCCTCTCCGCCGCTAAATCCGCCGACCGCGTGGCCGCCCCATGGAAACAGTCACTCGCACAATTCTCCACTCCTAAGCCAATGAAGGGCGCCTCTGCGGTGGCGCACCGCCCCATCCGCGCCATGGCTGAGGAGGCCCCACCAGCAACAAAAGAGCCCGAAGCTCCGGCGGGATTCACCCCACCGGAACTCGACCCCAACACCCCGTCCCCGATCTTCGGCGGCAGCACTGGCGGACTTCTGCGGAAAGCCCAAGTGGAGGAGTTCTACGTGATCACGTGGGAGTCCCCCAAGGAACAAGTGTTCGAGATGCCGACCGGCGGGGCGGCCATCATGAGGCAGGGGCCGAACCTGCTGAAATTGGCAAGGAAGGAGCAGTGCTTGGCGCTGGGAACAAGGCTGAGGTCGAAATACAAGATCAAGTACCAGTTCTACCGGGTATTCCCGAACGGGGAAGTGCAGTATTTGCACCCGAAAGACGGAGTGTACCCGGAGAAGGTGAACGCGGGGCGTACGGGAGTGGGGCAGAACATGAGATCCATAGGTAAAAACGTGAGCCCGATTGAGGTGAAATTCACGGGGAAGCAAGTGTACGATTTGTGAGGAGTTGATGATGTTTGATGTAATTTGTGTGAGTATATGAATCAGTATTTGTTTGATGTATTTCTCTTACTCTTCTTCTTCAAGAAAATTACTGTGTTACTCTACCACTGGTTAATACATTATAGATTGTTGCTCCTGCTTTACTTTTTTGTCTGGCTTTCAAGCAAAGCCCAGATTCGGTTTATTTGGTCCCAACGGCTTTGGAATTTAAAATGTCTTGCAACAATTTTTGTGATTTCAAAAATGCTAATTATTCTCTTTTTTTTTTCCCAAGTTGTTTCAAGCTCCTTTTCGGAGGTAAATCGAAGTAGATTCGGACCCTCGTCCTTTAAATTTTTATGTTAATTGATAATTTTTTTTTTCATTTTTTTCATGTGATGTTCGTTTATATATTTTAAATTATTTATTGTATGTGTACAGACATAGCGCTCAATTATTTATTGTTTTGATACCATTAAACATGGCCTTTGAATCCAAAGTCACGTGAAGGAATAGGAGGTAACGACCGTTAAAACCCATGTGACGTCTGCTGTTAAGTCAGGACTAAAGAAAGCTTATTTTTGGGTTTAATGATTTCAAAAGTCGAACTCCAACAAATTATTATACAAAAAACGAAACCGATTCTTTTTAATGGGATTAAAAAGAATTTTACCCTTACAAAATTAATTAAAAAATATAAAAAAATTTAAACTTTAATATAAATCCCAAGCAATAATAAAGTTCAACTTGCTAATACAAATACTCAGTAAATTAAATTAGTCGTGCTAAAAACACGGAACAAGGTTTATAAAGTTTTGGGCAATTGCTACTCCAAGAGAATAAGATACGTCTTATTTATCAAGATATGGTTTTACAAAACACACCATCTTTAGAACGGCACCGGGAAAGTTTTGATTATAGTCTTTTGATGTTCAAGTTAGTGAGTTGTAAGAGAAGGGATAATGAATTTCGTAAGAATATTCGAATAGTAAAAGTATTACCTGTTGCATAAAAAACGGTTTTTTATAAATTTTGGATAATTATACGATTTTATGTGAACCACATACATTAAAATGATCACTGTAAGTCTATATACATTAGCGTTTAAGATGAATCAGAGTTGAAGCATAAAGACATTAAATTAAGATGATGGGGATCAAACTTATTTGAAGATCATAAATAGTTTGTAAGAAGGTCATACGATGTCTTCATAAGATATACCCGCATTAGAATTAGATTCAAATCTTCAATTTGAATTTGAGTTTAGTTGATGTTAATTACTACATAATTTACACTAATATAAAAAGAATACCACGTTGTTACTTACAAAAAGTGGTTTACACCATAACATTAATTTTTTAAATTATCAAAAGTATTTCTTCTATAAGTTTTATATACTAATAAAATTAAAAGATTCTATATGTTTATAAACCATGATTATAAAAAATTGTATCAATTTTTAAATATAACAATTATATTCTAATTAAATAATTATAATTTTTGTTATATATATATATTTTATTTATATTTTTAACATATTTTAAAATATAAAAAATTATTTATTATATGTTCTTAAAAAGTAGCGTGACACGACCGCTAATAAATTAAAAAACGAAGACTTAAGAGCGACCACATGTTAGTCTGGAGACGGAGACGGCCTACGTAGACAAGCTCCATATCATTGTGGACTTTAAGCTTCCGCAAGAAGAAGAGTTCGTCATTTGCGTTTGATATCCAATTTCACAGAGAAAGAACTTTTGAACAAAAAAACGAAAAGCAGAAATGGGTGAAGCAATCATTGGGGCTGCTGTGCAAGTTTTGGTGGAGAAACTGATCGCCATGGCTACTGCAGACATCGGCACCATCTTCGGAGTCAAGAATGAGCTGACGCGCCTCAAGGATTCATTTACCATGATTCAGGCGTTCTTGCACGACGCCTCCAAGCGCCAAGTGGAGGAAGAATCAGTCACAATGTGGCTCAAGAAACTAGAAGATGTTGCCTATGAAGCTGACAACTTGTTGGATGAGTTCAATTATCAAATCATTCGCCGGAAGGTAGGAATTAGAAACCGAAAGGTATGCTTCTTCTTCTGCTTCACCATTCCTTTGTTGTTTCGTTCAAAAATGGCGCGTAAGATCAAGGATGTCAATATGAAGTTGGAAATGATTAATAGAGATGCTAATACCTATGACCTTCATAGGAGAGTAGCAGATTGTCCTATTTTTCTTCCTCCAGTAGTCGAAACTAATTCCATGGCTGTTGATCCAATTTTCCTTGGTAGGAAAGATGATGCTTCTATGATAATCAATATGCTAGTTAATCCAAGTGATGATGTTGTCAGCATCGTTCCCATTGTCGGGATGGGAGGTATAGGAAAGACTACTTTAGCTCGATCCATCTTCAATGACCAGCAAATAGAGCAACGTTTCAATGCAAAGGCTTGGGCTTGTGTATCTGGATATTCTGGTTCCATCACAAGTATTTTTAAGAGAGTACTTGAATCTTTAACCAACAATGGTGGCATGTTAATGAGCGACGAAGCTATCCTTAAACATCTTAAAGAGGAATTGAATGGTAAGCGATATTTACTTGTTCTTGATGATTTGTGGGATGTTGAACGAAAATGTTGGGAAGATTTTAAAAGTTCTCTTCTTGGAATCAACTCGAACAAAGGAAATTTCATCATTGTGACTACCCGTAGTAAAGATGTGGGAGAAGTTGTGAACCCAATGTATCAACATTCTTTGCGTGAATTGTCTAGTGATGATTGTTGGGACATAATTAAGATGAGAGCTTTTGTTAATCAAGAGGAAGTTTCTGAACATTTGGAAAATATTGGAAGGAAGATTGCGAGTAGATGTGGAGGTCTTCCACTAGCAGCAAACATGATAGCTGGAACTTTACGAGGAAAGGCAATAGATGATTGGATTGCAGTTCTACAAAGTGGATTTTCATATTCCAATGGAGACGCAAGTGGTGTGCTCCAGGTACTGAAGTTCAGCTTCGACCGTTTACCATCTCCATTACTTAAAAAGTGCTTTGCATATTGCGCCATTTTCCCAGAGGATGCAGAAATAGAGAAAGAACGGCTCATCCAACTTTGGATGGCTGAAGGATTCCTTGTAGAAAATGGTGAAAATGATATGGAGAGCTTAGGCAGTAGAGTTTATGATATTTTGTTGCAAAACTCTTTCTTCCAGGAGACAGTAAAAGATAAGTATGGTAATATCAAGCACTCGAAAATGCATGATTTGGTGCACAATCTAGCATGTTTAATTTCAAAGACAGAAAGTTTTGATGTGAGAAATTGCAATGCGAAGAGCATTCCTGGTCGGGTTAAATATCTGGCGATGAGATCACTTGGTGACCAGGAATCACACAAGATGGAAAAAGAGAATGCAATTTATTTGCGGGCTTTGTTTTTGGGTGAGAAGATAAATGACAGTATGTTCCATGATTGCAAAAACCTGCATACTCTAGATCTACAGGAGACATATATTGAAGACTTGACACCCTCAATTGCTAAGCTAATACATTTGAGGTTTCTTGACGTGTCTTCCACGAAGATCAAAGCTTTAACAGAATCAATTTGTAAGCTTTACAATTTGCAGACCTTGAGGGCAATTTCATGCAACATCTTACGAGAGCTTCCATGCCAACTGCAAAACTTAGTTAACTTGAGACATTTCGTCATTGAGAGCGTGTTCTCTACAAACTTCCAAATGCCACTTAAAATTGGAAAGCTAACTTGTCTTCGAACATTAAAATTCTTTAACATCGGCCAGGAGGATGGTCGTCGAATTGAAGAGTTGGGATATTTGAAAAACTTGATAGGTGAACTTACCATATGCAATCTTGAGCATGTAAACGACAAAGAAGAAGCTGCTGGAGCCTGTCTCATTGAAAAACCCAACATACACAAGTTAGAGCTTGTGTGGAGTGGTTTGAGGGAAAGTGATAACCTTAATGATGAGCAAGTGTTGGAAGGCCTTGAGCCTCATTCAAACATAAAAAGTTTAACCATTATGAAGTTTCATGGGGATAATTTTCCATCTTGGATCATGAGTAGGACAGTTGGTGAGGTAATTCGGCTAGACAAATTGATTGAGCTCAAATTGATAGATTGCAAAAGATGCATAGAAATTCCAACACTGGGCCATCTACCACGACTTAAGTTCTTAGAATTGAGAGGACTGGAAAATATAAAATCAATAGGTCCTTCGTTTTACTATCCCAATAATTATGGCATGGATGAGTCAAGTAGCAGAAGTGGTAAACCACCATTTCCATTACTGGAACATTTCATCCTACATAATATGACCAATCTGGAAGAGTGGATTGAATCTTCCACTCATAATGCATTTGGAGTTGTTAATGCTTTTCCACGCCTTAAGATTTTGGGAATTCATGGTTGTCCCAATGTGAGTAGTGCTCCGACCCATGAGTTTCCTTGTCTTAAAAAACTAAAGATTGTTGAGGCTGGAAAAGGTGGAGTATTCTTGGATAAAATATGCGGCAACAATTTAAGCTCTCTCACGAGTTTGGCACTTCGTTGTGTTACAGATCTCACTCGTATTCCTGAAAGGCTATTGTATAACAATCAAAGACTTTCGGAACTATGCATTATTAGTTGCCCTGGCCTAGTCCATCTTGAATTACAAGGCCATAGTGTCAGGTCTCTTGAGTTTGTATCTATATATGATTGCAATAAACTCCAGTCAATCAGATACTCGATACATGGAGAAGGAAGTGGTAGTGACGGTCTCAGTTCTCTTCGATGCTTGACGGTTCAAGGTTGCCCTGAGCTGACTGAAGTTTCAAGTAAAATGCTAGAGTCTTGTACCTCTCTTAAATATCTAGAGGTAAGCGGGTGCCATAATCTGGTCTCTTTTCCAGTAAACTGTTGGAGAATGCCACCGTGTCTATCCGACTTGGATATTTCCAGATGTCCCAACTTGAGGAGTTTGCCAAAGGGTAGTCTCAATTGTCTTTCCGGCTTAAGGGATTTGTGCATTGGTCCCTTCTCGAAAGAAGTGGGCTTCGCGTCTTTCTGTGAGATTTTTCAAGGCATCCAACAACTACACTCACTTACAACATTAAGATTACACGGATGGCCGCAGTTTGAGTCTCTGCCATATCAACTTCAACATCTCACTACTCTCCGTTATTTTGAATTGTGTGATTTTGGAATAGAAGCTTTGCCTGAATGGTTTGGAAAGTTGTCATCTCTGCTACAGTTGGATCTTAAAAGATGCAACAGGCTAAGACATTTGCCCTCTAAGGAAGCCATCCTTCGCCTCACCAAATTAACAGATCTATACATTACCGAATGCCCGGTGTTAAGCCAGAGATGTCAACAAGATCAAAGCGAATGGCACAAGATTTCGCATCTCCCTAGATTCCTATGTGTAAGGTATGATTATAATCAACAATACTAGATTCATTCATTTCCCATATATCTATCCCGCAATGTTCATGATATGAATATTTTTCATTTCTCATCTTATTTTGCTATATACAGCAGGAATTAAATTGGCCCCAAGGTCATGGATGAATGAGTTTGATGTTATGTTATTTTGGAGGTATGAGTAAGTGCTGCAAAAATCTATAAATACTGTATGCAGTAGAGTTCAACATGTTGATTGTTAGTAGGATTCTAAGCTAATATCTTTTAATTGGTACGTTGATTTCCTTGTAATTAGTCAAGACTTGCATTTTAAGTTTTGCTTTGTGTTTGACAGAAGAAGCCTCACAAAACCAGATGCGAGGCGACTATGAAAAGAGCAAGATTCGACTTAATTTCAATTATTCAGCAGGAGCAGGTGGATTTGAAGGACAAGAATAAGAATATTTCTAAAAAAGCATGCCTGAGATCAAAGATTATGGTTGTAATGAAAATTCTGACTGGGGTCTCTGTTCAGAATTTGTTTCAAAGTCATCAGATGTTGTATTATTAGCAACAGAGTTGGTTCGGTTGTTTATTTCTGTGTTTGTTCTTTTGAAGTGGATTGCATAGAACAAACTTGCTCAATTCTTGTGAATTATGATCAATAACAACAACAATATAATCTTATATTTCTTTCGGTGTAGGTTGTCATATAGGGTATACCATCAACGCATCAACACTATGATTGCCATTTATATTGTCCAACCGAGGCACCATGTCTAGCACAAGCAGCCTGTACAGCTATATACAAGCATCCAAGAAACAAGGGCAAAGTTAAATAAGAGAAACTGCATCAAACTTCACCGAAATGAAACAGACCGATGGCAGCAGAGTATAAGTAAAAATGTCAAACTGCGGAGGATTCACAAAGGCAAGACCACATACAGTAAATCGAATGAAAATCAATCAAATTACTGATATAAAACTGCCAAATTTCACATATGCGAACAGAGAAAACAGCTTCACATTATTCCTAACCCCATGTTTAAAGAAGCGAAAGTTGTGCCCCCAATGGCATTATGCTGCATGCAGTAATGCACTGTGCAGTATCGATATCGTTGTTTGAGTGAACCCAGAAAACCTGTTCATGGCTCGACAGTCATGCTCTCAGCCTCTCGTCTGACCGATTCAAAGAGTACAGAGGAAAGGTACCGCTCACCAAAGCTTGGGAAGATAACCTGCAGTGTAGTTTATCAAGAGATTAATGGATGGTAATTATATTGCAAAATGAATCAGTAAATAATCGAGAGGCCATGGGGGTATACTCTATGTAATGTATGGCAGAAAGCAGGGTTTCTTGGAAAAGGAAAGTTCCATTGTCCAATGTGATAATATGCGTACTACTACGGGACATATAAGAAAAGTCGATAAGAATTATATGTTATTTCACTTTTCTATTCTGCATGACAGTGAATCACCAACAGATTCTCCCCATTTATTAGGCACACTAAGGTGATTTATCTAGATTACCAAGTAAAAAGTTGTTAACCGGTCATTCTCCTATGAAGAGAAGGGCTTCGTTTCCGGTCAACAATGTCATTTCATACTACCACCTCTCACTTAGCTTCAAAATGTTGTCCAAATTGCTTGTCAGGTTTACATACCAACAAGGGTTAAAAAAAAGTAGACAGACTTACAACAATGAGTTTTCCAGCATTTTCAGGCCGCTTTGCAATCCTAATGGCAGCAGCCGCAGCAGCGCCAGATGATATTCCCACCTGTAGCATATTATTACAGCTTCAGAATGTTTTGATGCAAGAAATGCCAATGAAGAAGGTATAGAGTTCAAAAGAATGAAGTGATCGAAATCCAAACTCAGCAGCTCGTGGGTGGGACTAAATTAGTAGAATATTTACTTACCAACAACCCCTCTTTCAATGCAAGAAGCTTTGCAGTCTCTATGGCCTCGTCACTTGAAACCTGGAAATACACAAAAAACATGCAATAATCAATGTATCACATTTATTTTACCAACAATAGACAGAATTCAAGAATGTAATTGGTTGAATACTCCAGTTAGAACACAAAGAAGATAAGTGAATCTTACTTGAATTACTTCATCGATGAGATTGACATCCAAAACGCCAGGGATGAAACCGGCCCCGATCCCTTGAATCTTGTGTGGACCTTGAGTATTATACAAAGATCATTCATCAAATTGGAGTTACAGACATACAAATTGCATAGTTGGGTAAACAAATAGAAAACATCAAAAGGGATTAAAAGTGAGATGTGTAACCCAAATCACAAATTATTTACACAGAAATAATACGAGTTTTTCCCCGAAAGCACAAAACTACGACTTTTTCAAAACTTGGGCTTGTCTTGGAAATAAATACAATCTTCAAGTGGACTCAAAGCTAGCTCAAACATGTTCTTTATTAACATCAATGAATTTAATTCATAAGAAAGGAAATAAAGTAATAGCATGATAAGTCTTGGAAAAAGAGTTATACAGCTAGCAATGAATGGATATAAAATAATAAAAAAGAAAGTTTTGCTTACGTTTCACGTAGGTCAAGTATGGGCGTTTTGATATTATTGGTGTGTACCTAATTTTCTGTATTCCTTCACACATTATCGTATTATTTTTTATATTTGGTTCAAGTTCAAGCATAACTGAAAACCATGTTGAAGTTAGACTCAACCTGGGCTACAATTATAATTCAATTCTCAACTTTCAGCTCAAGGTTTGTTCCATGTGGAACTTGCTTATGCTCAACTTAAAAATTAAAATCAACCGACTTAAGCTAATCGATAGTGTTTCCGTAAGTGACCGTGTTTCTTGTCAATTCTTTTGCTCGATCCATAATCGATATAAAGACAACTTCATTAAGTGAAAAGTGAGATTAAGAATAAGATACAACAGCAACAGAACTCACCAGGCTTTCCTCCAGAGAGAATAGGACTTTCAACTGGTTCCACCCCATAAAGCTAAATGACAAATAAAACAGACAGTAACGAGAATCAGAATCATCAGAAAATTAGATTGCAACTACTCAAAATGTGTCTCTCTGTGACAATAAAATCAACCACAAGACAGCTGCAAACTAAAATAATGATCTAACCTTTATGTTAGGGTTGTGTTCTTTAAGAAACTTTCCTGCACCAGTGATTGTGCCTCCAGTACCAATCCCGGAAACAAACGCATCAATTTTTCCATTCGTTCCTTTCCAGAGCTCAGGTCCGGTGGTTTCATAGTGTATCTAGAAGAATTATACATTATTTCTAATAGATTTCCCCAACCAGCAACAAAACTGCTCGATATAATGGTAGCAAAGTTAACTACCTTGGGATTGGCAGGGTTTTCAAATTGCTGAAGGATATAGGAATTAGGTGTCTTATCCCTTATCTCTTCAGCCTTCTGCACAGCACCTTTCATTCCCTTAGCAGGATCTGTTAGCACCAACTCAGCACCAAAAGCACGGAGAATAATTCTGCGCTCAAGACTCATTGAAGAAGGCATGGTGATAATGAGCTTGTAGCCTTTAGCAGCAGCCATGAATGCCAAGCCTATGCCCGTGTTGCCACTCGTTGGTTCAATCAGGACACTCTTCAGCAAAAATATAGCAAGATTTAACAGTGAGAAACTAAGAAAACATACTTCTATACTAAACCAAATTCCAGATTACAGCCAAAGTTGTGATAGAAATCACAGAAGCAGTAGAGAAACTTGTTGATCTACCTCTCCTGGTGTGATGAGGCCTTGTGCTTCAGCATCTGTAATCATACTATAACCAATCCTGCACAAAGAAAGACAAAATTGAAGAAAGCGAAAAAGAAAGAAAACGAAAACATTGACACTGAACTATGATAGCATTACCTATCCTTGACGCTAGAGCACGGCTCCATTGACTCCAGCTTAGCCGCAACACGCCCAACACAACCATCAACAATATTGTTCAAGTACACCAATGGAGTTTTACCAATCAACTACAACATAAGATACAACTTTTAGCCCAAACACAAAAGTTAAGAAGAAAGAAAAAGACACAAAGAAACCTTATTTGTTGGCCAAACAAGAAACAATGGAAATCACACTTCCAAAGACTTATTACCTCAGTAACATCCTTTGCAATTCCAACATTTTCTTCAGCCATTTTTGTGTATTACTCCTGCAATCAAACACCAAGAACCTCAGCCAATACAAAGTTTGACAGTTCGTCAGCCTCTCCAAAGAGTCGAAATGTGAACGATAAACTCAACCCACACAGCAGAAACATCATCATCAAGTAAAGTGAACAAAAAGTCCAAGAAAAACACTTTAGTTAACAAACTGGGACACCCCCATTGAAGCCTCAAAAGATACTTTCACCATCTTTCAACCATACCCTTATCCTCATCAAAACCAAACAAAAATTCTGATCTCTTTTCACCAACTAAAACAATAATTCACCACCTGAAACTCATCAAAGAAAACCCTTTGCATCCACACAACAAATTCTTGTAAGAAACATGATAAAATCAAAATTAATCTACTTCTCTTTTTCTCCTTTCTGCAAATTTTGACCAAAGAAAAAAAAGTTGGGAGTATTTTACTCTTTACAGCAGTGAGTAGAGAAGTAGGATGAACAGAGCAAATTAATTAATGAAAAAGAACAATAAAGCACAATCACCTTGTAGTGGGCTTCTGTGTCTATTGATGAAATGACCTCGTAATTTTGATTATATTTATAGTGGAATTATTCAGGCGTGGACTTTTCTGTGCGTGTTTATTACTTCACTCATACCGTTAAGTATCGACTTTGTTGCCTGCGTCAATTACGATGATCAACAAAACATTACCGCCTAAATAAATAAATAATTAATTAAAAACAGTGTGAGAGTTATTTATAAATTGTGGATTATCCCGTGAAAATGAATATTGCCTGAATTTGGCCTAGGTACAACAAATCAATATTATCCCATGACAGCACATTGATTGATACGCCCGATGCACAACACAAACAGTGTATATGTTTTTTTTTTTAAAAAAAAAGAAAATCCCTTTCATGATATAATAAATAAAACTATCTATAGCAATCATTAAACAGGGTGCTCAAATACGTTGTTTTCGGATTATTAATAGAGAGTAGAACAAGAAGAATCTATGTCATTAGCGCGTAACCAATTGACAACAGAAACTACGATTGATTAAGGTTTTACTGATAAAGCTGTGAATTCGTTATACGAACGTAAGTGTCAAATCTATCTTTAATAATATTAAATATATGGCGTTCTTTTTATTTAGAAAAAATTACACTTTTAGCCCTACATGATAGGATTTGTTGTATTTTTTATCCTATAATTTACGAATTTATCACATTTAGTCACACAAGATAAATGTTATAGCATTTTTTATTCTATAGGATAAAAATTTGGCACATTTGGTCTTACATGATTAAAATTATGATACATTTGGTCCCATGACATATAAATAATTTGATATTCTATGGGACCAAATGTGCCATAATTTTATATACTAGGAAACCAAATGTTATACAATTTCATCATATGGGACCAAAAATATTACAACATTTATCCTATGGGACTAAATATACTAAATTCGTAAGCTGTGGGACTAAAAGTGCAACATGCACTGTTGTACAGGACCAAAAATACAATTTTTTCTTTTATTTATTTTGAAATTGTTGGTTGATTTAAAAATGCAATAAGTATATATATATATATATATATATATATATATTATGAGAGGGAAAATTAAGATGAGGAAATGAGTTTGGAGGGCATACGCAGACGCTACTAAAGTGGAGAAGCGTTAAATAATGAGAAGGGAAGCGCTGTGTTGTTTAGAGGTCCCAAAGGACGCCCGACCAGAGCACTCAACCCCTTGATTTTTTGTCATAAGTCGTCAATGTGTATGTGTCAGATTTTGATGTACATCTTTGTCTAATGCAATCGTTACGTAGTGGGCGATGTGTGTCCTTTACTAAAATAACAAAAGTCCAACACTTCCAATTTAAATTATCACAACCAATCAGATTTAGTTCGATGAGGATATTTAGGAAAGTGTGGTGTGGGGTCGTAGGTTGAATGTTCATATTCATATTCCTCATGAGATTACTTGTGAAGCTATTCATTCTTTTCGTAAACTTGTGAATGAGAGAGAGATTGAGAAGCAAGCAACTGTTCCGTCACCCAATTTTACACCTAATCTTCCCTCAATGCATGTTAAATATCACTATTTCATTTTATAATTAAAAAAAACAAAAAACTCATCTCAAGGAAAAAGAGGTGTAAATTACATATCCCAACACCTCAGAACACACTACACATATTCCCCTGCTGCCATTCACAACCCCTTAATTCTATTACCATTGATTTTACTCATGAAAAAAGCCACAGAACAGAGCCCCACTGAATACAAAGAGCAAGCAATTCTTGTATCCTCTCAATTTCCCCATCATTAAACCAACTCATAACAAGCTGTTGTTGAAGGGTCATTTGGATTGCTGCTTCAAATCCCTTATGCTCATAATTGATACCTTCTTCTTGATCTCAAAAGTTACCTTATCTAGATCCACCACAGTTGCTAGATGACCATAGAATACCCTCTTCTTCTCTCCCGACTTGGCATCCAATCTCACTAGGTTTGGGTTGTTTTCATCATCCTTACCAGGTGTTACAGGTTGCACGCGGGCCCAAGACTTTCGCCCACGTTTCTCCCTCTCGAAATAATCAGCCAGCCTCAGGGCCTCCCGCAGCCCTGACTCGTCGCCTGAGAATTTCACCGTATGAATGCCCAGATGACCTTCTCTCGAGTACAAGGACATCGACTTGCCACTAGTAAATCCAAGATCTATGAAGACGAAATTGATAAGGATACCAATATTGCTAAATCACAATTAACCCATTCAAGTATTGAGAAATATCAGAAACATAGGAGCCACAAATTGATTTCATCATCAAACGAGCAAATTGTAGAAGGCAGCTTTGATAATTTTAGACCACTCAACAAGAATCATCCTGCCTGATATTTATCTATCCAAAACATACTACCAATCAAGAGGAACAGTCGGAAGGATACTTGATAAACTGTGGGAGCAAGTAAGAGCACAGTTTATGTATAGGATTATTGGCCTAAATTATTTAGAACATGGAAAAGTTTCTAAACATTTGTATCAAATCAAGGCAAACTGACTATCTCACAAGGTGTGGAAAACCCAAATTTGCCTTTCACCGGTTGGGCAAACGAGTGTTTGCTTTTCCGCAATATACCAACACAGAGATATCCATTGTGTAAGATTAGTTAGAAGGGTACTACTGCTATTCTACAGTTACCCTGACTTGCTATTGGTTTATGCCATCATAAGAGTTACAAACCCTGATGACCTACTTGCTCTAGTTCATTCTACTTATCCAAATTATAAGTGTAAAACAGTTAGTACATGACATAGGCTGTTGCAAGCCATAATTTAAATGCAACTCCTATATCAAGTTACTATAACCAATCCGGAAGAGCGGCTGCAGTGAGCTTGCAAGTCTAAGGGAGGAAAATGCTATTGCTCACCTCCTGAACACGATAAATCTACGGTCATGAATACTCCATTATTGCAAAAAATAAATTACGAAAACAAGATCGACAAGCCTAAGCAGGTGTAAACTGAGTCCTGACAGCACATACATTATGGATGATCTAACATTGTCGAAGGAGAGGTTATCTAACTAATATTTTCGATTCACTCTTAGCGATCAATATGAAAAGCAACAACATTGCTCCCTGACGTCAATCCTACCAAAGGAGAAGAAACAGGAGAGGGAGAGAGATGGATAATCAGATATTAAGAAGATATAGCATTATCCTAATCCATGAATAAGCTATAGGAGACTTCCAGAAGTATGAAGCCTAACAGGACAAGGTGAAAAATAATAATCCATAAAAGAAAGGGTCAAAATCAATCTCAATTCACCTGCTCCCTGCATTCTCCCTTTCAATTGTTGGGTGGCATAAGGAACAAAAGACTTGAATAATATAACTGTTCAGATGCAAAAGCAAGCTTGCAGGTCTTAATAACTATGAGGCTCTGAGTGAAATAAAGGAAATTAGAGGAATAATGAGACTAGTATTCCCCAGCAATGTATAAATGCATGTTGAGCAGTAACGAACACCACGAGCCTACAACTTAATTCCAGCCACCAAAAATGTCAGCAAATTGGACCAGGGATATTATGTTTCTCTAACACAGTAATCATGCAAATGAACCATCAAAGCTAGCAAAATATAATAGCAGATGCAAATACAAAAGAACGAAATATAGAGTATTGTAATGCGACGAAACAACCCATCCACTTATCAGCTTGAAGACCTAATCAACGATATGGCGTGCAGCCAAACTGATGTAAATAGAATTGGACTGTAATGCACAAAACAAAGCTGATGCCAGCATATGGTAAGCTACTCAACTCACCAGAAGAGACAACCCTAAATCTAAATGTGCATAAGCAGGTCAAACCCAGTAGCTTGTACTTTTCATTGACGAAGCTAAGGTACAGTAGGACTAGGAAACTTAATAACATTAGTTCACACAGCGTCCTGCCCAAATACCATTAGTCTCATACAACTTCCTCCCCAATTAGATAACATAATCAAACTAATATAACGTGACAAAAGTTAAACCAATATTGCCTTCAATTAACTGATACTATCCCTGACTCAGCTCACAAATTCAAAGAATCAGTTTTAAGTGTTTTTTAACAATATCATGGAAACAACTGGTGATATGGAGGCAAGTAGAATAAGAAAGCTATAAGACAATTACTGCAGTCCTCCAGCCATCGCAACCACCGCTAGAGGGAACTAGTCATGGTGGAGGTGTGGTAACAGTGATACAAATACACATACCAGATGATAGTGGTAGTCAACAAATTGATTGGGTCAAGTAAAGAGATATAAGATAACAAAGTAAACAGGATAACCATGGATAAACTGGAAGAACAAAAACCCTTCAGCAGATGCAATAACCACATTAATCAATCACTAATGAGGCTAAAAAGATGGACAGACAATTTAAAAGAACATCTCATTCATGGAAAGCAGAAAAGATAATGAAGGATGGGGTGCATTATACCTCTAAGCATACTATCCATTGCTCTGTTTCCTATACCTTCCATACGACCATCTCTACCTTTTCCTGTGATAGTATTATGAATTAAAACAGAAGGTGGCCACATAATCAGATCATCTTGGTTGGCTTCTGCATCATCGGCAGAAAAATTCTGATAGGCTTTTGAGTTATCAGGGGGCATCAAATAGTTCCAGCCCATCAGAATGCACAAAGCCTTATGAAAGGCCAGGTGATCCACAATTGAGTCTGCACTGTCTGAGTTGTATGCATGCATGATAAGACTGTGTGTGTCTGGAAAATCTTTTGAAGACCTGTATTTTCACGTCAAAACCGTGTAGTAGTCTCAGACACAGACACAAGTTTCACACACAACAAGAAATAGGATGTCAAATTTAGGCTATCCGCATTTGGTCAGAGAATTTGAATCAGGCAGTACAAGATTACAGCTTCAAGCCGAATTGTCAAGGAAATTAAAAAGCACAATGGATAGGAAAACACAACCCAAAAGTTACTTCTAAGTAGGATTACACCAACAAGAGATTCAGATATTAGCGTTGAAACTTCTTTCACTCACATGCATTTTCCTTCTCATCATAAGATCATTTATATAAACGAAACTGAAATAACATTTGCACAAGGAAGAATGCCTGCTTTGAGGTTTGCTAACATAAGCTGAAAATCAGCTTCAATTCAAGTTCAGCATAAAATCCATGTCTTCGTCCTAGTTCAACAATGGATCTAACCTAAAACAGGAACTTTAGAACTAGTATGAGAACATAATTAGAGGAACAAATATGTTTTTCATCAAACTCGAGGAGTAATCTCCAAACCAGTGGTATTATTGCCACGACTTGAGAATTTTAAGCTAATCATATCAAGTGATAATATTGAGATATAGCTGTACAGAATGACATGCAAAAAACTGAACTATTGAAGTCAGTACATGGAATATCAGAACACCCTCTCCAGACTCATAATGCTTAGTACCAGGAAAAAAAAAAAAGCATCTGACAACAGATCACTCAGAAGCAAAAGATGACAACCAGAGAAAGATCTATCTAGATCTAATTATGCACTTATTCAAGTTAGGTTCTTCTACCTAGAAATTCAAATCAGTAAAGCAGCACCATAGTGAGTAAAACACCATAAAAACCACACTTTGGCTATGATGTCATAGCACAATTATTGGCAGGACACCAGCGGCTCTGCAACAACAAAGTGAGGGCACGATAGTTGACAAATCAAAGAATAAAGTACTAACACGACTCTGCACAGCAGTTCCAAATGTAAGAACCTACTATATTTTTGAACCATAAGATATATCATTTTACACATCAACACGTATAAAATTCTAAAAAAAGCTTCTACATTATCAATTATAAACCTTTCCATAGATGGTGCCTTGTCTGACTTCTTGGTCATCAGACTACATAGTTCTCATGTTTACATTTCACATTGACTTAGTTAAGTTCCATTTTCCACGTTTTTCATACGCTCCACTTTAGGTACATGTGTTTAGTTTCAAAATGTTGTAAAAGATTCTTCATATATATAAATCACAGGTTTTCTTGGAGAGAAAATGGTAAGGGTAAAAAAGCATCCCAACCTTATTATGAAAACATCAAAGAACCTATAAGCTATGCACATACTGAGGAGCCCTCTCTTCCCAAAACATCGAGCTGCAAAGTAGAAGCAAGATTGGGAAACATAAAAAATGAACTCGTAGGTTTATTGCATCTCGAATACCATTTACAGAAATGAAAATTAATGTAATACACTAACAAGCAAGTATCAGATATGTGACAAAAATGTGATCTGCTGGAACACCACATGGCAATCTGCCAAAAGGGTTCCAATTATTAACTCTATCTATCCTATCTAAACCTAAAAATCAATAATTATAATGCTCGCCTTCAGAATTGTCGCCCATCAGATGCAAGGTAGCAATGTGATAAAGTTTTGGAGTATATACATGGACAAAGACATGAAAATTAAATATGACTATTTGATTCCAACCCGGTGCTAGTACATCAGATCCAGAGAACCAAGCATCTCAACAGGCATGAGCGAAATATACACAAAATCAAGCAACTCTACTCTCTATGTAAACGGATGAATATATTAAGAAATCACTGGAGGGGCTAATAAAGCTCCAGTAGAGCGCAAAGGTCTGAAAATGAATAATCAACCAAAATAAACTATTTACAAGGCAGTTACTATGATTCAGTTATAGCCAACAGATTTTACATCAAAGTAACTGCACATTCAATAAACAGAACCTATTTCAAGACCCCGCAAGAAGCATATTTTGTGAAGACAAGTAAAATCCAACATGGGTAATCATAAATTCTTAGAAACCATTCTATCTGGACTATATAATAAATTGCGATCTACCGAAGCAGCAAGGTAAACCCTGAAATAAAAATTATGACTGCCGAGGCAGCATGAAAACCCTGACATCAATTGCAAAATTGGGTTGATATAATTTCCATATACAAAAAGTACAAATCCAAACAGAGGATCTTCCAAATATATTCATATTCTTATAAGAATCATCTAAGACTTGCAGATGGCACAAATCACAAAGAATAGGACAAATGCTCAAAATGAAACTTGAAACCTAGAATACCAACAAAAAAATCTATAGAGCTAGCAAGACTGTCCACTTTAAAGTTAGACGTGCAAAAGCGTTGGTCCATCCATCTCACAGGACTATGAAGAAAGCACATTCCGCTCACATGATGTTAGGGTAAACAAATTTGTACTTTAAGAAAGAAAAAGAAGGACCCTGTGGATGGATTGTTGTCTATGTCCTTGTCTTCAGAGTTACGGAAAAGCCAATATGAAGGAACCTTCAATGATACTCTAGCCAGAACATCAAAGGTTAGGCATGAGAATGGAATTTGACTCTACATTTCAGCATAAACTTGAAAGACTTCTTACAAACCCACTGTGTTAAGCTGTTTTAAGGATTACCAATACCTAACACCCCCACTACAATCAACAAAACCTAACGTAGCGTCTAAGTTCAAAGCTTACAAACAAAATCATTACGCACATCTCCCCAACAATGATATCAGCTACAACACATGAAAAATGCTAAAAATATTCGTGCAGAAATGATACTTCAAACTTGAAAGTATGCTACGCTAACATGATAGCATCATCATAAAACGTAGAGTGTTTTCGACACTTGATAGGGTGTGATGTATCATCAACCACATTCCTTTAGTTAACCTATTAAGGGCAATGCTGCTTCACATAGTACTGTTGCATAATCGCATCCATCAGAAACGGAATAAAGAACAAAGTGAACGAGTAAATAGTAGATGGTAATTAATCAATTCTAGTAATGCTCGTGAAGATTTCCTAACCTTAATCGCACTAAGAACATAGCAAGTCACCGCAACTACCGATCTTCAAGTTGAGGAATGAGGATTTACACCACCAATCATCACAAATACCAGTTTTGCATAAAACACATTCCAGGGAACATAGACTACAGACCCATCAGGGAAATTAGAGTCACAATCCAGTTAGGAAAGAAATCACTGACTAGAACTATTTAGTACCCCTACAAGGAGTGACACTCCTTATTTACATTGCCAGTCTGAATGTCATTCTTTACTTACGAGCCTCAGTTACATAAAGACTACAAACGACGCCTCAATGGCTTGCTATGCAGGATGGGTCCTGCAAATTTCCCTCCTCTATATCTGGGAGTTCCTCTTCAGTCTCGCACGCTTAACCAATTCTACCTATAATAAGAATGCTAAGAGGGCTAGAGGATTATCTCGTAGAATCCCCTTGTTTACTAATACCCATAGGCAAAAAAGACGTGCCATAGCACGCGACGCAAATGGAGCAGGCCCAGCGCCATTTAAATGGAAGTGTCGCAGAAATGGCATGCTACTTTTTCTGTAGTGCCAGGTGAAAGTCTAGCCTTTTTGAGGCTGGGCTGAAAAAAATTGGGGCGAAGCCCAATTTATTTTGAAGACGGGGCTCCCCAGTTTTAAATAAGGGTGCGCTTCAGCAAGCCCAGTCTTTAACTTAATTTTTCTTAAAAGAAGTAACAAAAGAATAGAAAAGAAAAAAGAAGAGAAACCTTGACTGGAGAAGAAATGGAGCCCGAGTGATGGATATTTTATGTTTTTTTCCTTTTCATAATGATTTTTGCTACCAGTGGAAGCTGGTATTGTTTTTGTAGCTAAATCGATGGTCTGATGCTTGTTGTTCCTGTTGCTATATGTATCAAGGGTGTTTACACGCATGTGAATGATACCCTCAGGAAATTTATTGCTAGTACTCTCCTAGCTAGACTAGATACCATATATCCTCCCCTCGTGCCCTTTCCTAATCTATGCCTAATAGATGCTTTAGTTTTACCTTGCTCAATTATGATTTGTGAAGTTGCCAAGCTCCTTTAAGTAAGATTTGCTCAATGCTCTTGCATTTTTGGAACTCTTCTTTTCCCTAAAACTAGTTTCTTTCATATTTCTTTTATGGTAAAATGGTTAAGATGATTTCTAGTATTCATATTTAATTGTTTGTGCATTATCGGTATTAAAAGATATTGATGTATGAATATATAATTTATTTCTACAAATACATGCAGTGCTTTAAAAAGACTCGCACTGCGCCGTGCGTCATGGCTCCAGAGCACCTTTGCGTCATGCTCCTAACAACTATGCTAATACCTCCATGTAATAAATGTGAATATCTTTAACACCATATTTGATGTGCTAACATTCCTTGAGCCCTCCGGTTAATAGAGAGCTAACAATCTAAAGGCCAGTGCTGTTCACTTACTTTCCTATTTTATGTACACAACATCAACAATTGTAACATTAATACCAATTACCCCCTAGAACAATTTAAAATCATCAAAAGTACACAGATGTACAGTGTACATGAGATGACATCTCCTGCAAACTGCTATCTTCTATATCAAATGAACTTGTATAAGCAAGCAACAAAGAAGCAAGCATCAGTTGAGCATTACTTTAGTACAAATAATGCTGTTGCCTACCACAGATTCTGAAGAAAGAGCATGATCTGGTGGCGTCAAGCTCTGTGCATGCATTCAAATTCACCTGATAAATTCCGCTAAGTATTCAAATAGCCCTATCAAAAAAATCCCACCTACTGCCCGGCATCTCATTACTGTAAAGGACCACTTACTTAACACAACAAAGTCTACTAAGAAAACTTACCCTCACAAGTAACAAGAGAAATAAAGCAGAAATCTTAAAACAAACGTCTGTAATCTTAAACATAGATCATCACACCTGCCGCACGCCAGGCATGGCAGAGGTCCTTGTTTCCCATCCGCCAAATAATTCTTTCTCTGATTGGCAGTCTCAAAGACCAACTTCACGAAATGTAAAAATGTTTTCTTAAAAGCATTCTGGTCAACCTCATTATGCTTAAGCTTGCTCGCACTCCCCTCAAGAAGCCTCATGTTCTTAGGGGCTCTCATTTCTCCTCTCCCCAAATTATACACAGCACTTGGCCCCGGCCCGTTCGCATTTCCATACTGCAAAAGCTGTTGCCTTTGCCTCTCAAACCCATCATCCCTCCCTCCCCTCTCATCCTCCCCAAATTTTCGTTTCAATGAATTCTCGGGGCCCGCATTCCAGTGATCCGGAATCCGGGTCCTAGCATCACGGCCGAGAAAGTCGGGGCTCATTGGGATGGGGGGTCGATCAAGCCCAAAATCACGCGGACCAAGGAATTCGGGCCGGAAACCAGGCCGAGGCATATGTGTAAAATTCTCATAATCCGGGGGCAGAGCGAAGTAAGATCGCACGGAGCCATCTGCAAGGACTATACTCCGGCGTTCGAGCATATGGAATCCGTAAGATGGGGGCGGAGGCGGATCGGTGAAAGGGAAAGCGGGCCTTGGAGCAGATATGAAGTTGGGATTTTCAGGCCTTGGAGATGGGTTTTCCGGCCTCGGTCTGGGCTTCGTGGCTGGGAGTTTGCTGTTGGAATCTCTATTGTTCGGGGTAGTGGTGATGTTGGGGGAAGGTTTGTGCTCGGCTTTAGCGGAGGTGGACGCGGACGAGGAGTTTTCCCAGCGAGATTTGCGGTGGTGGGAGTGGGCGGAGAAGGAAGAGTGAGGGGGTTTGGGAGGGTTGCCGCCTGGCATGATATGGAGAAAACCAAGAACAGACAAAATTGAAAGAGTGTGCTGTGCTCGTTTTCAATTTCAAGCGACTGATTGTGCAGCGTTGAATTCCTTTATATATAAAGGAAGCATCGGAGTCAAAGAAAATCGCACGACATGAAAATAACATATATAATAATTAAATTTATGTATACGTGTTTTAATTTTTATAATAGTAAAAATCACAAATATATTTGTTCCATTCTTATATATAATAAAAGTTATCAACTATTTAATTAAATTGAATATTATTTATTGTGATGTAAAAAATAAGAATCTTCGGAAGTGTTGAAAGTTCTGATTAAGTAGAGGGATTAATTAGAGTATTTGATAGATAGGTAGACATGTAGAATCTCCTCATCACCACGATGCTGTCTTAAAGGTGAAGCAGTAGCAGCAACTTCCAAGATTCATTAGTTCACAACTCAAATGTCATTGTAGCTTTATACTTCAACACTTCTAGAGATCATTTTTATTACCGAGCCGAATTGAAATTACAATATAACTATTGTGTTGTAAGTTGGATAGTTTTAATTTAGAATTTCCCTTCACGGCGCTTTTCGACTAGAATTATGGTGCTGAACTGAAAGGACATAGTTATGGGGAGAAGTTTCTTTTTGTAGTTAGTGATCAGATTCTTACTTTATTTTCACTTGTACCCTTGTGAGAAATACTAGCCCCAGATGCTATTTTATTTTCAATAATGATATATCTGATCAATTTTGAATATAGATAGTGATATGGTACCGTTATATAAAATTAGAGTAATTCCAGAGGAAAAATGACAAGCAAAATATAATATTTCAAAATTTCGTATGAGTAAATAAGTATAAATTAAATATTTGTTTCAAATGTCATTTTATATATACTTTTACATATTTTTATTAATAAAAATATTTTATTTAAATAATTGTAAGTGAGAAAGTGGGGTGGTGTTTGTTGAAGTGTGATAGGGGCATAGTTGACTTGAAGGAAAGGCTAAGGGGTGGTGACTGGTGATGATAACTGATAAGGAATTAGAAGCAGCAGAGGAGATTTTCTTCTTAGTTCTAGATTGACGATTTTACCCCCGAAACTTTGGTGCAACTCCTTTCGCATCCTCAACGGATAGAATGAAGATGAAATTCTTGAAGACCGACCGGTGATTGGAGACAAGACAACTCTGTTTGCCACCACCACCACCACCTCCACCCCTCCCTCTCAGGTAATAAACAAATAATTCTTGTCCTATCTCATCACCAATCCAATCTCTCTCTCTCTCTCTCTCTCTTCTCCAACTTTCATATGTTTGAATTACTCTCAAGTTTACACAAAGTAGATGATTTTCCTGATGATGTGGTCGGTTGGTTGTACTACTTTTTGGTGTTTCCTCAGAGTTGGTGTACATATTCTGAGCTCTAGATTGTTAGCATGAAGCAAGAAGAAGTTGCTACTGTATCTTGTTAGAATTCATAAAGCAACACTATGGCAGCAAGAATGTGCCCACTTGCCATTTCTAATTCCGCTGGAAGAATTAATGGTGCGTTTGCTTTTGTTTTCTCCATAGAACGTCGATTCGAGTCGAGTCCATTTGTGACGTTGTTTATGTTTGTGATTTGCGCTGTAAAGATCGGATCTTGTATGTTGATGAGTTGGGAAGACAGAAGCTATAAATATTTTCTTGAAAGTTCCTCGTAAATGCTAAATAAGTCATTACCTTCTATTTGGGCATATTAATCAATCTGTGGCCTTTGAGGTGTCTTATCCATATTCATATGACTGCATTTGTTCCTAATATTGCCTTTTCATATTCCTTGAATGCTTGTTTTTTGGCTGCTTGATAGGTAGACTGCAGGGCAGGTGTCATGCAGGGCTTTCTTTGGAGGAAGCATCACCTCGTCGCCGCCAGTTTATTATAGGAGGTGCCATTTTTCCTGTACTTGCATTAGTAAACTTGAAATATGAGTCAATGTTATTACCAGCATTGGCTGAGGAAAAATCAGAAGCCTCGGAGGGTCAAGAAGAGGGTTTGGTTGGGGCCTTACAGTCATTGTTTGACCCTAATGAGAAAACAAAATCAGGAAAAGTTTTGCCAAAGGCTTACTTGAAGTCTGCTAGGGAAGTTGTGAAGACACTTCGCGAATCACTTAAGGAAGACACGAAAGATATTGCTAAGTTCAGACGGACGGCTGATGCAGCAAAGGAATCGATCCGAGAATATCTGAACAGTTGGAGGGGACAAAAGTCAGTTGTTAATGAGGTAATTTCCTTTGACCAACTTATATGCCTGAAATCACAAGGGGAAGTGAATATTGGTTGACAATGGTTGATGAAACAGCTAATAAGCTGTTTAACTGTGAATTGGAAAAGAATGAATTACTTGTAGATTGAAACTATGCAGAAGGTTCATATGAACTTCCTTACTTGCTAGCTTCTTTAGTTAGTCATTTGAGGTCTCCAAAGAAATTCTTCTTGATTGCAGTTCTGGTTGTATTCATGCATTTGTGCATCCATCACATTGTAGTCCATTACCTGATGCAAGTAGGAATAAATTTCTTGCAAAATGCACTACCTATCTGAGAGAACGATTACTGTTCTTTTAGTGTTTGAGGATGTTGGTGCAGGAATCATATGTTATACTTGAAAAAGCCATCAGATCTCTTGCCAGCTTTTACTCCAAGGCAGGCCCTTCTGCACCCCTTCCGGAGGAGGTCAAGTCTGAAATATTAAGTGAACTGACCACTGCAGAAGATTTTTTGTGAAATGAGATTCTTTTCTCAAGTGTGTAAGGTTCTTGGACAAGATGAACCTATTTAAATTACTTATTCTATGTTAGCCTTATCTCATTTCATACATATTATATATATATATATATATATAGTAGCCTCTATTAGTTTTTTGTATAAATTTCTCTTCCAAATAATACTATCATATGGCTGGTTAATGTTCTGCGTAAAACTCCCAACTTTTGGAAATATCTATACCTATATGTTTCATATTTTGACACAAACATCATGATGAAAATATGAAATAGCAGCATGCTTCTTTAGCTTTTGGTCTGACCTTTTCCGATATCTGGAACTATTGGGGCCTTTACCAATGGTTAGAACTTCCAAATTTTAGTTGGCGTTTAGATGAAAATTTTCCGTTTGATTATTAAGGATAAACATTTTCAGAATGTGGGTGATTCAACGGGCAATTGCAAGAATCAAGGAGACTGAGTTGCTCAAGAATGTGAAGAAATGTCCCTCAATTGTTTCCGTTTTCCTGGAGGCGAGCACAGTGTTTTGTTCCATTGTTTTCCAGATTCAAACAATATTGAGGAAAAGACCAACAATTTCCCAAAACAACATTATTGAGCCACTGAGTCATAATACAACGTTATATAATCAGATTTTACAAAAGACCAAACTTTAGGAAAGAACCAGAATGTTGTGAACTTCGCGGCCCTTAAACACCCAAAAATTGTGTATATCAAATTTGAAATACCTCATAATTGGCAAACGAAAATCTGCAGAACAGATTTGGGTATACTTTAAAAACTTTTTGTTACAGCTTACAGGCTGAAAGGTTGTCACTCTGTATCTCTCAGCACCAAACAAACAAGTACATTCATCAAATGGTTGTTTGAAGTTATCTTTTGCATATATCATGTCACTGTATCAGATCATTGTCTGACTGATATCCAATGCATGAGAAGGCTGCAAACATGAGGTAGAGGAAGACAAACCTTAGTGCAGTTTCCTTTCTGAAGAAATGAAAATTCATAAATTAACGGATACTTACAGGTGCTCCAATTTCTGCCTTGACTTACGAATCAAGTGCGTGAAAGGACACCTTTTGAGCTGGAAAGAGAAATGTTCATGTTAAATTTATCGCAGTATAAGAGGGAGCATTGGAGTTAACATGGAAACTGTATAATTTTCAGAAGCAAAGGAGCCAAATCCAAACCTTGGCACACTTCCACGGCGGCGAGGATCATAATCTGTTGCTTGTCGAAGAGCCCTTGCAAAAGCCTTAAAGGTTGCCTCTATAATGTGGTGAGAATTTCTCCCAGCAAGCTATTGCCCGTTCAAAGAATCAAATTTGGAAATTTGAATCTATAAATGCTAAGGTTACGCCCAAGGGGCATAATAAAATGAAACGAAATGATATATGGATGAATTAGCATGAAGGAGAAAATTACTTATATAAAGTAGTTTTCTTAATAGACGTTGACACCTATGTTCTACCTTGCAATCTGTATAGTAAAGATAAGCAACTAACTTCACTGCATCAATGTTCAGTGAGCACAAGGGCAACAATGATGTAAAATAAGCTAGTCTACTACCACTGAAACAAAAGGGTGTCTCCACACAAGCTACTCTCAGCATTGCATATAAAAACTTCAGACATGTTGTTACCTGTCGTATGTGAAGTGTCATTCCTGAGGTATTGACCAAGGACTGGAAGAAGTGTTCCACAAGCTGAAAGCAACAACATGATCAAGTAGACTCAAGAGACTTAAGTTCAGTAACAATGACAAACTTGTGAAACAACTTACAAGTTTAAATTACACACATGCCATAAAGTACCTGTGTGTCGTAAGTTCCAACTCTCTCTGTCGGAATTTGTAAATCATAACTCAGATGTGGCCTTCCAGATAAATCCTAAGAGATATATTCAAAAGTAAATAGAGCAGAATATTGATATTTTTCATGACAGGTAAAGCAGCATTGATGTTATCAGAGAGATCCCGTCCAACTAATGCCATATGTTTCTCAGTGGTTTGCCTTTATATGCAAGTGAAACTGACTGATAGTCTGCCTTTGCTGGACCAATGAAAGATGTGCTTGGTGTATATTCAATCATACCAATGAAACATGTACAAGCGCCTCATCCAGGGGGGCCGAGAAGTCCCCAAACCGGTAGATTCCTTTTCTATCCCCAAGAGCTTGCAATAATGCCTGCATGAATGGACAACATTAGTTCAGTTAATTCAAGACAAACAGAAAGTTGTGGCTAAAACTCATGTAACACTACTGCAAGTAAAGATGGCATGTTTTCAGGCTTCTAAAGCAAAGCACTTCAACTTGTACAGAACAACTAAATCAAGTATGGGTAATGAAATCAATGTATTTGCAGAGAGTAAAGATTCTCTCATGTTGCAATGGCATAGGACTCTGAGATAAGACTGCATTCAACACTTTATTTCAATTCTCCATTCCCAAGTAGCAAGTCCAATTCATACTCATTTTGCCAGGTAAAAAGCCAATTAAGCATAACTCTTCGCCGACAAAGTAATCAAACGCACAACCCTAGTTTGTGTACCAATGTAGCAACCATAAGGGGCTCAAAGTTAGAAATAAATAAAACATAGAAATGCGGTCTGATTATCATTCAGGACATTAAAATTAAAACAGAGATAGGTTCAAGGAAACTTACTGTTCCGATGGCTAGGGCAACATCTTCATTTGTATGATGATCATCAATATGAGTATCCCCAGTGGCTTTCACATGCACATCAAATAATCCATGTGAAGCAAGTTGCTGAAAAAATATAGAGGAAATTCACATTTAACTTTGAGACATATGTTCAATTGTTAAAGAGTTAGGTTACAACTGCCTACTCAACAATTATTTAAGCCAAAAGATTATATTTATGTTAGAGTGCTTAAAACTGCTGCAGACATACTTGGAAAAAGGAAATCAGAATGCTGTCACCTACATTATCCAATCTCAGGTAGCAAAAACACAACTAAGGCAGCACCAAGTTGTGGCTTTATCTTTTTTCATTAGTTGTCTGAAAGATTAGAGCATCTATAGATCATCCAAAATTACTTCCCTCCAAATATGGAGAAAAAAGGGAAAAAAAGAGCAAATACTCAATTACTTAAAACTAACCAATAATTCTTTTATCATAACATGTAAAAGTATTTACTGTAATTCAAAAGCAAGAAAAACACATGAAGTGAGATAACAGTCCTGACTCTAGGCAATACTACTTTACAACTGAGACTAACAATAAATACATATACACAACCGCCAAGCCCACTCCCAAACACCACGCAAAACAGCATTGGAGCTTGCAAGTTGCTTATATAACATCTTATTCTACACCATTTCAATAGTAATTTACCAAAAAAGATTCAATTTTGAACAAAATTACAGCGCTACGATTAATCATCAGAGTAGAAACAAAAAAGATAAGAGAACTTACATCTAACATGTGATCAAGAAACGGAATCCCCGTATTATTCTCAGCCACGGCATTACCATCGACATTAATCTTCACGTACACATTCGTCTCCTTGGTAACCCTCTTGACCTCTCCAGTTCTTTCTCCTGCAATCAGAATTAATTACTAAACAGTCGTCAAAATAACGCAAAAGCAGTAATGGAGTTCACAATTTACCTTGAGTTGTTGCTGCCGATGGAGAACCATTGTTGTCGTCGAAGGCACGAGGAACCGTAGAGCGCATCGGAGGAGAAGCAATGTAAGCGGGGAAGAGTTGTACCTTGCGATGCTGAAGGTTCACGGGGACGAGAACGTGGTTTGGTAGTTGGAATCGCTGTTTACAGTGAGCCGATCGGGGCAAAAAGGAGTAATTGAGGAAACGGTGAGAAACAGAAAGCTCCATAAAGGAAGGTAACTGGGAGAAGGCAGGGCGGAGAGCGGCGGCGACTAGTGGTGCTCAGGGGAATAGGATGTAAGTTAATACTTTTGAACTATAGGCGCACTTAAGTGGAAATAAAATACATAGCATTGTACTAAAGTCGTGACAAACAGCAAATTCCAATAACCAGTGAAAATCTTATGTCATTTCGTTTTTTCTCTTTTTAGGGATAAATACAAAAATAGGAGTCCACCACCAACCTTTATATTTCACATAATAATACTTGTATTATTATTTAAAAAATTATAAACAATTCTTAATTTTGACGTCTGTCCAACAACAACCTTACCCTATTAATTTTCATAATAAACAATTCAAAAAATGCTCTTTTTAAACTATGAATTATAATTTAATTTTATATATCTTTTAAAATATTTTTATGAATTAATATGATTTATAATTATTAATTTTACCCACATTCAGATTTTTTTTTAATATTTCTCTAAACGTTTTTCTTTAAACAAACAATGGTAAAATAGTAATCTTACGACTACATAATTATTTTTCATTTGAAATTAGCGTTCATAATTACTCCCTTTCTGGTGGAACAATTATTAGAAGCTGAAAGGTGTTGATGCCTACGAGAACCGAAACAACATAAAGGTAGTGAAATCCAAAACTACAACAGATCTGCAGCCACCAACATATAATAAGATGCAGAGAGTTAAGTAGGAGGACTCAATACTATACAAAATCTCCTGCTTTTAAGTAAAGCAAACGCCGATTAGATTATCATTCCAAAAGAGATGCCGCTAAGAATATGATCTATCTGTATATACACACATTATCAACTCAGAAAGCTACAAATGTCTGTATATGCAGCCAACAGCAGCAAGTAGTTGCCACAAGGCTACAATCGAAGTTGTTTCTTTCATTAACTCCCGTCTTTATCTGACCATATTCGTGAGCAGATAACCTGTTTGGAGTAATGGGGAAACAGAAAATTATGTGCATCAGTTTGGAGGGGGGCTCCAAAATGGGGATCCAAAGCAGTGCTGCACCTGATTTTTCCTAACATTATCACATACCTCAACAGAACTAAGAAAGGTATTTGCCATATACTGATTGCCTATTACTCATCCCCAGCAACTAACTACAAAGCCTATTGGGTTGCTGCTGCAGGGTTCCAATGCCTTGTGATTCAAGAACCGCAGCAAAATGCTAAACTATTTATCCAGTTGTGACATGTACCGGTTGTTTCTTTTCAGCAGTCACTATATCATGCGATTCTCAGCGATAGCTGTTTTCAGCCGAAGCTTCAGAAGAGGAAATAGGAGACACAACTTTTCCATTGACAGCAACAGGGATTTTGATTTCCGCATCAGGTGTACTAGTTTCTGTGGGATTGACAGACTCCTCTGGAACTGGAATAGAGACCAGTAGCTCGTTTTGCACCTGCAATACTGCATTTTGATCTATCTCAACGTCACTTGTCAGGATGCTTTCTCCACTATCCAGGAAGGTAGGAACAGTGGCAGGATTCAAATTCTCATTGATTGTTTCAACAGCATCCTTTGTAGAGATTACAAGTGATAAACCAGAAGCTAGTTCCAGGCCAATGCTTTTAACATTTTTCTTACTGCAAAAGGCTTGGCTACCACATCTCCCATTGTCACCAACATCATCAATAGCAACTCTAGGATCAGAGTCAGCAGCAGTATCAGTAGAAGGTTCCACAGATAAACTAACTTCACTTCCCATAATAGGTGGCTGATCCTGGTTTGATTTGAATTGAACCGAATTCTCCTCATTGACAACTGTTGTAGGAAGAGATGTAACATGTTCACCATTGACCTTGCCTCTAGTATCCTCTGCCGATGGTTCAATAACAGAACCAGATTGAGATTCAGCAGAGCCATTAATTACAATTGTTTTGGGCTCAGCATATACAGAACCCTTCAATAAGAAACCCACATTGCCATGAGAGTTTGCAAATTCTGCACTCTCTAAAGCCAAAGGATTCTGGTTTCCATTTGTCTCAGCTGCAGCTAGGGTTTCGTCAGAAGAATCATGAATGGACTTCAGAGAAGGAGCTTCAGTTTGGCATCCATTGCCTATGATACCTTCCTGGTTGCCCATAAAACATTCCTTGGAAGAGTTAGCGTTATCCATAAAACGAGGATCTAGCAAACTTTTTTCCATGCCAGCAATGTTATTGTTTTCGGCATGGGTATGAAGACACTTGAAGCTAGTGGAGAGTTTGTTTTGTTTGTTTTCCACCTCAGTGTTGACCATACTAGCTTCCATGTTGCCAAGAATGATATGAGAATCACAAACAGAGTCCGAGGCTCTAGCTGCTGAACTATCATTTGAAGGACCGGCTGGTGCTGGAGAACCAGAATCTAAAGCATTAACTTTTTCATTAATCATGGTGTCATGGCACACTCCAGAACCACAACTCATCCGTTCGTCGTGCTCCATAGATGAACCAAGCTCAGACTTCTCTACCAAAACAGGTGACTGTAGTTCATTCTTAATGGATTTAGAAACCATCACACCTACAATAAAAATACGGATGAGTTAAGAGGCGAAGATCAAGATAGAAAAGTTAAGGCAAGGATAAATGGTTCATTTTCCTTCTGCTGAACATAAAATGATAGGATAGCTAATAGAGTATATCATCACATTAAAAAGCATGTTTACCATCTGAAATTTCTTGCTTCACCAACTGTTTCTGCAACATATCCGTCCCTGGAAATACCAACATATTCATGGACTTTATTTCTCTCCTGAGTACATCCTCAAGTTGATGGAAACCAAAGACTCTAGTCCATGTGTTCAAATGCTCTGATATGGCGGGAATGATCAAATGCTCAACTTTGAGAGAACAGAGTTCCTGGAATCACATAAGTTGATTACTACATGACTAGTCCAGCACACAGAAAAGGAGGGAGGCAAATTTAATTGCCAGAAAAGAATTAGGGTATGCCACTTCATGTCTATATAATGAATAAATTTCCACAATTTTATGACCTCAATAACACTGACCAGTAAAGCTGATGCACGAGCATAACAGTAATCTAGAAAGCAGAAGTGATGCATCCTTAACAAGTGTAGAATATAAAGTCCAATAGTCTTACAGTCTCAATAGCGGAGAGAAGGCGCCGACACATCCCTTGCCGCCTGTAGATTTCACGAGTCCCAATAAATGGCATCTCTGCAAGACGGGTTCCATGGATCCTATGAAATATCCGATGATCAGATCAATTTTCCATTTTCATCACAATACAGTTCGAAGAACCAGCTTATACATAATCTACTAATACAAAGAAACAAACCAAATAAAGCTCAAAAGATTTAAAAAAAATGGCAATGTCACTTTGTAACAAAACTAAAATCAACAGAGAGATTATAAAAACATATGCAGAAATCTCTACCACTCAATCGGGCCAAGGCTATAATTACAACAGATATTTACCTTACTAGAGAAACTAGGTTGGTCTCCCACTCTTCTTAAAGTTCTAGCTTTTTGTTTGTTCAAAGTAAATTTCCATTCATTTTCCTAGATCAGGCAAATAGTTCAGCATGAATAATGGATAGGGAAAACATAACCTATAAAAGTTCATAATAAAGCTTCCCCTTTTCCCCTTTTTTAGCATCACGGTTAGACTCAGACATTGCAGCTTGCCTTTAATTGGGTCATTCATTCACCAGAGGCAAATGGGATAACAATTTTATCTTGAACTAAAATTTGCATAAAAACCAGTGAATGTAGCAACAGCCATCGATAAAGAACATTCAAGGTGTATCACCACCCATAGGCAAATATAGTTATTGCTCTCCCATGAACACTTCTTGTTTCTTGTAGAAGCATACAAAGATTAGAAAGAAAATCAAATAATTAACTCAACTCAAAATACATGCTTAGGAGAGAACATGAAATTCATCACCCACCACTGACATAAATATTAAGGAGATCAAATCTAGAGCAGGCGTTGAATGTTACTACCACAGGCGCACACAGCATCAACGTCATACATTGTTTAATTACCTTATAGATGCTGCAGATACTATTTCGTCACCCCGCTCCAAAATTGCTGTATAGAATCCACGATAATTCAGCCGGTTGAAATTTGATCTACAAGACACAATTATTATTCATATATACTAAAAGATAGGGGCATGCATGCATGAGACATGTTTGTGTGTATAAACACATAGGTTGCATTTGGATTGAAGGATTTGAAATCCATGACAAATCCTTCGGACATGTTTGGATAATTCCAAACCCAAAGGATTTCAAATCCTTCCATTTAAAATTTAAACTAAGTTTTAATGGATATGGATGGATTTCAAATTCCTATTTGAAATCCTTTCTCCAAATCCTTCCTTCAAATCCAAATTTATCAATCCAAACACACCCATATATTTTTTTGCATTTTAGATTTCACCAATCATTTTTAGATTTCTGTCATCATTCAAGACTTATTATAAGAATAGAAGACTTAGGAATTTACCACAAATAAAAAAGCCCTGAGCTATAACCAAACCTCACCATGTCAAACTTTCTACTACTCAATCCTCACCTCACCCAGCCCACCACTGCATGCCCTATAGGACATCTCAAGAATATAAAAAACCACTCAGTATTACTAACAACTCGGACATATAACACACCTCAAAAGTCAAGGATTTCTTATTCCAGAAGGCATTCTGGATATAATGTCGACGAAGGTAGCAATTACAGTACCCTACAGCCTTTTTAACCTTGTTCCTGGCATTTCAGAGAATCCAGTTACTGTTAAATTGAAGATTGAAGAGAGATGAGCTCAGGGCATATCCTTTGTGTATGACCCCAAATCTATTTTTTATTTTGCAATTTGGACAACGCCAAACATATGTCTGCTATCCATGACAAAGCATAGTTTCCGGCATGTTGCAGTGAAGTGCAAGAGTAAATGTGGCAGAAGAAGAACATCATGCACATATATATGCTTTGGCATAGCGAATAACAGCTTACCCACAGTTATAGACAACACTATGAATCATATTGATCCCACTCCTCCTGTCAATGATGGGCAAAAAGCACTCATCCATAATCGACAGTGCAACAGCTAGCTTGGAATTGCTTTCCACCTTGTGAGGAAATCCACGGTGTGAGGTATCAGACACATCCGTTCGTTGAATAAGAGACCATGAAAATCCTGCCTCCAATTCATGTTTGACTCCAAGAATCTTCTGTAAATGGTCATACAGCTGCGAAGGAAAAAAGGAAAACTTTCTAAAGCTGAATCATTGAACTGCAAAATTACAACTAGAAGATGCTTGCATCCAAAATAACACAAGGGTTTTGTGCGTATAAAATTAGCATGGGGATTTTGCCCTATTTCCCCAAAACAAAACACAAAGGGTTGTTGTGCAATTTCACCTTAAAATATGAAGATAATGTACTAAGGTGCGGGGTATTACAAGCCCTGTACTGATCAAGACGATGCAAGATACTAACGTCATACCATATTATCATAGTTCTAGTTATTGATCCCAAGAAGAAAACCGAGGCTAATACCTCTTGGCACTTCAGGCCACAGAAAGATGCGCCACAACTCAAAGGCAGTGCATGTACCCCCTCACTGCATGATTTGTGATCTACAAGAAATTTTCGAAAGTAAGAATTTTTATTTTGTTTGCACAATTATTTCAGGACAAATTCTGCCTCTGTGTCTGTGTGTGTGTGTGTGTGTGAGAGAGAGAGAGAGAGAGAGAATTTCAAACGCATAAAAACAATTACATGTTTTCTCACAGAAGCTGCATCTGAGAATTTCATCAGCAGTAGTACCATTTCCTTCAGCAACATTTTCACCAGCATCCCCACAAATTTTGCACGTACAATTTGGACAGTGCCAATCACCCAAAGGCAGCATCTGCAATGGAAGGAAAAGAAAGAAAAGTGCTCAACTAGCTAGAGAAAGATACAATATGCGTTAAAGCACAAAAACTGATTCAGTGTGTGACCTAATCTTGTACCACTAACTATGACATTCTATAATCTATGATAAAAAAAAATATTATCTTCGTATTAATATCCTTGGGACAAACATTCCCCGAGAATACCAACATATTTCTCTTATAATTATCAACTTAAGTTAGCAGAGTTGACCATACTATTTGGGAACAAAACTTAGGAGCAGACTTCTGCTTTCCCCTAAGGAAAGCTGCACCATTTTCTAAGAAAATGTGAGGGGCAGAGGTCTGAGACTGTGCATTAAGACATGTCAAGTAACACAAGTGTGCATGCAGTTGACCTAAGGCACAGAACACAGCCCCAAGAGAGACTTGCACAAAAGATAAAGACAAACCACATACACAATTATACAAGCAAAGAGACAAAATGAGAAATAATAAAATGATTAAAATAAAAAGGAGAAAATAGTAATACTCCAATAGAAATGTGAATTTCAACTTAATAATTTAATGAACTAAGTATACATTGGTTGTGCCAGAAGTAATACCTGTATTCCTAAACAAATCTGATGGAAAGTTGATGGACAACTATCACAACAGATCAAAGCACCTCCATCGCCACAAATACCGCAGGTATCATCATCTGGATCATCACCATCAACATCAACTGTATGGAAATCCTGGATTAGAGACTCCCCTTGCCTATTCCAGGCATCAAGTTGGCACTGCAAAAGAGAGACTCCAGACTCCAAAAATATGTTTTGGAAAGGCTGACGTAGCTTGCTCCCAGCATGCAGCTCAAACTTTGAAACTGTAAGAATTTTACTGCAGCAACCACAGTGGATCCCATCTCTAGTGATCCAACCTTCTAGCATTACCCGAGTCCTTCTGCGGTTCATATACTGCACCTTTTCACTTAACTTTGCTGTCCCAGAATCAATCAGCCAGGCCAGTACAGTTCTTTTTCCACTATATGGAACATATCCATCAGACTCTGAGTTTTCCCCTCTGTCAGAACCACGAACAAGAAGAGTGCATCTTCCAATAACTTTACTTGTTCTTCCCTGTAACACATTAGAACGGGAAGTTATAGAAGATTTTCCAAATTTGATTTTCCTGAGCTTCTTGTTGGCTGAATCATCACTTAAATCATCATCACTTTCTTGATCCATGTCTTGCAATTCGCCACCCCGTGACTTAGAGTTCTGTTTCATATAGGAACTGAGTCTCTCCTCATTCTGATCACTGCCTGAGGTCTCCCCATCATCTCTTACAGCAGATCTTTTAGCATTCTTAGTCATGCCATCTTCCTTTATCTTCCTTTTCATTTCTTCCTCAATCTTCTTTTGGTCTGTCTGGTGAGTTTATGTATCAGATCTTCAGATAGAGGAGCAAATGAGGGAGAACCAACACTGGATTTGCTTTTAGTGTTGTCTTCCTCCAACTGTTTTTTTAGGGCATCATAGGCCTTAATAATTGACCAGTAGGCTGTACCACTAGGATTAATGTACACAGCATCTAAGTAGTCTCTGTTCCGTCTTGGTCTATAATCTATAGTCCACCCAGCATCAATTAACATTCCTCTTATCTTTTCTCGCAACATCTGCTTTTCTGTACTTCCACCACGCTTAGCTTTTCCTTCTTTTCCTTCTTTTCCTTCTTTCACTTTAACAGGGGTGACATTTTCTGGTGGAGGTGTTCTCTCTTCCTCCTTTTTCACCCCTTTCTTTGAGCTACAAGCTTGCGGAGCTGGTGGCGCCAGCTTAAGTGCTGTATCAGTACCATCAACTCTCAACTCTCTAGCCTTGATGTCTGTATTCATACCATTGGTTTCTGATTCTCTAGCCTTGATGCCTCTACTCAAAATCGGTTTTACTTTTTCCAACTTTACCTCCATTTTCTCCTTCCGAATAGTTTTCTCCTTGTCCACAAACAAACCTCGCTTTTCAGGTGGCTTTGAAGCTGGATAGACTGGCAATGCCGTAGACAGGTCCTTCTTCATGACATTTTCCGACCTGGAACCCACTCTATCTTCAACTCCTGTAGGATCATACTTCTTAAGATGAGGATGCAAATCAATTTTTTTCTTCTTATTCACCATAACCTTCAATACTCCATTCTTCCCCTGCAGCCTGATTGGCTCATTACCTGCCTCCTGATACTTCAACCTTAACAATGAAATAGGCATGTGTGCTTCGTCCTCCTCCAACTCGGGCCCTTTATCCCTCAAACCTGTGTACTCAACCCCCTTACTCCTCCCACTACTAGAATCGTTGAAATAGGAATCTTGGTTACGCTTATCCACCCGCAAATTCCTATGTGACGACCCAACACCAAACTCCTTCGACTTCCCACCACCACTACGCTCAAACATCTTAAATGTATCCTCCACATACTCATTCCTCATCCTTTTCCCATCAAATTCATCATACGTCAAACTCAAATAAATCCTTCCTACTTCTCTTTCTCTCACCATGAACATCTACCCCAACATTGTTCCTATCATACTCCATATTCTCAAGCTCACTTCTTTTATACCCCATTGAGTCATTGTGCAATCTCTTGTCATTAGCTTTCCTTCTCATAAACTCTAAGGACTCATCTTCATCACTCGAACCAGAATCACTCTCAAATAACCTGGGCCTCTTTTTTTCATTACTGTTGATACTCAAACCTCCCGACCCTCCCCCTGAATTCCTATTCTGAACCTTATTTTTTATAATCAAACACCCTGACGAGGTCTTCTTCTTCAACACCCCTCCTCCTGATCTTACACTCCCTTCCATAATCACGCACAAACTACATAAGAAAACCCTTCAAATTCCAATTAAAATTCATACGCAATTCAACCCAAATTCACCTCTACATTACCAAAAAAGCACATTCCTTGACATGGGTTCTCAATTCCGCTGTCCAGCATTACCAGATCTGAAGCAAAACCAAAAGCCCACCCAAATTCTCAAGAAAACAAAAAAACCAACGAAAAAATCATCGAATCTTTCTACCTCATTAAATCCGCGTGCGTGCACTTTCAATCCACGATCAATCCCAATTTGGCGACGTAAATTCCCGGCAAAGCAAGCGAAGAAAAAAAAAGATAGAAAAACAGAGAGGAGAGAAACTCACAAAGGAAATTGCTATTGGCTTTCTGTGAGTATATATAGAACAGAGTTCCGTTGTATTCTTCTTTATTACACAGCAGAAGAATACGGAAAAGGAGACGGGGGAAAAAGAGAAAAAAAATAAAAATAAAAAATTCAATTCGCTTCTCTTTGACACTTTGATTACAGCATGATGCTTTAACCTGCAAATTTGAATCAGCGGTAAAAAAGTAAAAACTCTTTGGAGTTTGTAATAAAATATTTGAACTATATAAATATTTACCCAAAATGTTCTTTTTTAGTGGTTAAAAAATAGAGAGAGAAGTTGTCCACGTCTCATCAATATCAAATATTTAATTTGAACCATAATCACTGCTCAAATGATGAATTTGTCACTACAATCTTGACCAAAATCAATATGTTCATAAAAGAATTCGTATTTAAATCAAATCATACCTTATCTCAAAATAAAATAAATGCGAACATGTGAATGTACACTATGACCTCAGTAATTTTTGAAATATAGTTTTCATAGTTAAAAGTAGGTAAAAATGTAATTTATTTCTAACAAAATTGCAACAGCAAAGATAATTAATTACTGTGGGTAAATTTTGAGAAATGTTGGGAGTGGGGTAAAAATGGTATCCAATGAGTAAAGTTTTCTGGAATAGGCAGGCTGCTGCTGCAGCAGCAGTATGATTGAATGAAGTCAGGTTCTCTCAGAAGCTTTTGTGCAAAGCTTTTTTTTTTTCCTTTTTTCTTTTTATTAAATTTTGAAAAATAATTAGTTTTTTTTTTTTAAAAAAAAAGAGTCAAAATCTAAGTTACGTGGAACACATGATTGTATTAACAAAATTAGATAAAACGTGCTTTTGTTATAACACTGTACACAACTTTTCTAGACGCAACTATTTTCATTTGAATCAAAGTAATTTGGACCTGTTAATGTTAATCAATCTTAATATAAAAATGGGATAATTACAATTTTTTTTTCCTGAAATTTTGTGTAATTACACGTAAATTTTTTATAATTTGAAAATTTATATTTAACATTTTGTTAGTTTTATTTTTATCTAACAAATAAGTCCTTCCGTTATCAAAATTAACTAAATTTGCTTATATTAACAAAAATAGTAGAGAAAAAAAATTATATTTGCCTCAATTGACTTATTATTAATTTATTGCAAGTCAAATAAATATTTTTAAAATCAAATTATATTCATACGTCTTCGTACAGTAACGCATATGAGGAGGTATATCTTCATCGTTATAAGGATAATTTAATAGTCGGAAAGAAACTGGTTCACTTGCAATAAATTAGTTATAAGTCACTCGAAGGAAAAAAAAATCAATTTTCATTCAATTTTTTTATTAATATCAATAAATTCAATTAATTTTGACTAACGAAGAGACTTATTTATCAAATAAAAGTCTACGTATACTCGTAATGATGTATATATTAAAATAAAAAATAAGTATAATTTGAAATGAAAAGTTGAATTGGATGTGGTAAAGTCTGATAGGTGGGGGGTGAGAGTAGCTGAAACGCTAAAGTTGATAGGGAGAATTGGGCAAAGTTTGCGTGGCGTATTGAATTGATGAATGATGATTTGAAAACCTTAAACTGCACCCACTCATCACATTAATGTTCATTTATTTCAGTTCTGGGCCTCTGGGAGCGGCAGTTCTGCATGATTATACGTTGGTTGTTGGGCTTTTGCATCTCTGCACTTTATATATGGGCCTCCACTGCATTTCTGTTTATTTTGTGTTGGCTATTTTATTTATTTATTTATTTTCTTTTTATAAAGTAAAATAAAATTAAAAATCCTAGTTTTTTTCGAGATACTAATTTATAAAACTAATGTGTCATAAGAAGATAAATATGGAATTTAACAGATTTATGATCACATTGATATTTCTATTATCTTGTTATTTAGGGGGAAAAGAAATTAAAAAATGGGTCTTAATTTCTTTTATTTTTTAAATTAATTATGACTCATTACATCATTCAGTATGGTTAATTCAAATACTGATCAAATGCATCTGTAATTCCAAATAAAAAAAAATGGGCAAAATTACACTTTTAGTCTCATACGATAGGGAGTTCAACACTTTTATTCATATACTTTATGAAAATATCAAAATGGTCCCAAAATAGAAAAAACTCGATACGTTTAGTCTTCTATTATATGAAATTTTCAAAATTATCCCAAATTTAGAAAAATTCGGCGTATTTATTTTTATACTTTATGAAAATTTTAAAATAATTCAAAAATTGAGAAAATTCGAGACATTTAGTCCTCTATTTTATGGGACTAAAAGAGTCTAATTTTCAAAATTTTGGAACCATTATAAAAACCACATAAAGTAGAGGACCAAATGTGTTAAACCTCTACCTTATAGGCCTAAAAGTATAATTTCGTTAAAAAAAACACATCAAAACGAGACGAATAGATAAGAAATTACCATAAAATAGATATATCTTGACAAAATTTGCATGCAACTTTTGATTGTAACGCCTCAACCATAATTCGGAAATTTTAGAGACCACCTAGCTAGGTAGCCATCAACTTAGACTTTGGCTTTTATTTTCCAAATATTCGTTATACAATCATTAGCTGAAACAGGTTATGATTCATCATTATGAAGAATAAACGAGTACAATAATAGAATTATTAGTTGAATAAAATAAACTCAACCAAAAAAAAAAAAAAATATTGTAATACTCCTGAATTATCTATAAACAAAATCAAAATCCAGCAAATGCATGGGCGTTGCATGCAAGACATATACGGTAAGAGTTGCAACTAATATTCTTAATTAAGCATCATCCAACTGTTGACAGTTTTCAAGTACATGTTCCCCACTGCGCAGTGGATAAACTAATTAATTAAAGGATTATGATGACTAATCAAGTCCTTAAGTGGAGGGTTAATTAAGTTAACACAACCATGATTGGCTGCTGCTGTCTGTTGTATTTGTACGGTAGAGCCTTTTCTTTCTTGTGTTGTCTGACCCTTTTGCTTTTTCATCAGCTGGTTTATGAGCACAACATGGGAAGTTTGTGTGTAAAACACTATCTTTATAAGGGTTGCTTTTGGAGTTGATTATACACATACATATATGTACATGTAGATGTCACTTTTGGACAACTTAGTTGATTGATTGATGAGTCATACATTGGTGGGCATGCATATATGTAAGTGTTAGTTGTGGAAAGTGAAAGTTGAACTTCATCACATTATTAATGGGGGTTTTGGACTTGGGGGAGTTGAAGCATGGTTCTCCATCTTCTTTTCTTATTTTCTTAGGGTAAATTACAATGGCATTTTTTAAGATTTTTCGTAATTACTTACTCGTTGTTTGAAAAATTATAAATACTCATTTATAATTAATGATTGTATAACAAACACCCTTTTACAATAAGCTGTTAAAGAGGGTATAAAGAATGTAAAAAAAATATCATAAGTAGGCAAATAATTGATTTATAATACACTCGCATAAAGTGATGAGCTTTATGTTTTTATGAGATTAGTACTCATGATGTTTCAAATGGATAACAGAGATTTAACCATCAGACCAAGATGGTGAAGGTGGGAAGGAAAAAAAAAAAAAACGCACTTTTTCCTGATAGGGGGTGTAATTTTAGGCATCAAAAGGGAAAAGAGGCTAAGTGCATTGAGTGGAGGAAAAAAGAGGTTCCCCTTGTGTGTGGGAACATAGAAAGGTCAACTTTAGGACCAAGTTTTGCTATATTTGTTGTAATAAAATCAGTTAGTAATATACATTCACTCATTGCAAATCCAAGTGGAAGTGGAAGTCACTTTCACTTGAATTTGAGCATCTACAAGCTGCAAAATCTGCACCAGCTCATTACAGGTAACTCTCAAGAACTTATACCCAACTGTTGGGAAAAAGCCACAAGCAAGTCAACTTGGGAGTTTGTCCTTGATTCCAGAATACATTAAGGATAAGTATTGACAAGTCTCAGAACTCTGTAGCATCAACTGGTAGAGAAGTGGCCCTGTGCAGTGATTGCGGCAGCAATGCGCCGGAATAGAAACTCTTGGCTGTCACCAGGTGCATGGGGCTACAAGAACTATACGATGAATCGTAGTTGTAGACCTTTGGATTGGTGTTGTGTTTTTCAGAAACAGCTAAAGACTTTAGCTCAAGTTCATCGTCATCTCCTTTTGCAATCCTTGAGATCAACTGCATGTTATCTTTTCGTGCACTCTTTGTTGTCAGAACCCGAAACTGAAGATTGGAAAGAAATGCAAGTTGTTGATCGCTGAGATCCCTCAACTGCATTTTATACTTAGCCTTGAGCCACCTTAGCTCCTGCGTTATCTCATGCTCATAGTCGTTTTTCGATGCTGAAGGATTTGTAGTAGGGGAAACTTGAATGTCAGATGGATTCTCCTCTTCATTTCTTGCATTCCCCTCGTTCTTATCTGTTGTTAATTGATCCAACGTTCCATGTTCGTAGCCAATGTGATTGTCATCGGAGTGGCTTGAGCCCACATGAGCATCATCATTAGCACGCTGCTCAGACCATCATCAAATTGGTAAGTGATCTCTTCGAAGCGGCCATGAACGGATCCATATCCATGCTTCGAGCAATGACGAACTTGCAGGCTCTTACGCGGCCTGTCAGGGGAACCATCTGAAGCACAATTCTGACAGCAACTACTGTTTCTGTAATTAGGACTTTCTTCTATGCCAACCCCCGTTGTCCACTCTGGTACCAAGGAAGCGATTTCACCGTCGATCATTTCTGCTATTCTGGTCACATCTTGGTCTGTGATATCCAGCTCGGCAACCATTTCGGTCGCCACACTCAGAGCTGTGTCAGTTTCAATGTCGAAAGGGAAGTAAATATTTCGAACACGACCTGAAACACCAATTCAGAACCATGTATTCAGCATCAACTCAATGAGAAAAAAGACAATATTTTGACAACAAAATGAACATAAAAATCGACCTTCTTTATCTGCGATTCTGAGTCTTAGAAAGATATTGCCGTCCTCACTCCTTCTCCTTTGATTGTAATGTCTACATCGTCCAAGTGATCATCCTCTTGACTCGTGAACAAATCAATCTCATTTGCTTCGTATTCAAAAGAGTGAGAATCAAAATCATGTTCTTGTTCATAACAAATGTAATTGGAGTAACCATTGACTAATGAACTGGTAGTGCTATGATGAGCACTCAGAAGAGGCTGTCTTAAAACAGGGCCTACTTCATCGTAATCTCTTTGATACTTCAATGGCCTCAAATCATAACAATAATCTTCGATCTGGAGGAAGGGGTCGTTGAGGAGCTCCAAGCAGATAGCCTATCGGAGACAGTCGCTAAACATTTCTCAACAAATCTACGAACCTCAGGATCCTTAACTTTGTAAAGAGCATCCGGTTTCTTTCCCTAAAACGAAATAAAAAGAACACATAAGTACATCGTGCTACAGAACCACAAACTCAGATTGGCAACAAAAATTTAGAGCCGAGTTCTTACAGAGATAACTTTCTTATAAATTTGAGCAGGATGAGTGCATTCGCTATACGGGTACTCAAAGGTCACCATTTCCAAAATGCACATGCCAAACGAGTAAATATCGACTAATTCATTGTATTCCTCCTCATACACCTCTGGAGCCATAAACTCTGGTGTTCCTGATAAAGTCAATAAACACAAAGAGCAATACAACACAGAATTTAGAAACTCGATTTTCGATCTAGAGAGAGGCACATATATGACTTGTATTCATGAATCTTGATCTTACCCACACATCGAGCAGCATGGGATTTCCTGAGGATCGCGGCAAGGCCAAGATCACCGATCTTGACTTCGCCTTGATTCCCATTGATGAAAATGTTGTCACATTTGAGGTCTCTATGAATAACAGGAGGATCATGGCTGTGGAGATAAAGAAGCCCTTGCAAAATCTGTCTGCACCAGTGTTTGATTGCTCTGATGTTGGTCCTCTTATGTTTCAGCCTATACCTTTTCAGATCAATAAGATTGAAATAAAGCTGGATTAGAACACAGCAATTACCAGATTATTACATCTACGGAGAAAAAATCAAGAATCTAAGACTGACAACATTTTTATGAGCACTTACTGTCTAAGAGTGCCAGATGTGAACATTTCTGTCACAAAATTGATGTTCCTGTTGGCAGTATCAACCCAAGAAGTATAGAACTTCATAATATTGTTGTGTTTTAAAGTCTTGAGGAGATGGATTTCACAGTAGAGCCCTCAAGATCTTCAGGACTCTGCAAAAAGTCATAAAGCTTCACCTGGTTCCAAGCTACCTCAATCCCTTCATACTCATCAAAAGCTCTATACCTGCAAATTCAGACAAGGAAATCAACAAGAAGAAAAAAGGACAAACCCAGAGATCAAAACTTTCATAAATCCAATGTAGGATACTGAATCACATACACAGTCTTTGAAGCCCCTTTTCCAAGAATCTCATTGTACTGCAATCAGAAAAGGGAAAAAAAAAAAAAACAAACAAGAAATCAACACATAGAAACTCAAACCCATGAAATTCATATCACAAACAACTGAAAGATTGTTTGGGAACAAAAAATGAAGCATTAATTGAAAACAAGAATCAAACAATTGCAAGAAAAAAAACAAAAAAGCATACCCTTCCATATCTCCAGTGGGATCAACTTCCACAAACTCAGAATCCTCAGAATCAAGATCAATGACACCATTCATTTTCTTGGTTATCTATAACTTAAATTTCTCTCTCTTACTTATCTGTGTTCTTGGGAGGGAAAGAGAGAGAAAGAAAGAAAGAAATGATGAGCCCACTAAATTCAGAAATAAATACTGGAAATCCACAACACTCTGAAAATGGTGTTAAAAATTTTTCAAGAAAAAAGGGGAGAGAAATACTGGAAGCATGATTTTTGTGGAAGAAGAGGCCTAGGGGAGTCCAATTCCACTCATAAGGACAAAGGTAATTTATTTTTTCTTCCCAACAACTCATAGACAACTCTGCCCCTCCACTCCACAACCCCAAATCCAGACAAAACACCTCTCCCTTTCCTTTCTTTTTAATTCTACTACTGCTTTCTATCTCATCACGAGCTGTAAAAACGAAAACACACACTGGTTTGGTCACAGTATCTATCTAATCTAATCCATCACTCACCTTTATTTCCCAGAAGTCTAATTAATTTGATTTATATAATGCATGTAAATTTGTCAAGACAGGACAGAGAGGTCTGAAACAGCTAGCAAGAAGAGGGACCAACCATGTATAGCATAATGATTTATCTTTTTTATGTATGTCAGAGATGAGTACAATTTTTGGTACTAGAGGGATTTGGGAAAAGCGGGTTTTGAGGAAGCAATTTTGCATCTCATGGAACTGAGTGCTTTTCATTTTTATTTTATTTTTCTTTTCAAGAACCACTCTGTGATTGGATAATTGTGGATCTGGCTCTGGGCACTGTCCCCCTCTGTTCCCCTATTTATTTATTATTGTTTTTAGAAAAAAATAGTCTAATACATAAAAGTTTCCTGTATTTTCACGAAATTTTACAGAATATATATATATATATATATATATATATTAAAAAATCAATATTCCCCCACATCCACCACCCCCTCCCCCCCTTATTTCGGATTTTTGTAATATAAATATCTTAAATACTAAAAGTTGTTTCTTTTGTGGGGAAAATTGAGGTCTAATAAATAAGTTTCGGACCACATATTCCAATTCCATCAAATAGGTAGGCATTGATCTGATTCAATATAAATATATCCTAGTGAGTATTTTATTATGATTTATTGAGTTTATTGATTGATGCATTTAAATTATGTAATCATTGTTTTTATAGCCGAAAAAAAAAAAGAAGAAGCAAAAAAACGAGAATCTAACATAAATAAAAAAAAATCTCTTAATGTCACGCTCTCAATTAAATTACCAACAAAGAAATATAAAATTAACTAAAGTAAAAATAAGTCAAATGAATATTACTTTCCAGTCTCACATGCGACTTAGGAAAAATCTACGTTTTCACACTATTATTGTCTTATTTATGAATTATAAACAACAAAGTAAATAATTATTTTTGAATAATTATAGTATAGTATTAGTAGGTGGAACAAGTAATAAAAATTAAAATTCGGAATATTGAACTTTGATAAACAACTAGCTGTAATATGCCTTCATGGGATCAATTATGAGATATGCCAAATCATAAATTAATTTTATTTTAATGGCTCTACCTACCCCACGAAAGAAATTCTTTCAAGTAATCAATTTTCAATGGTGGGGTTTGGGTTTCTCCACCTCAAAAATTAAACTCCTTTTGTTTATTAAATAAATAAAAAAAGAAAGCAAACTTTTAGTCCCTCTTGATGACATGGGAAAATGATAGAGTTTTGTACTTTTACGTACAATATATGGTCGACGTCGGTACTCTTCCGTAATTAATTTAATTAATTGTTTAATTATGTTTTACTCGCGATTCGTTTCCCTTATCAAAGTTGGTTAGAGTAACGATTAGTGAGGAATCTAACTAATTATTTAGTATGTTTTTGTGCGTATGGAAATTTGATATATTTTATGTCTTTTATTCAAGATACGAGAATTACACCTCGTATAATATACGTCGAATTTTACATCAGTTGCGTATAAGAAAAAAGTATATATATTTGAATATATTAATAATTAGAATAAAATTGACTGACGAGTCAGCTACGTTTCGATTAATTATAACGTACGAATTTCCTTCTAAAGTAGAATACATACTTTTGAAATGTCTTTGATATGCTAAAATTCAAAGAAAAAACAAATAGTGAATTTAGCAATTATTTGGTTGTAAAATATTGCAAATGGTGAGAATTGGGAGCCAAATTGGAGTAGACATGGTGACATGTGAGTGTAAGATGGTTGGGATGGTACAAGACATAAATGTTTTTTGGGGGCTTGTCTGTTTAGACTTAATTAGCTCAGCAACACCGTGGAGGACCTAATTTTAGGTGTACCAAACTGCTTTTAATTTTTCTTGTTTTGTAACTTATCAACATAAATAACCACATGTTTTCTTTTCCCTTTGCACCTATATATGTATTTGTGTGGATATATATGTTTATATTTGTTTGCATATTTCCTTCATTTTCATATTTTTAGAAGGATTTGAATGAGTATATAAAAGATAAACATAACATATTGACGTGACAAGTATCGATTGCATTCGAAAAGTTTGTGTAGTTCATAAATTATAAGCCCCGTCTTCTTGACGAAATGCATTTTCAAAACAAAATTGTTGAGTTTATATGAAATAAAAGCGGATAATACTTAGTGCAACGAGACGTAGATTGAATAGGAAAGTCAAATCGTTTGGTGCCGTTTATGGGAGCGAGATCATGTGCCCGTCTCAAGTAGCCAGATAGTTAAAATCATTGTGTTTTGAAAACTTAGTTAAAAACATTCTTGTATGTTAGTAATAGGTAAATACCCCATCTGTTTTCTTAAACATAGCTAATGTGCCCAGTTGCCCTCTTTCATTAAATTCACTTAACGGTGTTTACGATTTTTTATCAAATGACCGTTATGGCCTTACCTATTATATATTAGTTCTGATCTTAATGACCGTTGAATAAAAATTGTCAGACCTTATCAATTCGTCTCAATCATGAGATTATAAAGGCTAAGAGCTTAGATTTAATCAATTTAAATATATGTAATATGAATAATTATAAAAAAATAAAATTATTATTTTAATAAATAAATTAAATAAAAATAAATCCTCCGCCATGTCCTGCCCAGAGCAAGGAGAGAGAGCGGCTGCCCAGATATCCTGTGGTTGAATCACCCAAATTTAGGCGACTGCGGTGCGTCTGCCTGGGCGAAGCGGCGATTGTCATACCTAAGACATGTCATCGTTGTCCAGATTTTTTTTTAATTTTTAAGTTTTTAAAAGAAAAAAAATCAATTTTAATTTTTTCAAACTTTAAAATTATAAAACTTATTAAACCTCATTTGAATATTTATATTTTATTTAAATATAATTATTACATAATATAATATTTTAATATATTTAAACTAAATAATAATTTAAATTAATTAAATAAAATATAATTATGATAACTAATTTATATTTGTATTCATATAAGTAACTAAATTTTAGTATATTAATCTTTGTATCGTGTTATTAATTTAAATTTTTCAATTTAAGTAATAAAATCTTACAATTTGTATATATCTTTTTGTAGTTAATATAATATATAAAAACAAAATTATTTATCTTTTAAGAGGAAGACAAATGACCAAAAAATCACAAATGACCAATAAGGAGAATTTTGGTCAAATATTACCAAAAAGGGGTCCAAATACAGCAAAAAGATTAGGCCCAAAAGCACTGAGACATATGCCCCACATCTTATTAGAAACTAACGGGATGGGGGTCTTGCACGAAATTAAAAAAAATACAAAAAGTTTTTAACTTATTTTTAAAATACATAAGAAATTTATCTATTTCATGAAATTATAGAGGGTTAAAATTGGAGTTTAGCAATCTATGAAAACAAGGTTATGTGTCCGTTCTAAGTCAATCGTCTTGAAGGCTAATGATGTAGACAAGCATCTCTTAATTGTAAAAGAGGAGTTTGAGTGTATATAAGAACCAAGGCATTTTCTCTCATGTAAGACGCTTTTTCGTAACAAAATTGTGAGACTCATACAATGTTAGACCGAATAATATCTCATGCAATATGACACCAATCGAGTTGCAAGTCACACCACGTATACTTAAATCTCTGTATTTGGACCAACCAATATAGATATATGAATGTGCATATATATATATATATATATATATTTATTTATTGAGGCGCACACAATTGGAATATGCACATGGAAGCTCACATGGGCACACATGAAAGGCAAAAGAGAGGCAACAGACACGGACATTTCCAAGTCTTGGTGACATTTAACTAATACTCAATCCTTCCCTATCTTTCTCCTTTTATAACTCCTTTGATTGTGAAGTAGAAGTACCCAATTTCAGGCAATTCACTAAGTATTTGGCCATACAACAAGCAGACAAATTAATCACCACTACATTTCAAATTCTATCATTACAAATATTACAAAAAATTAAAAAAAAAATCTTACTAATTCTTTATTTTTATGTTAGGAGTTCGTTTTAGTCGGGTCATGAATTTGTGCCGAAAATGTGTAAACAAAATTAATTGCGAAATATAAGATAATGTAGTTCAGATAATGATTTTACATCCACAGTTGTTCAAAATCGATTTCCATTATAATTAGATTCGTGATCACTCAGCCTCAATGTGATATGGGACCAAATTTCGCAATAATTCGGAATATATAATATTAAGATCACCGTACTATTAATTTTTGAACTGGTTTTCATATCAGCCACTTATTTTGAGCTTTTAATTATAGTAAAATTGGTAAAATGGTTTTCATTTTTTTTCCCCTAAAATAAATATTTGGTCGCATGATAGCTTGACATAATCCAGCTTGGACCTTGTAGGTAAAGGAAATTAATATTAAAAAAATAAAAAAATAAAAAGGTGAAAAGTGAATTGTATGATTGATGTGGAAATAAATATCAAAGATATGGGTAGTGATGATTGATATATATAGATGAATATGTGGATAGCGCTCTCTTTTTATTGTGTGTGTCGAATATGGATGGGCCATGGGGCTTCTTTTATTATTTATTTATTTTTTATTTTTTAATTATAATTGGGGAAGATGAGCAGTGCACATAGGATGAAAAAGTGGGGGAGAAGAGTGGAATGATGGGAGTAATGATTAATAATGGATAACCATGCATGCACTGTTTATTTGTATATTTTTTCATGGACTTCTACTGCATGCACTAACTAATAATTACCTATAACACCCACACACTTATCATTTTTCAATAATTATTCAGTAGTAGTAATTAGTTAATAATGTAATTATATAGTTACACAATTCCATTATTAGCTATTTTTTTTTTTACTTTTTCTATATAAAAATAATTAATAATGTAAATATATAATTATCATTTTATTAATTTTTTTAAAAAAAAACTAAGCTATCTAACAAAAACTCAAATTATATGGTATGAGTATATGTAAGCCTTTTGTAGTATGAGAAATTACACATAATATTCCTAATATTTATTTTCGTCCAATAAATAAAATTAAAAAAAATCAAGGACCTCCCCGCCCCCGCCCCCGGTGATATTGGAAATGTTCAAAAAAATTAAAAAAAAAAAAAGTATCAGTTATACCCCTTGTTATATGAAAAAAATTCAAAAAATTCCTTAAGGCCAAAAAATGTAGTACACGCGCTGACTGCAAATGTGGGTCTGAAAGTATATTTCTTTTGGACAATTTTGTCAATATCTCTACATAATATAATATTATATAATATATAAATACTTTATTAATAATAAAATATACTATATATGTAAATATATAATTATATTATTATTTTTTAATATAATACTTTTAATGACATAATTAAATTAGTTAAAAAAATTATAAAAAAAAAAGCCGCAGCCACCCTCCTCATGTCATCGCCCAAAACAGCTAGGGCGACCCCGTCGCCGTGCCCAAATGCGGGTGCGGCGGAAGGGGATGGGGGTTTGGGAGCAGGGAAGGGGAAGGGGAGTATGGGAAGTGGTCGGGGTGGGTGATTATTATTATTTTTTAAATAATATTTTTATTTTTATAAATTATAATAGTATATAAATATAATTGCATCCAATATGTCATCTAACTCATTTTTTAAAGCCACGTAGGGCTAAAAAAAAAAACCCAAAAAATGTTTAACTGACACATCATATTATTTTTGGACAAAAGTTAAAAATTTGGGCCACCAAATGATTAAATTTTATTATTTTTGAAACTTAATGCATAAAAAATAGGTATAATTGTTGGATTAAAATTAATATTGAGCATATTTAACGGACCAAAAAAATCGTATAAAAAATTTAATTTTATATATTTTAGATTTATAGGTATGGTTTAATTAAAATTTATATAATATAATATACTATAAAAAATAAAAGTTTCTCATATATATGGAGGGACATTTTAGTCATTGTTCTTAAAAAAGTAGGTCCAAATTGATCACGGTGCTGTGTGAGTATTTGTTTATAATATAGGGGTGAGTTTTTATATTTAAATATTCACAGGGAATTTTTTTATATTTTCCATATCGCAGGGGGTCAAAATAAATTTAAATAAAATTTATATTTACCACCGATTGACTTACAAACTTATTGTATGTCAAGCTGATATTTTCTGACCAAATATTTATCTTTATACATGCATACGCTAATACATGTGATGGAGTATATCTTATTCTTATAAAGATAATTTGATCAAAAAAATTTGTTTGATATACAGTAAGCTGATCAATAAGTCATTTGGGATCAATATGAATTTTCACTTAATTCTTTTGCTGATATCAATAAATTTTGTAAATTTTAGCTAGCAGATAGATAGGTGGAAACAAATATTGTGAGTACTGGATATATGTAATTTCTCAAACTATAAAGAATTTAAATAATTATACCATAAATTATTTATGAGAGTGTGGTGTAAGTATTTTATTTTTATCTGAAAAATAGGAATGCCATTTAATTTCAGTGAGGGAGTTAACTTAAATAATTTTAAGTTAAACTATCTTATAAAGCGTCAATAGTAGATGTGCAACATGACATACATGGAGACAAGATAATTAAATAAAAACTTGTATACATATATACATATACCTACTACCGACATAAAATGGAACATGCATGTTAATATGCCATGAAATTTGCCGACTTATATATATATATATATATATGGTATTGCATGCCCACGTTAAGTCATAACAAAAAAACCCTAACATGTCAATAAGGTCTAATTTAATTGACGAATATAAGATTTCATAACTTTAGAAGTTATGAGTTTAAACTCCAGTATATGCGTAAATGTTGTTCTACTGCATAGCAGTCGTTATCTTTTTATTGTAATAGTTGTTATTGTTTAAATTTAATTTATTTAATATTATTACTCAGAGTATAATTATTGTAATTATTTTCATTAAATAATATTCAACATGAATAATTATAATAATTGATTTCAATTAATAATATATAATTGATCGCTTTCGGTTAAAAGCAAAAAAAAACAAAAACCCTAGGATACCTTGAATCAAAGAACACAAGGTTTAAATAAAATATGGCCATGCTTCTCAGCCTAGACTAAGATTATTAATGTTATTAAACTAATCCATTAATATATTGTACTAATTTTAAAATATACATAGCATATATATATATTAGTTTTTCAGTTTTTATTTTTAATTTTGACATTTATTTGTATATGTGACCACGCTAACACAAAGGCGTGATCCGTGACATTTGCTTTGGTTAATGTGCAGATTAATTATTTTTATCAATTATAACAGTACCTTTATTTTTATTTTATTTTATTTTATTTTTATCTTGCGTTTGAATGGATGTATTTAGTGTTAGAAAATTTAAATTTATAACAATATTAAATTTACTATATTTGTCTAAATAATTATACATTTCAGATAATTGAAATCCTTTAATTCTCATTTTGAATTATTTTTAGTAAGATTTTAATGGATTCCAAATCCATTAATATAGAATCATTTCTGTAAATATATCGTTCAAATAAATGAAAAAGTTTATTCAACTGAAATCAAATGTTAAGTATTAGGTTGGTTAGGATTTTTTTTATTTTCTGAATTTATTACAAATATAAACTACTAAAAAACAATCAATTTAAACAATCGATTTATTAAAATAACCCTTTTCTTAATATCATATCGTCGAACGTATCTAATATGTAATATAATTGATATGGTACGTCTGCAAGTATAGATACGTGCTTCGTCTATTTTTATAATAATTTTTAGTTAATTGATTTTTTCAAATATATTCTTTAATTTAGAATTATGAATATATATATATATATATATATTATCATGATTTGAATTTTTTTAATAAATAAAAAAAGTCAATTAAGTTGAAAGTGCCCTTGATTCAATTATTGCAATATTTATTATTTGGGTGAATTACACAAACATTATCTGAAATCAGATTCAAATGAACAAACATTCTTACTTTTTACAAAAAAATTACAATATACTCATTGAGATTGTAGTTATAAATACAAGTACTCTTCTATTCAATGGCGAAAATTTAAACAAAAAACGGTGTATTTGAACCGAATTTTAGGGGTAAAAAATGTAATTTAATCATATTATTCTCTTATTAAAGACTTTTTGCAAAATGTGTTTGGCCCCCCAACTCCTAGGGGGAAAGAGCACATGACTTTTTCCCAATTGATTGACACCCTCCCTAACCCCTACACTTCACATCCTCCCAAATACTATTCCAAGTGGTTGAATTTTTCAGTATGAATCTCAAATTCAAAGACCAATCATGACGTACCAAGATTATCCTTCCATGAATAAATTTAAAATTATATATTTTAAATTTTATTAAACATGTTGATATTTATTTGATTATACACAAATATTATATGAGATATTATAATTATATTGATACGTTAGCTGGATCGAGGGTCATTGTAATTTATTATTTTTAAATAAATAAAAACCCATCAAGAGATTCAAAATTTGAATTTGACCATTTGAGTTCTAAAGGAATAGTACTTGCATCTCTATATCATTGACCATAAACATGTCATCACAACCGTATTATATGACTTAATCATCTGTATTATGATTTCTTACAAAGACTTGGATCACTAATATATATATATTATTTTTTTTAATTATGTTTCGGTCTAATTATTTTTGAATTCATTTTTTGTAATAAATAATTATATAAATTAGATTAAGTAAGTAAGTAAATGTATATGATATTTAAAAGATGAATAAAACACATGAATAATTTCAAATCTTATACATTCAATATTAAAATTATAAATTAAATAATATTTTCAAATAAATAAATACATAATAAATTACCATAAAATATATCTTTTAATATGCGAATGATCTTCGTAGGCCCAGCAATCAGTTAGTGCTGGCCCAATAAGCATTCCACCTTGAGAAACCAGTTCCACATAATACGAGTCTTCCTATATAAGTGGGCTGGATCCAATATATGGGCCTGATCCGAGCCCGTTAGACTTAGGGTCTTCATAATACCGTACCAATATCAAAATAATTTTATTTTTATTTATTTCTATCTTTAAATTTAGTATAAATATTTTTTCATACATTAATTATTTTTATACTAATTTTATTATTTTACTTATTAAATTTTCTCAAAAAGATAAATAAAAAGTGTAATATTATTTTTAAGATAATCTTTAACCGAAAATTTAAATTATCAAATACCAAAATGAATTAGTCAGTTTGATTGCAATAATTTTATTTTTTTTAATCAAATTTTTTATTTATCGAAATTTCAGTTACAGTTAATCGAATGGACACCCCTATCTAGACTTGGTATCAGGAAATAATTTATTTTCGCAAAAGAAAATTATTCTTTATTTTTATTTTTATTTTTCACTTATATTCATATTTTCATTTGCTTTTCTGGGTTTGATAGAAAGAAAGTTTTATTTCTCAATAAGAAATTGACTATTTTTATTTGGAAATCACTATCACGGGTTTTCAAGCACACTTAATAAATCAGAATATGAAAATAAAAAACACGAATTTCTAATATAATTTGTTTCACGCTTTTAGTATAATAATTGTCTCTTATCAAGTGAGTAACGCATGTAAACGTTTTTAATGAAATCGTCAGAAATGAGGTGCGGAGCTGAACTGTCAAATTTATGCCATTACATAATTGGAACGAATCTTGCCAACGAGGCCCATACGAATAGGTCCCCATAATTTTAAAAAATTATGGATTCGAACTCTGTTAGATACGCGAAATATTATCTATTGTATAGTGTTGTTGAGTATTATATGATTATTGTAATAATCTTTGAAGATATTGATGTCGACGGGAATGATTGTACTTATAATCGATTTTTTTTTTTAATTAATAATAGTTCATCGCTCTTACATAAAAAAAATTAGAAAATCTTGTTGGCGTCTTTAATTTGTTATTATTTTTTATTTTTCTTCTTAAGTTTTAATTTTATCTCTCGTCAATTTCCACATTCGTTTTTGTTCTCTCGTTTTTCTTTATTATTTTCTTATTTTTCTAATCTAATTAATATATTTTTAAAATAATAATTATTCTTTAAAAATTTTAAATGAATTATACACACAACGAATGTGTTGCGTGTACTCATACTATATATTAAGTGAATACCTTTTTTTTTGTCCCCCATACCAGAATGCTTCTTATCTAGTGCTAGAAGCTTCGCCAGAAGCAAGATGAGGGTGCTCTGCTTCGTAGACAAGGCTCGTTCCGTACTTGACTTACGAGCTCGTGTAGTACTCGCTCCTATCTCTAAAGGGGCTTATGCATCCCTGTCTACTAAACGAGTGTTGGAGCGAGCGAGCGAAGCCTTCAATTTAGTGGCTTCCCCCTCACCCTATTCTTTTCTTTTCGCTTAAGCTCCCCCGGTTTGGGGGATTAATTGATTGAATACCCGAGACATTCAATCCAGTAAGACAAGTATGGGTCGAAAAAGCTTCCATCTACGGCTCTGTAAAAGCAAGCAGAGCTAAGCTTTCATATTGGATCTTTCCAATACGAATAGCAGCTCCGAAAGTTAGAATAGCGACAGCTGCAGAGGTAAGATCCAAGCAATACAAGTTTCTTATTGCTATTTAGAAATCTATAAGGCTGCTAAAAGCTCTATTATAGTCTAAAAAAAGCTCCTCAAGAAGAAACTAAATAACTCTATAGCTCATAAAGAACTACTAGCTAATAACTCCTAGCTACTAACTCATAGTTCATAGGAGAATAGATCAGTAGAGCCTTATTGCATTCCTTCATAAGCTCAGGAATGCTCGGCTCGGGTAGCTCTCTTGGCTTACAGATAGGCTTGCAGCCGGGTCTTCAGCCGCTAGCTAATGGATCGGTAGCGCCTTACCCTATTCCTCTGTTTGATAGGAATAGGACGGCGCCAACCTTCTTTTTGTTTTATACTTTTCTTAGTTGTTCAAACCCCCCCCCCCCCCCCCCCCCTCCCCTTTTATGTTTTCTTGTATTTAATTTTAATTTTTGTATTCACTAATCATCTCTTCTTACTTACTCCTTATCTTTTGATAGTTTTTTTTTCAGTTTCATGCATTTCTTTTGTCATTATTTTTATAATTTTAATATTGACTTATCGTGTAAGTAAAAATATATTTTTTAATATATATTATAAAAGAATAATTACACTTGTTTTCTTAAAATTTGACGTACTTACATGTAAATTTATCGTTAATTGAAAAATTAGATTTAGTACTCCTAAGGTTTGCACAAGTCTAATAAACAGGTTCTTCTATTAGTTAAAATTCACTAAGTTTATTAAAATATTAACAAAAAAATTGAATGAAAATTAATACCTACACTTAATTGACTTGTTACTAACTTATTGTAAATCAAAATAAATTTCTTTAGATTAAACTACCCATATAAAAATAAAAATATACTTTCTTACATGTGGATATATAATAATAATTATTGATTCGACCTGTTATAAATTATTGATAAATAAATCATGAGTAAATATAGATTTTCACATGATTCATTTATTAATATCGATAAATTCAATAAAATTTGATTAAAAAAACTTAATAGTTAAGCAAGAAACAAATATATAAAATATTGAATATAATATTTAAAATATTAAAGAATTTATGTGTAATTATTTCAAACATAAGTGGATTGTAATTTTCTGAATTATATAATTTAGAAATTACTAGTATAAAGTATGAGACCCGTAGAGAATGTCACCTGCAGCATCACCCCACAACATTATTTATTTGCTTCTACAGTTGTTGCCAGACAAAAGTTACAGGAAAAGAAGAACGAAAATGGAGAATAATTCCGCAATGAGGAACGACCGCCCGACGGTGATGGTCACCAACGACGACGGAATCGACGCCCCTGGCCTCCGAGCCCTTGTTCGTGTTCTCGTCTCCTCCAATCGATTCAACGTCCTCGTTTGCGCCCCTGATTCGTATGTGCACAATTAATGCAAACGTGACGTACTTGTCAGTGTGTGTAATTTTTAGTATGTTGCGTTTGATTGCCGCTTCTTGTGTGTGTGTGTGTGTATGCGGCTAAAAGCTAAATTCTGAAGCTTTTGTGATTCATGGTGTTCAGCTTCCAGCTCTGTTGTTCTACTTTGGGAGGACTTTGTTCCGATGCTATAGAAGTGTTACTGATTTGAGTTATTTGTCAACATCAGCGCAGGCAAAACTGCATGCACAAGATCATGTCTTTTCATGTTAATTTTCTATTTAATTATGTGAACTTCAACTTACCCAAAACTTTTGTACTGGGTGAAGTTTTTGCTTGTCTCTGCTTCCTCTAATATTTTGAATTTCAGTGTTTTCTTACCTTAATCTCTTGAAAGTTGCCTTAAAATATCTCAGTTTGATTTTATGCTTCTAATTAACAGAATAATTGACAAATTGTTGAATCTTTGGTGAAGGAGTTTAATCTTTGTTCTTCTCTTCTTCATATTTCTTTTGCTTAGCATTAGGATTTTTTGTGATTATGCCATGGAATCAAACAAATGCCCCTTTTATGGCTCTTCGTGTTGTGGCTGATGAGTTTGCTTCCAATTCGTTCAGGAAATGCTTATCACAAAAGAGCTCTTGTCATTTCTTACACTTTTTGCTACTTTTCCAGTGAAAAGTCCGCGGTTAGTCATTGTATCACATGGAGAAATGCTCTTATTGCCAAGCCTGTCGAAATCAGTGGGGCAATTGCTTTTGCAGTTTCTGGTCAGTTGCTATTTTCTCTGTTTCCCTAATTAACTTATTATGTTTTTTCAAGGACAGTTGTTTGATAGATGAGTTTCCTATCCTACTAAAATGGAGGATGAAGTATCAAATTTACGTGCAATGAATTTAGTTGATCATGTCTGCTAAGGTAATTTATGAGCACAGATCAGATCAGGTTAATGGGAATATCAGTCTCCAATACATAAGTAAGCGGAATTATGTTTGAGAAAACATGTAAATTAGAGCTGCAAATGTTCTTACAAGTTCTAATCTGATTTTGGAGGTCCGTCTTAGCATTTTGTTGGTGTAACTTTATTGTTGTTGACATTCATTCTCATTTATCTTAGACTTTATTCTGCAGGAACTCCTGCTGATTGTACAGCTTTGGGAATTTCCAATGCTCTCTTTCCCTCAATACCTGATCTGGTACTGAATATTGCATTAGCTGGAAAAATGATGCGGACTATGTACTTTACGCTTTTCTTCCCTTTCTCCCTTAGATTTGAACTATTTGCTTGAGCTAGTGTCATGACTGTATGCATGGATAAACTATGTCTTCACCCTTGCTGGGCTCTCAAGTATTCCCACCTATGAGTATTTATGTTTTCCCACTATTTTTACCTGCATTTCAGTTTATTCACTTTAGCTTGAGCAACTATTATGTCTTGTTCGCTAACCTTTTCAATCTGTCGTCCTCATCGCGTGCTACATTGTTTATATGAATTGAACAGCTTCTTTATAAACCTTGGTGCATGCATGATTTCAACTAGGAGAGTTGCTTACATGCATCTATCTTTTGATTTTTCTTTTGCAGGTAATCAGTGGCATTAATATGGGTAGCAACTGCGGTTATCACATGTTAGTAACCTTAGCTGATCTGACCTATGAATCCTTTTTTTATAACGTATTATTTGTGCAGATATTACCCCATAATTCTGCATGTGTGTGCAGACTTGTTCTGCGTTTGAAACGCGGTAATGTGAACTTACATTCTGTGTGAGTGTGTATGAGTTTTTTTATTCAAGTCAGGAATGGGAACATTTATGTTAGTCAACCTTAAGGCCTTTGCACAGGCAGGGAAAGATTTTCAACTAACAAGGTGCTGCTCAGTGATGCACTGATGTGAAAGAAATTTTTTTCCGATAAATCAACCTTTACAATCTGCATTCATTTAAAGGGCTCAGTCAGCCGGTGAGCAATACAGTTCATATATTGAGCTGGGTCCCATTATACCATGCAGTGTTTATTCAGGACTGTAGCAGGGGCTCGGGAAGCTTTTTTCAATGATGTTCCTGCTGTTTCTCTATCATATGATTGGTATGTGTGCAATACTTCTCTTTATTATTTTGAGAATAGTTTTGTTTAAATGAACTCCTTTGATGTAAAATGAGTTGCCGTAACTAATTTTTAGTACCCATCTCACATTTGATGATTGGTCACTAGAGAAGTTAATATGCTACTTTCCATTGACTGCTAATGCTCAGGGTTGGAGGGAAGAGTAACGTTGATGATTTTGTCCTGGCAGCAGAGGCTTGCTTGCCCATATTTTCCGCTGTATTGGCTGAAGTCAAGAAGAAAACTTATCCTCAAAACTGTTTTTTGAATATAGATGTGCCCACGAATGTCGCAAATCATAAGGTAATCTTGGATTTGCTTTGACAACATCATTGCTGCTGAGTTGAATATTAGGGTAACTTGTTCATCATCACATTTAGGTTTCTGTGCTGCTTTTCATTGTCATCACCTGAAAATTGTGAAAATTTGGTCTTTCTTGGTAAATATTGTTGTCCTATCTCTATTTAGGTGTGAAAATTTGGTCTTTCTTGGTAAATATTGTTGTCCTATCTCTATTTAGGCTTTTGTCCTTGTCATTTTGTTTTCTGATTAACGATGATGTTAATTCTCTCAAATCGTATCTCCTCCCTCCTATTGCGTCTAACTATATTCCTCCTAAATTGATACAAAAGTTGCCAAGTATACAGAAAGTTCTTGTTTTTTATTATTTTGACTGAAAGAAGGATTGGATGCTTTCTTTGTCCCTGAGCAGGGTTATCGACTGACCAAGCAGGGCAAGAGTCGTGTGAAAATGGGATGGAGGCAAGTTACTTCTGATGCTCAAGGAGGAAAAATGTTATCAACAATGACGATGGAGACAAATTCATCACCGCATTCTGAAGCTGAGGCTTTGAGTACGAAACATGGCCATCTTATGTTCAAGAGAGAAGTATGATTTTGTTTTCGTTTGGCTGCTTCATTTCACATTCAAAAGTATTTGAATACAACAGCATGCTATGTTAATTTTCAATCGTTGGCCTAAATTTTTCAGACTAATTTTGTGGTACTCTCTTTAGGTCATATTAATTGCTGATTCTAGCTGATGCATTTACTTGTACGCACTTTGATATTCTCAGAAGTTGCTAAGATATGATTGCACATTGAAACGTCATTATTGAAATCTTCTTAAGTCAAATGATAGAAGCTTTTGCTTATAGGTCTGCCCTATTTCCGTTGATTACTACTGTGTTCTGTTAATTCCTTCAATTATTGCAATATGTTTGATTGATTTGCTTAAATATTTGGCTTGTTGGCTGATGTACGAAATGTCTAGCTGAAATTTTTTATAACCGATACTTGTGAGCTGATTTCAGTAATATCTCTCTGTCCATGACTCTTTTTCTCCTTTTATTTCAGCTTTGGATTTATTGTTGATGCCCTAATCCATTTTTAGTACACTAGACTCCCTTTCATTTTTTGCACAAGGAAATTAGAAAATGAGTTCCCGGAGGTATTGTTGGATCATGGTGATTTTATTTGAAGAATTTCCTATGTATACCTTTTCAGGTAGCGGGATCACATGTGGATGATGGTGACACAGACTATTCTTACCTTCAAGAAGGATATGTATGTCCAATACGTTATGCATAGTGAGCATGACACGGGATGGTGATTAACTTCTCACGTTTTATTGCAGATAACTGTTAGTCCTCTAGGTGCCTTGTCTCATGCTGAGATGGATAGCCAAGCATACTTTAAACAGTGGCTTCCAAGTGTGACTGAGTGCTTCTCTTCTTCTGCCCTGTAAAAGTAGAAGCTCTGCCCTCTCCATTGGACCTGTAAGTCTTGAAATCAGAGTGTTTGCTCAGAATTATCAACTTCTTTGCGTTCTGTCCCTTATTTCATTACCTCTTGATATTTAATGGTGGCGGTTATCCATGTTTCAGACTTTTTTAGCTCTTAGCTAGTCCATGCCTGATTTATATAGTTAATGAGGGAGTAACTGATATAACGAGTATGAATAGAACAAACATCAAAAGCACGAGTAGGGCTAACATAAAGCTATTAACACTTCATGTTTCTTTCTAATCATACATTTATTCTGTAGCCATTTTCTGACCCATACTTTGACAACATCTGGAAGAACTTTCCTTTTGATTCCTAAAGTTGTATTTTTTTTTTTGCCCTGAGATATTTCACATCCTGGCGCAGGATATACGGACCTGACAGCATTTCTATCAGAGTGGCAACCTTAGTGATGATAGAGGCCCGTTTTCAGGTACCGTCATTCCCCTACTCATGGGATGACTGGTCAATAATAAATTCATTCTCCTAATTTGAACAATGGCTGGGTGTTGTGAACACTTACATTTAGATTTGTAATAAAATATTTCTGAAAGTTGAACAATAAAAAGCTATATTATTCTGCCATCATAGATTCAGCAAGTACAACTTTGAGTTACTGAACTGACCTTTGATTGCCTACAGAATTATAAATCTAAACTTTTTCTTTGCAATAACTATCTGCGGGGCCTCTAATATCTTCCTTCTGCTTTCAAGTACAATCACTCTAAATTACTATGGTTTCTCACCCTGATTGTGGGGAGAACTACTTTTATTCTTACTACCAGGTACCAGTTTCTTCTCTGCAGTATTTAACATAACACTAAAGAATGCCCCAAAATGTTTGATCATTTAAATTTAAAGATTATAAAGAAGGATGTTCAAATGCTTTTGTTTTCCTTCCATGTAGCTGTCATTAGTCAACCTTTTAACTTCATGAAGTTGTGAAGAACCTATCAAAACTGCCGTCTCAACTGCTGGAAATGGACAACTCAACAAGAAGCCACTTAAAATTATTAATGATCTACACTTTAAACTCAACCACTCTACTACACCAGAAGAGCATCAGTTTCTTAAGCACTTCGATACCAAGTTCACACAAGCACATTATTCTTTTCCTGTAATACTACTTACCATCTAACTATAGTTCCCAGAAATGCAAAACCCGTTGTCTGAGAATAACAGTGTATAACTTCAATAATTTATGTTCACATTCTGCATGTTACCTCACTCAAAAGGGATTAAAAAACCGAGAGGAAAACAAAACCTGAATCGTTTAAAAAAAAAAAAAATACTATCTTATGTACAGTACATATGCGTGTAAAACTTTTGATTTGCTGCTGTGTTTTCTGCTGTATATGTTTGTGGAGACCTGTCATTTCGGTGGTGGTAAAGCTGTGGGATGCGACTCCACTAGTATCGACCAGAGCACATGCACGTCTTCGTAGGGGCAGGACTTGACATCCTCATACAGGATATATATCCCCCTACCTGAGAATTTGGTAACAGTGAAAAAGAAAAGAATGTAGTGATCAGCCACACAGTTTAGTACAAATTTGCAGCTTATTGTGTATGTGACTGTACTTTATGCAAGTAGAACGATAAAGATAATACTCCTGACATCCCTTGATTTAGGCATATTACAGAAGCATTGTGAAGTTTTAAAAAATTACATACACTGCTGCTCTCCTTGTCATCTTTGATCATTACAAATTTCCCCAAAAGACCAGATGGACAGGTAAGAATTTGTAACGTAAAACATGATGATGGAGGTTATAATGTTTTTTTTCAGAATTGAGGAGTTTCTTTTATAGTATGTCCAATCCTCAGGGGCCGACTACATAATTTTCCTTTATTGCATGCTGCAAAATTATCAAAATGAAGAAATGATACAAATGCTATTGGTTTTGCCGTTGAATATAGATTAACCATGTTGAGCTCAGATGTGCCGGTTGAGTGATTGAATTTACCACATATAAAACTGCAGAATAAGTGCAGCATCGATTTTGATATTTATGGAACTAATGTGAATGCATGGCAATCTGTGGATGAAACGTAAGTGCATGATGATCCGTTTGAGACTCTGCAGTAGATGAGCATTGCAGCAAACATGAAAACGTAATGCAGGGAAGAGAAGTAGCGAAAACTGGATTGAAAATGCAGTGATCAGGACATACTCTTCTTCTGAGTCGAGTTGAGACGAACCCACAACTTCTTCAGGGGAGAGAAGAGGGATTGGAACCACCCCATTTGGAGAAGAGGGTATTGCTCATGATAGGTGAAAAAGTATTTAAGGGGTCCAAGAAGTAGGAGTGAGAAAGCCAAATGTTTAGAGAGAGAAGACTGTGTGTTGTTTTCTTGCTTAGAGAGGGGTGAAGTTTATTTCTTTTTAAAACGTTATTTTTTTACAATCCCTTGCAAACCAATCATGCACACCACAGCTTGGTAAAATGTCTCTTTCACACCCTTTTTCCCTTGTAGTAGAAGAGGCCACTCTACCTATAAGGAAAACTGTTCTTCTCTACCTTTCAGAAAGACCCTTTTTATCTATTTCCTCTTCTACCTTCTTTCTCAAGCTAAGAGTGTGCACACATATGGCAATTTCTCCTCAGTTTATGAGTTCTTATGTGGTTTCTTTGTACTTCGTGTATTTTAAGAAAGCATTGCTGTTAATAGTTTAGGAGTGTATCTAAAGTATTGTGAGCCCGTCGGTCCCCCCCCTTTACCAGTAAAAGACTTCTTTTCTCCTGCTGTCGAATTTGGAACTCTTGATGAGTCATGCTGTTCTTTGCTAAGTTAATACATTATCAATTTTTCAGACGGACTTTTGCTGTCCGACGCAGTGTTCGTCCGTCAAAATCTTTGTTTTACTTTCGGTTTTAGCTTTAGAACCAAGGAAGATTGGAGGTTACAGCAGCACTAAATAAAGATTTTGAGGGGATTCACGGGTCTTCTAGATGCCATGAAATAGGTAGTTCAAATAGGCAATACAAACCCCGTCTTTAAAAATTAGGAGTACGTGACAATCATTCATACAATCGAACCCGAAACTCAAATTTAACCATTTCTGGGATAGGATGGATGTGAGGAAATGTTGGGTGTTGGATATAGAGTTGGGTATGGTTTGGTTGGATCCAATTCAAAATCCATCCAAAGTGCCCATCTGAAACTTGTATTTTCTGTTGGTTATTGTACGTAGGTATTGTTTTAGGCCCATATCCATGTTCAGCCCACTAATTAGTGCTTTTAGTATGAGCCCATATCATTTTTTTTTTTTTTTTTGAAGGAGGAATGTGGGTACATAGTCTACTTTTTATAATAATATTTTGTTTTATTTATTTATTTTGAATATATTTATTGATTTATTAATATTGATGCATTGAATTAATATTTAAATTTGAATATACTGGATCATATAATAATGAACTGAATTTTATTAAAAAGAAAGAATCTACAGTTTAAACATGGGATGAAAAATAGATGTCTGAAAAAATAATATAGAAGGAAATAACTGTATAAAGAAAAAAAAAAAAATCAAATATGATGTCAGACAGAAAAAATAGAACTCAATTATAATTACTGTCTCGACAATTAGACATCCAACTCGTAAATTCAACGTAACCCAATTACAAAACTGCAACAATTATAAAGGCACAAGAATTCAGAGGTGTCTGCACCTTCTTTTCTAATTGATGGTACAATTTTGAGAACTCTTTAGAACAAAAGATGAGCAGCAGTGTTGACAGTGCTGTCTCTGATTCTTCCCAGAAATACATATGAATTTCTGTTAAATCAAACAGAGGGGGGTAAAGAAGGGCTAAATTGAATAGAATAGCAGAAAGCAGGGCAGTAGAGTCCCTCATCACGGGTGCAGCAGTGTCATTGTTGAATTTGCACTAAACAACACTCAATTCAATCAACACAACAAACGAATTTCTGATTATTCAATCAGTTTAAGAGTGCTCCCAATTGTGTTGTCTTATCAATTTCTGGCACTTACATTTGACTTCCACAGTAGTTTTTGCCTCTGCCTCTCACTGTCTTCTGATGGACATTCTCTCCTTTTTTTCTTTTTCTTTTTGTTTTTTGGGTGTGGAAAAATACGTGGAGGTCTGTAGTTTTGCTCAGTTGCTTTTACTCGGACTTTATTGCATTGTTCCCAACTAAACATTCAAAAGCATTTGCTGTTTTTGATTTGATTCACTTTCCGTTGTTAATTGCTCTTGTGGTTCCTGTTTTTATCACTTTATTCTGTTTCTTACTGTTTTTGTCTGCATACTATATATGAATTTAGTTCTACAAGGGAAGACAATGGACCCCGATTGGATTTTCTGTACAAATACTCTATTCATCATACACACGTCATGTGTATAAATACAATATCGTAAATTTTATTTAGAGAAAGATTTTATACACGTAACGTGTATGTATTGAATGGGGTAGAAGATGAAATAAATATGTGGTTTGCGTAAAATCATACAACTATGAAAATGTATAAAAACCAGCCCTTCATTCCCTAGGCACAACTTTTTGCTACCCATACTCTTTTTACGATCTTATGCATTTTTCCTACAAGACCTCATTGATTCAGGCATTACAGGGATATAACACGCACATTTTTCTAATATGATTCTTATTGTTCCTTGCCTTTCAAGACACGTATTTGGAGGAATCAAGGTTTACACTAATCTATAGCATCGGAGCTTTTTCTATAGATATGAATATAAATTACACACATCAAACAACTTGAAACGCAAGAAATACCTAAAGTGATCAAAAGAAGATTCTAAAAAAATAAAATAAAGCCCCAAATTTGAATGTGTTAAATAACTAAAATCTATATTCTTTAATAATTTATAGGCAATAAGCTTAGTTGTATCCAAGGTTGTTGGCCTACAACTTGAATTTTATAGTGCCCATCAAGAGATAAATCATGCCACCCTTTGATATTGGAGGCCTTATGTTTTGAATTTGAACAGGACAACGTTGCTTTCCTACACCCATACATCATTATCAGTTAACATAGAATAGGGTTGCCCCCAACATCATATGACCACTCTTTTACGTCTACTTTGTTTATGTTTTATATATTTCTGGTTTATTTCCAAAAAAACAAAAAAAAAAAAAAGGAAAAAGAAAGAAAGATTGGAAATTTTGGGTGATATAAAACCCATGATGAATTTGATTAATTCACTCTCTGCCAACCCATTTTCCTTGTATTGTCTAGTCCCCATCGACCTGCAATCATAAGGACATGGGTCGTTTGTTTTAATTTTATCGCGCACGTCTCTCATTAATTCTTGAAAATTATAGTCAACATAATTCCTATAAATGGGAATCTTATATTCATGTAAGTTTGTAAGTTAACGGTAATTGTTACAATTCAAAATGAATTGATGATTTATGTAAACAGATCATAAATTAAGAGGGGGAGGTAAAATATATCTTTTTATTTTAATTATTTTTATTACAGTGTATGATACATTTGTAATTATGAAGCAAACATGGTTATTGCTTCTTGAAGAGTTAATACTGAGTTTGTAGTTGACCAAATTATTGCAATAAACTAAATAAAGAAACTGGCAACGGTTATATTGGGGGTGAAAAAGAAAAAGGAAAAAAGAAAAAGAAAAAGGTGAGGTGAGGTGTGAGAGCATATATAGGATAGGATATTTGAGACTTAATTCCTCAACCCTTTATACAACGTTAAAAAGACCAAATCATTTCACCTTTCCTTCACTGTCGTGCATGCCCCACTAATAACCCCACCCACCCCCACCCCCACCCCACAAAATAAAATGAAAAAAAAAAAAAAAGAATATAAATTAACCATTTTCAAAGTATATAAAGCAAAACGGAGAAAGGAACTTCTATAGAAGGGGTCGTTATTATACGAAGCATTTTTCCTTTTCACTTTGGTTTTGAATTTGTTGGATCAATCCCCAACTCAAACCCAACCCCCCCAACCCCCAATAAAATAAAATAATGAGAAGACATTAAAATGTTATAAAAATATCTTTTAGGATTCACAATAAGAAAGAGAAAGCAATTATTCGTAATTTTAGGATATAAAAAATATGTATGAAAAAAATAAAAATTAAATTTTAGATATTTTATATATATAAAATTAGCTCGTAATCAATATGAGACGACTCGCCTTGATTTTAACTAAACAATGTTATTATTCATTCACATATATTTATATTTTCGTTGAAATAATGTTAAGATGATTGTAAGTTTGAAGGTCATATATTCTTGTAAAAACTTCAATTGGTTTAAGTAAATTGAAAAGTAAGGGATTAAGATTTAAACAATGTATACAAATAGTGCTAACAATCATGACAAATTTGTAAAAAAAACCACTCTTTTGTGGGTTTAATCATCCCTAGAGCAACCATGATTAATTTGCCTAGTTTCACATGATCAAGATCTCACATAATCAAGTTGCTAAAAGCAAACAAAGAGGGGCCCACCACTCTAATTTTTAGCTTATTCCCACTATTTAATTAACCTTAATGAACTACTTTGGAAAATTAATAATTATGTTCTTTTTTTACATGAGTTTGATTTGACATCGTTAGACTCATGACTAAGATAGATATGTACAAGCCATATGGCACGTACATACCCACAAGCCCACAAACTGAACCACTCATTAGTAGTTATTATTTGGTTGGGATTTTTATTTTTTTTATTTATTTTTTAAAAAGGGCAATGATTAAACCATGATATGATGATATATTTAGAGATGGTGGGTATGTGTGGGGTTGAAAAAGGGTTGTAGTGGATATGTATGTTTGTTCAAATTTTGAAACCATTTGCATGCAATTTGAGGGTAGGTGTTTGGAAGGATCCCAATTATCCAACTTTACTACACTTGACCACGTGCTACAGATTTTATTTATTTGAATCAAGATTTATATAATCAATTAATCAAAGTCAAGAAAATTCAATTAAAAAATAAAGAGAGAGAGAGAGCCCATCTAGCTACAATGCTTTCCAAAGCTAAATATTATTATACTTTAATAAATTCTTGATTTTTCACAGAGAAATTATCAGATGCGTATATCTTTTTAGTAATGAATCTCTATAGATGAGAATTTTACACGTTTAATCGTCTTCACATTAACTGAAATATGTGAAATAATAAAGTTATTATTATTTTGAACCATTTTTAAAATCAGTTCTTGTCGACTAGGGACGATCAAGTAATCCAACGACTATTATTTTAACCTTATAAAACATAGACTGCAGATTCAAACTCCAAGAACAATTGAAAATCAACTTTGATCTTCTAATTTAAAAAAAAAAAAAAAGAGGCCTTGACAACTAGCCAAACAATATATATAAAAAAAAAAAAAAAGAAGAAAAGTTGAGGGTTAAATAGTAAAATATAGTATGTGAAATAGTGAATAGAGTATAGGAAAAGGGGGATTTGGAGAGAATCTAATACACATTTGAATATGGACAAATAAAAGAAATATTCACTACCAAACCAACTGCTTTAACACATACTTTAATCATCTCGATAAAGTTTCATCCCTCTCTTTTTTCTACTCTTCGGGAAACTCCACATCTTATATATTCATCGCCTAACCTATGCTTTAACCGCATCAAACCATTTTTTTTTTTTTAAAAAATGTCCCATGCATGCCCCACTTTTATTTTTATTTTAATTTTTAACCATTTTATTTAAGGCGAAATTGAATTTCGTTTAAATTATAATTTTTGGAATACATTTTATATATTGTTTATAAAAGATAAACCTCGCCATTGTAATTTATTTCCAGTTAATTGCATGCTCTTTGGACTTTTTTTTTTTTTTTAAATTTTTATATATGCGATATGTTGTATTTATTGATCCCAATTGAACGTTTTTATTTTGAAAAATGTGTCGATGCGAGAATGAATTCAATTTTTTATATAATATACAAATATATTACATTCATCTGCATGGATTGAAAATTAATTATAGAAACTCAGAATCATTAAAAAATAAAACTAATAATACTATAATAAGTTGTACCTTATGTTGACTTTAGGGACTGTAAGCTAGCACGAGGCGATGTACCTCGATATCATGACCACTTTTATTTTTCACTTCCAGAAATATAAATTAGGTGTTTTAATTTTAAATTTTTTGAAAAAAAAATAATAGGGTATTTAATAATTATCTGACACGTGGGGAATGTCTGATGTATGCTAATGTCCATAGTATTAATTTTTATTTTCTAGAAAATAGTATTAGAAAAATTATATTTAAAAATAAAGACATGAAAGGTAAATTAAGATGCATGTGCAGCAAGTGAAGTGGTGGTCTCGTCGGCGTAACAAGAACGGAGTTGGTGTCGGACATGTTTATATGTGTTAAGGCATAGCAAGTACCAAAGTTTTGACTAATTAATGATCATTATTATGTCGTAAAACCACCAAATTTTGAGGCCGTTAATCTTAACTTTAATCAAACTTACCAAATGTTAATCACAGCTACCAACTCTGATTAATGAATACTAATAATATAAAATCAAGTTTATTTCAACTAATATAAGAAATAAACTAATATTTATGCGTTGTATGGATATCTAAACAACTGCACACATATGCGTTACACAATAAGTTGTCCTGAAATTTGGCATAATTATAATTACTTGCTTGTTGTTTTTGATATTATAATTTCAACCGATACTCCTGATTTTAACCGATCGTCCAACAACTAGTTTAACCCATTTAAGTTTTTATTTATTTTTTATGGTGAACTGATCAAATTGTTATTATAGACTGTGAATTATAATTTTAATTACTTTTTAATTTTTTTTATGATTTAAATGGATAATTGTTTATAAGTTTTTTTTTTTAAATTTTCCATCCAGTTATCTGATTATTTTTATAAATTTTCAAGTTTTTTATTTATAAAAAGAAAAATACGGCAATGGCAAAATTGTCAATTTCAAGCCTCCATCCAAATATTACACAATTTCATGAAATATAAAAAAATTCATAATTATGTCAGACTTCAAAGGAACTCATTATAATTTATTTTAATATTTTTTTAAGTTTTATTAGTGATAAGAACCGTGTAAGAAGAGAGAAGTTGCTATTATTAATTAATGCATGATATAATAATTATAAATAAAATTGTCATTGTAAAGTGTCGCGCGTATAGTAACAACTCAACACTAATATTGTAATTATTATTACAACGTAGCTTTATTAAGTTGTCAAATCCTCAGTTATCAATATCAATTATAACTTATATATACAAATTTTTACATTGTTAAATTTATAAAAAAAAATTATTGCAAATAAGAAACCTTTTAACAGGTTTATGATGACAAAGAGAAAGATGTAATAAAGAGGGTGCACTGGAAAGTTGATGTAAAAGGCAGCAAAATCCATGAGAAGAACAGAGTACAGAGCACGGCAGTAGTGAGTACTCTGTACACCGTATCTCCTCACAAACAAACATAAAATTTTATGGGATATAGAATTTTTTTATTCTAAATCAAATTTAATCGAATTAAATAAATTATAAAATAAATGTGATATATTTATTATATATAAATTGATAAAAAAAATAATTATATTTTAATTATATTACAAATATATTATACTTATCATATAATTAATTCAAGTTCACCTAAATTCGATTTGAGTTAGATATATATATATATAAATTCCTGAATATCCGGAATTTTCTCTCTAAATTTCTTTAACTTCATCATAACAATCCCACCGTACTACTACAGTACTTCGTACGTACATCTGGATTTAATTACCTTTTCTGCTGTTTCATTTCACTGTTTTTATATAAGGTTTATATTTGGGATAATTATATGCACCATCTTTCACTAAAGTTTCGGTGTATTTATACATAAATTTTTTATAATTTGAAAAATTATATTTAGTATTATAGACGTTTGCTTCCTTTTAACAAATAAATTTCTATATTATTCAAAATTCGTAAAATTTGTTAGTATTAGCAAAATCTTTTTAACCAAGATATGATCAATAAATAAATATGAGTTACTAGATAAAAAAAAATAACATTAATATTAAAATAATTAAATTATCAAAATTCAAATTTAGTCTTACATGAATTTATTTAGATTTACCTTCGACTTGCATGTGAATGAAAATTCTAGTTTTTGGCTAGGTTTCGATTAATGTAAGACGAAACCATCAATATCGAAAGAAAATTATATTTTTCGTCTTATAATTTAGGTTTCATACATTTTCAGTCCCTTATAATTTGCAAAGACAAAAAATTTAATCATTCTTTTAACTTCCATTAGGATTGATAGAAAGATTACATGTAAGTGATGTTGTCGTTATCTCTTTAAAACCAAGGAAGAAAACATTACAAAAAATAAATTATTCATTATATTATAAATCACTAAGATTTGAAAATCACTACGAATCAATATTATCTACCATGATCAAATAAAATTGACGTGAATTTAAATTTTGATCATAATTAATTAAAATTTATCATGGTTTTACCTATAGTCAAAATTTGCCGTAGTCTTTAGTTGTAACTAATGTTTTGATTTCGCTTGCAAAAATAACGGCTAATAGCCATTGCGCAGTCATAATTAATTTAATATTCATCATAATATTTTATTTTTAACGAAAAGTCTATATCTTCTTGTCAAAACATGTGACTTAAATACAATTTTTGTCGTTGATGGGAAGACTAAAACTAAACTTTTAAAGTTATTGGAATGAAACTAAAAATATACAAAATTTAAGTTATAAATTGAATGCAATTTCTCGCGAAAGGAGTGACGACTCTCTCCTCCTATTGACAATTTTATCACACTATATAGCAAAAGGAAAAAAATTCAAGGACTCTCGTAATATTAAAAATATTAAAAAAAATATTGAAAAAATAAAGTATCAATTATATTCATTATAATATGAAAAAAATAAAATCAAGAGACTCTCAGAAATCAAGTTAATCAGAGAGTTGTCTGTTATTGTTTCATAACACAAAGATAATTTTTGATATTTATGTGAGTTATGTACAAATTCCAAGTCACTACTGGACAGTGTGGTTTGGACACATTAATTCTCATGATAAGCCCCTTAGCCAAAAAACGACAATAATTTATGTGCCCCACCATCATTCATTGCATTAAACCATAGTTATTATATCAACTGCAAATATTATTCCCTCTCATTTAATTGCAAATATTACGTATACTCCACATGTTCTCTGTATTTATATGGGACATAGTTTGAACAATGTTGACCAACGACTATCCCTCGTTGTTTTTATAAGTGAGAATAAAATATTATTCATAACTTATGATCATGTACCATATAAAGAATAATTCATTTTCTTTAATATGGTGTATAGAAGATTTTATCAACTATTTGTTTGGAGTATTTTTGCAATTGGTCCTTGAATTAGCTTAATATATTCAAGATCCAAATTGTTAGATCTGATAGTCGTTCGAATTCATTAACGTAAAATGAAAATATGACGTAACAAATCGATATATTATTATTTTTCTAAAATTATTCTTGTATTAAGAGCTAAATTCTTATTTTTAAATTACTAGAAAAAGGAAGGCAGAAGTAATAAATTCAACATAGAGAAAGTAAAATAAAGAGCATTCCCACACCTTTTTACATCATATTTTTGCCATAATCAAACATAATTTAAATTGAAACGGGAACAGAATGAGAATAATAACAGTGAGTAGGGGCAAAAGGGGAAAGCAATAATGGAACTGGGCCGACGTTTTCCGTTAGGCCTCGCTTTCGGGCCGTCGAATGAACTGTTCTCTCCACTTAACGTCTTCCGTCACGGCTATAAATACGGGCTCTTTTCAACACACACATCGACACGCAATATCGCTCTCATATACCCCCCCCCCCCCCCTCTCTTTCTCACAGACACACAGTGAAAACCTCAGTAGGTGTGGAGTTTGAAATGGTTGCGTGAACAAGAAGAGTGGTATCTTTGTGTTTTCTTGAGAGATTCGTCTCAGACACACAACACACACACACACACACACAGTAGTGTTCTTTGCTGTTCTTCTTGAGACTATAATAATGGGAAAGAAAGATCATCAAGTCCAGAAAGAGAAAGACAGAGTTCAATCCGTGCTTCAGCTTCTCAAGAAACAAGCTCCCCTCACTGTCAAACAGGTTCCTCAACTTTCACCTCCCACTGTGTGTTCTCTAAACTATATACATACAGTTCAAATCTTGTTATATATGTATATCCCACTCTCATCACCTCAACTTTCTCATTCTTCCTCTCATCATGTGGTTGCTGTGTATGCATACATGATGGACTGAGTATGTGGGGTGGTGGCAAAACACACACACACACACACACACACACACACATACACCAACAGGTATGTATGTGTGAAAGTGGAAAGATTTAGGTGAATTTGTGTGTAATGAAGTGCATGTTACGTTGCAGGAGAAGTATTGCAACAGTGCTTGTGTGGAGAGGTTTCTGAAAGCCAAAGGAGACAGCGCCAAGAAAGCAGCCAAGCAGCTGAGAAATTGTCTTGCTTGGAGAGACTCAACAGGAACTGGTATTTTTTTTTTCTTTTTTACTGTATTTACGATTTTATTCATTTTTATTTATATATATATATGACTAAGATTCAAATGAAAAAAGCTCAGTTTCACATTTTCCACCACCTTCCTTGTTTGTCTGTGTCTACTTTTTCCGCATTTTCTTTTTGTTTTCTTGTTTAAGCTGGGAATCTTGCTTTTTGGTATTTTTCAAATATTATCTACCCGTTAAAAGTGCTAAAACAAATTGGTTAGCATGCACTAAAGTCGCATCATCTCAAAAAGAACAAAAGATTGATTTTTCTCACTGATTTTTATGTCGAATTAATTAATATATATGTATTTGAATTACCAGACAATTTGATAGCTGATGAATTCTCTGCTGAGCTCGCTGAAGGAGTTGCTTATGTTGCTGGTCACGACGACGAACTAAGACCTGTCATGGTAATATATAATTTCTTTTAATTAAATTTTATGAAATAATTAATTTCAAGAATATATATACAAATATTTCATGTTTAGATATATAATGTATTTATGGTGCTGCTGAAATATTGCAGATATTCCGAATCAAGCAAGATTACCAGAAATTCCATTCTCAGAAACTGTAAGAACAAAATTTTGCCTATTTAGTTTTATCTATTTGTGGAAGTCAGTCTGTTTGCTTTTCCTGCGTACCATTTTTATTTAATTTATATTTTATACCTAAAGTGAAAAATTATTATTATTTTTTCCTTAATTGGTGAATTTTATTTTTTTGTAGGTTTACTAGGTTGCTGGTGTTCACACTGGAAGTGGCTATTCAGACCATGGCCAAAAATGTTGAGCAATTTGTTCTCCTCTTTGATGCCAGTAAGTTTTAATTTTTTTTTTAAAAACATATTCAATATTTATTTATATATATGTATATAATTTATAAAAATTAAACTTTTTGGTCATGCTACAAATGAAAAAAATTAAAAAATTGTACTCTGTCAAACAAAATCTGGAAACAGCTTTTATCTCAGTTGGGACGCAGCAATTAATGTACATTCTTGTCTTGGGATTCCACAGCCACTTTAAATCAGTCCGAAAATATACCTTCAAACCACACCTTTTGTTAAAATCTATAGACTTGTTTAATTTCCAAAATCACGCCTAATTACTCAGTTAATGAGCAATTAAATTAAGTAAATCAAGAAGATAGGATACATAATCAGCAGCAAAGATGGCGGAAAGCAGGCAGATGGGTGGGTGGGTGTCTGAAACTTTTTCAGAAATTGCCCGGAGTGCCCTTGAGGTGTCACGGTCAGGTTTAGTGTGTGTAGGGGTATATATGGTCATTCTCTTACTTGAATTATGTTATTGCAAAAGTGATGATCATAGTTCTATTTGTCAGAGAGGTCCCAACAGTGATTTGAATTTTCTTGACTTTTTTAAAAGTGTGTGCTCATTTTATTCGAAATTAACATATTTTGATTTTCTTTTTTGGGGTTTGTTAAATTCTTGTTGACTAATGTGATGAATTGTGCAGGCTTTTTCAGGTCAGCATCAGCTTTTATGAACATGTTGCTGGCTACACTGAAGATCATAGCTGATTATTATCCGGGTCGGCTTCACAAGGCTTTTGTCATCGATCCTCCCTCTCTCTTTTCTTATCTTTGGAAGGTACCTCACTATACATATACATATATATGTTTGTTTCATCATCCTTATTTCTTACACTCTCATTAAATTAAACTATATAGTCCCATGTTGTTTGATTAGTTGTAACAATTTATGATCGGTATGATACGATGTAGGGAATGAAACCGTTTGTGGAGCTTTCACCCTTGACGATGGTGGTATCATCGCTTGATTATGAGGAATCACTTGAGTTCAATGATTTAACCTTGTATCCTCGGGCTGCATCATTACGTTTTGATTCATCGTCTGTGTCCGTGCCATCATCGGCTAAACTTGGATCGTGCTCTTCGTCAAGATTTTCATTCACCGTCTCACATCATTTTGATTCATTGAAACCTTGGTATCTGTCGTTCACGGACACGTCAGCATCAAAAGTGGGCCCCACAAACCCTTCGCAAGCCTTCTCGGGGCCAGCCATATCGCCCCTCAATGCTAGGTCCTACTCCTTTGCATCACCGGTGGCCAGAGCGCCACGCAACAACATTGATGTCGTCAGAAAGGGGTTCTTTCCATCGACGCCAATGCCACAAAAGACCCAAAAGTTGGATGCATCTATGGTCCACCATCCAAGAACTCCAAAGCCATCATTCCTCCGGTCTCCAGCCCTCTTCTTCCGAAGGGATCACGCCTGTCAAGTGAGTCGAGTCGACAAGTCTCGTGAATCATTCGTCCCATTTTTGAAGTTTTATCGACGACCCTATGATGAAATGATCTATAGGTCAAAGATGAGGCCTCCTCTCGGCGGCCTCATCTCAATTGTCTCGCCACAGCTCAGGCGCAGACACATGTCGATCTCTCAACGATTTTGATCAATCAAGAAAGGAAGCCGGTCGAGTACATACCATTCCCATTAACCAAAGGCTCACATCACTAATAATGTATTCGTAATTGTTTCTTAATCTCAATGTCAAAGGGGTATTTATTGCATAGTACACTAATTTTGTCTCCAAGATTGTGTAAAGAAATAGACTGCGTGCTAAGTGGGATGTGAAACATCGTGCAATATATATATGTCGCATTTAGTGCTAAGTGGTCTACACTTCGGTTTATACAAAAACAAAGAACAACATGGAAGTAAGACATCGTGGTCGAGACGGTGAACACAACATCGGAAATCTTCAATGCGGCAACGAAATCTCCGAGCAAGAGCTGGCTACCTACTTCATTCTTCTAATTCAGCACTAATTAATATTTCTACTTTTATTTTTATATGTTTATTTTTTATTTGACCAGTACCCTTTTGGTTGGACTTTGTGATGTTCATAATAAATTAAAATATTATATTTTTTATTCCGTACGTGTGTTGAAATTAATTTTAAATTTGATTTATTTTTATATAACATGACTTGGACTTTGTAATGTCAAAAACTAGAAAATTGAGAAAAATTAGACCGAATTTTGAAAACACTACTTGTAAGCTTGTTTTTGTACTAATATGGTCGCTTAATTATTTAATTCCAAAATGGCAGAGAGTTCGGAGGAATATATATACGTGTCCTTTTGCTGTTTGTATGCGAAAAAAGTCAATACCACGACTGTGTGAAAGTACCGTATAGGGAGTCGAAATTTTCACACATATTATTATAAAATAAAATGACTCAATAGCCACTACAAAATTTGGTATCGAAATCAAAGTCGAACTAATTAACAAGTTACTATACATTATTTAATATAAATATTTTAAATAATTTATTGTTAAATTCGTTGGCAAGTAATTTTTCATTACTAAATTTATTAGCAAATAAGTTTTTCGTATAACTAAATAATGTAAATTAAAAATAAAATTTCAATTACTAATTAGCTCGAGACCAATTTTTTTTGTTGCTATCGAGCCATTTTATTGTAGTGCGTGTTAATTAATTTCTTAATTATAGTAGAATAGGAACGAACTACAATTTGTCGTGTATTAAGCTGTCGTTAATCAATCAAGGTTCTGTGGGTTAAAGCTGAGTTTTGCAATAGTTTTGTTAAAGACCCACTTGTTTGATTCACTGCTGTGAGATTTAGGTTTGTATTTTAGTCTGTGATGAACATTGATACAGACAAAACCCCTTTTTGGTACTAGCTAGCACTTTGTGTTTTTTCCTTTGTTTGGAGGTTAGGGTTTGGTCTCTCACTCACTCAAATTCTTTGTAATAAAAAGTCTCTTTCACTTACTTCTAGAGGTGATCAGAGAGGAAGTAGCTTAGGGTCCCTGGAGAAATGTCAAAGTGATGGTAGATGAAGTTTTGTATTGTTTCTAAGTTTGATTGGTTGTAGGAAATGGACAGCAGCAAAAGGACCCCAGAAGAACTGTTTGACCTTTGGAGTTTTATAGGTTGTTTTTCCTATGGCAGACCCTGCCCTGCCTGCCTCCTGCCTTATCAGTATATTATATATTCTTGATTGATGAGAGAGGCATGGAATTAAGAATAATGGAGATGCTTGTTCTACTGTATATTTGCAGATTTGTTGTTCCGGACACTCGTGAATAACTGCAGCTACATCAGATGATCATGAATGAATGCATGCACAAGATTACGTTAATTCCATGTTGCTCAAATTCTTTAATTATTATGAAAAAAACATCATCATCATATGCATAGAACTTGGGAAAAATGGTCATTTTTCATCAATTATTTATATGTACAGTATTGTTTTTAAATGAGATTATGAAATCATATTATGCCATCTTATCAAAAGAAAAGAACAAAAAATAGAAGTATATATATATGCCAAAACTTTTTCTACGAATGGTCACAAATCATTGAAAAATATAATATTTTTTGTTATGGTTAATTTTCATAGTTAAAAGTAGTTTGTGACGAATACACATCGTCACTATTGCACGTTAATGTTTATTAGCATGTTATTTCTGGCAATGATACCAAAATATACACTATTGTCATGATAAATAAAATAGATTTTTGCATTGATTTTAATTAATCATAATTTAGAATACTCATTTACACTAATTTTAGGTTATAGCAATTAAAATGTAATATAATTAGTTCAACGTATATAATAACACAATCCAAGAGTTGTATCCTTGAAGATTTTTTAAGTTGAAATGACATCAACTATATATATTATATATATATATATATATATAATCTTAACTTTGACTAATTGAGGAATCCCACTAACAAATTGAAAATTTTGACATGAGTTGGGAGATAAGACTTACTAGGTTGTCTGTCCACTGCCAAAGCTTCTCTCTCTCTCTCTCTCGTATATATATGGATAGATATAGTGTGAGGTAGCCAGTTAAAACATTGTCACATGGGGTTGTTTTGTTTCTTTAACTCTTGTTCACATAATTGCTACTGCGATCTCTGGAATTTGAAAATCCAAGCTATGGTTGTAATTCATGACAATTCATGCCGGGTGGAACCCATTTTTCCTTGTGTTTTCATATTGTAATTGATTTGGTGGGTGGAACTGTCTTGTCACAAAGTACTATGTATTTGTAGTTTTGGGTCGGAAATTATATTTTTTACTCTCATAGTATGATGGTAAAATTATTTTAAATTTGAGAAACACAACACATTTTATGTTCAAATTTCTGTTCAGAAATAAATGACAAAGACACGTGCAATGTGCGTGTCCATTAATTGTATGAGCAATCAAGCTAATAAATACACGCATTATGTGTGTCTTTACTTTCTATTTTCTGACAAAAACTTGAACACGAGACTAAACGTGTTGAGTTTTTTCAATTTAAAAATATTTTAAAAATCTCGTAAATTAAGTACAGGACTAACTATAGCATATGACTAAGGTATTATTTTCCCATTTTTAGGATTATGCATGTTTTTTCCCGACTTCATTAATAATACTCACCTCAGTTTCTGTCATCGGCTTATTTTGGATGTCCCTATTAGTGGGCTTCTTAGGCCTAAGCAAAATATCTTAGGTATGTAAATGGGGTTGCTAATTTGATCTTAATCCCACTCAATTAAGATTTAATTCTTGTGGCCCACTAAGGTTTCAACGCCAATGTCCCACTACATGACAAGAAAAAGCCCTGATTGAATATATAGTAGAGCCCAAATTAGAGAAAGAAAGTTGTGGCCCAATACAATATAAATTTGGACTGGCTTTCGGCCCAACTGAATATCTTTTGTATGTTTTATTTTTTCCTCCATTTGGGCTGATAATTTCCTACTGGCCCAGTAACACTCAATCCTCACGAAGTTAAATAAGAAACAATTACTCCTCATCTGCAATTAATGTGGGATGATGCAAATGAGGAACTTGCAAAAAGTCATATGACCCAATTCACATAAACGGAGTCAAAACAACGTTAGCCCGAAAACACACATGTTGGTTTTGTATGGGCACGGGTCGTGGGTTGTATTAATTCAGACAAAAGAGACTAAATATAAGGTGTAAATTTCATGGAACACAAGCGCAAGTTATAATAATAACTATTTAAGCATATATAAATAGAGGAATTTGTACGTGTAATAGATTGATGATAAAGGCACAGAAAATGATCAACATCTAATGGCTAATTTTGCTTTACAAGAAAAGTGGGACACAGCATATGTTCTCTTAATTGGTAGTGGCATGAAAAGAGAAGACAATGAGATTGAGGAGTACTTATGCACTTGGGTTAAAGGGTTAAAGAGCACAGGGGGAAAAAGTGCTTAAAAGCTACTTACACCCTTCATTTCATATATACCTTTTATTTTTTTTATTTTCCAAAAAACAATATATAATAGTAATAATGCTAATGTGAGTGGGGTTGGTTTAATAATCCAGGAGATAAATCCATCCTTCTCTGCATCTTTTGTCCCATATGTAATACACTTTTTGACCTTTGAATATATTCTGCTTTAATTTGCTATATATGTGTTGCCTAACCTGTCCCATCATCACAAATAGTAAAATGTTATTCTATTTTTCTTTAATTATATGCAAATACATATTCAGTCCATCTATGATTATTGGATTTTATAAACAGATAATTTTTAGGAGTGTTTGCAAATATAGGAATGATGTATTCTTGTAACTTTCTTGATGAAAAATAAGTTATTTTGAAGTATTTGTAAATTGAGTTTATGCTTCTGAATTTCCAAAAATTGCAAAAGTTAGTGCCTTTGGGATTTTTCTACTCAATTTTTAGAAAAAAATTTACTTTTATTCGCATACGACAGAGGGTGTTGCATTTTTATTCTCATAATTTATGGGTATAATATATTTGATTTCATAGAATAAAAAGTCAAAGTACTTTTGGTCCTATAATCATTATTTAATTTCAAGTATGAAAATTTCTGAAAAAAATCCTACTTCTCTTCTTTCTTTTTTTTTTTTTCATTTTAATTTGGCTTTTGGGAAGTGCTCAAAAGCAATAGGTGTTTGTTTATATTTATGAGTTCCAGAAAATGAAAAGCTTTTTTCCTTGGATCCTACTTTTCACCAAAAGTTGTCATGGGCAAAAATATTAGCACATAATTCTGTTTCCTGCACTCATTTGCTTTGTGTTACTCACACGCATCACACAACACAAATAACATTTTCCCTTTAAATTATGCTCCAAACTTTGTCTCTTTCAGCCCATCATAAGTTCTTGGGAATCCCATCAATCACCCTGCTTTAGTTGCATCTTCGGTGATATTTCAAGCACAAGAAATGGTGAAAATCAGCATTTTCCTCTTCTCTTTATGATAAAGAAATTTCGGGATTAAGAGATTTGAGAAGTAAAGATTAAGGAATTTGAAAGCCTGAGAATTTGGTGGTTTTTTCGGTCATTTTTTGATTATCTTTTTTTGGCATCGCATTCCGATGTAGGCAGTTATTACAGTACTTTAGCATGTGACCAGTATTTTCCTGTGTTCTACAAGCAAAGTTGATAGCGAAAATTCAAACCTTTGGGTGTGGTCTTCTGTTAGAAAAAGAACAAGGAAAATCACTGACAGTGATTCTTCTACCCCCGCCCCCCCTGCTTTCCTACACCCCGCAAAATTTGCCCCCTAACCTACAACTTCACTTGTCCTTTCCTTAAAAATAGTTGATTCCTGGTACTTTAAAAACTCAATAACTTCTCCTCTCTCAGCTCCAAAACATGTTAAATCACTTGGACAACCTCTTCACAGGCTACCAAGAAATGAAGTTCCAGATAGAGCTGAAGTGATAGTCTGAGCAGGTGGGAAAAAGGGTTCTTGAGTTCACCTCAAGAAATTCAATCTATGGTATGATTTTCGCGGGCTCTTTCCAGTTTCTTGAACTGTGTTTACTTATAGTTGAAAAGGGTGCATAAAGATCCGTTTTTTACTGCAAATAGAGCCCACGAAAGGGTGCTAGTGAAGAAAGATCCAGTGGTTTTCTTGAATGTAGCGAAAAATGAGGGATTTTCCTTCTTGTTTTGGTGAGAATGGAGTTCAGGTTGCTGATGCTTCTTGTTCAAGCTTAGGTGTGAGTAAACCCTCCCAGAATTGTGTTACCTGCTTGTACAAGTGTAAATTGCTTGGTAAATCTTGCTTGATCAGCATTGTCTGGAGCAAGAATTTGATGGGCCAATGCCTTAGTGTTGAAATAGACGATGCATCTCATCAGTGCATCTGTAAAGTGGATGTGAAGTCTTCTTTGTTCTCAAAGAGAAAAGGGTGCAGGTCTTTACTGGTGAATTCAAGTAAAATTGAAGTGTTTTGGGATCTCTCTGTGGCGAAATTCGGATCCGGGCCGGAGCCTTTAGGTGGCTATTACATAGCAGTTGTCTTTAAGGGGGAGATGCTTCTGCTAGTTGGGGATCTGAGGAAAGAAGCATTCAAGAAAACTGGAGCAGTTGCTTCAATTTGCAGTGCAATCTTGATTTCCAAGAGGGAACACATTTCTGGAAAGAGGGTATATGGTACTAAGGCACAATTCTGTGATAATGGCCAGATTCATGACCTGAGAATCGAGTGCGACGCAAATAGCAGCGACGATCCATGCCTCATGGTTCGTGTTGATGCAAAAACCGTTATGCGTGTTAATCATCTCCAGTGGAAGTTCCGGGGGAATTACACAATCTTGGTCGATGGGCTGCCGGTGGAAGTGTTCTGGGATTTGCATAACTGGTTGTTTGGTCCAAGCTTAGGGAGTGCAGTATTCATGTTTCAGACTACTTTTTCAGCAGACAAGTGTTGGAACCGGTCATCACTTTGTGATTCACCTACCTCTTCTTGGAGCTGCTCAGGGAGTTTCAGGGAGGCTGAATTGCCAGGTCTTGGATTTTCTTTGGTTTTGTATGCTTGGAAGAATGAATGATATTAGCTCTAACACTTATCTTTTTACTCTCGTATTCTTTTGAAAAAGCTTTGATTTAAGTTTCATTAGATGAGATGTTTGTTCTTCTTCTATGTTTGATTTGAGTTTCATTAAAGAACCTAATGCTAAAAAACATTCTTCCATAGAAAAATTAAAGAAATATTATTTAATTTTGATTTCTCAAATAGACCATAAATTCATAATGCACTAAGATAAAATAACGAGCTCTAAATTGTCAATTAAATTCGACTACGTTCTCGATAAACTCATCTCAAGTTTATCTTAATTCTTCAGTGTCCTACCAATGAATAATTTAGAGTTGTGTGCCTTTCAAGAATCAAGTCTAACACAGCAAGAGCAAGCTATCCTGCTTGTGGACGACAACGACAAGAGCCGCTCTATCATGTTGTTTACTGCCAACTGTAATGTCTCAATCGCAATAAGTTGATGGCAACTTTAGCAGCAGCGGTTCACCTCTCTCACAAGTTAATGTCTAACTTTAAACTAAACAAATTACCCTAACACTCTTAAACTTGACCTTTGCAAGAATATGCAAATCCTTCTCCAATTTGAGCAACAGTCTTATGTTGAGCAATTTGAATAAACTCTGATACCATCTCAATGTAAAACACACAATTGAAACAAGATTCACAGAAACAAGCGAGATTTTGAAAAGCAGAACCCCACACTCAAAGGAACTTTACTGAGAAAGTATTGACAACCATTACCTCCAAAGAACCACATGTTCTAGAAAGGCTGACACAAGATTAAATATTCTGTCACACGAGTATACAAACTTGAGAATTTACAAGACTGCATATTGTTTTCAACTGGGATTAAAGTTATTGAGTGATAGAACAACATGCGAGTATTGTTACGACCCATTTCCTGTGTATCTCAATGTGCTCCTTTCTTTTGTACTGTCACCAAATCCAGAGTAGACCCGTAAGTTCTGTTAAGAGCCTCAGCGCACCAACCATGCCCATCATCGACAGTTGGCATCCTAACTTCCATGACAGGCGCGGCAGGATTTTGGACACCGGGCATAATGACCCCTGCAAAAACTCTTAGAACGTTTGATGCATCAATGTCCATGCACACGTTAATTTCTGGAACACCTTTTGGAGCTGGGGGTATCCCAGTGATCTTGAAATATCCTAAGAGATGGTTCTTTTCCACTGCTTTCTCGTCACCCTCATAGACAATAATCAGAGCTTCAGCTTGGTTATCATGCACAGTTGTGAAGATCACATCTCTTCTGACAGGCATTGTGGTATTTTGATGTATAATAGGTACAAAGCTGTTTCCATCTGCTCTTACCCCAATGCTCAGGGGGGTTGCTTGAATTGTTAGAAGGTCTAAACTTCCAAATGGATCGTTAACTCCAGAAGCTACTGCTCCTTCTAGTGCCGCCCCTCGCACTGCAGCCTCCAACGGGTTGATACCATTGTAGATCTCTCTTTTACAAAATCCGGTAATAATGTTTCTCAGCTTTGGAATATTTGAGCAACCACCAACGAGAATTACATCACTGATATCCTCCACTTCTACCTTTGCATCATGCAAGCACTGTTTGATTAGACTCTCACATTTTTCAAAAACTTCCCGGTTCACATCCTCAAATTCCTCCCTACCAAGAGCCTTGGATATTTTTCTTCCATTTCCCAAGTCAACATCAATTTGAACGTTGAACTGTGAGGAGAGTTTGTGGATAGCATCTTGTGTGGCAACTCGAAGCAACCCCATTCTCCTTATCTCATCAATCCCACGGGTCGAGAAGTGGCTATCCATATCAGGTAAGAGGTGGCGCATCATGTTTAGAAGTATGTCTTCACCTCCTAGAGCAGTCCCTGCCAAGGCTTTTATCTGTGAAACTCCTCCTGCAGTGGCAGTGACAGCAACATCACAAAATCCAGCACCCATGTTGAATATAAGTGCAATTTTTTCGCTTCCACTGCCCATATTCTCATGTACATTCTGCTGCTGTTGCTGTGCGTATAACAGGGCAACTGCAGTCGGTTCAGGCATCAACCTCAGAACTTGCAGACCAGCAATGGCACATGCTCTTTCAATTCGAGTTATTTGAAATCGGCTAAATGATACTGGAATGGTCAAGACAACATTACGTACAGGACGCTTCAGCTGAACTTCAGCCATTGCTCTTAGTTCTACCAGAAATATGGCAAGAACTTCTTCGGGAGTAGTTGACCTCCACATGTTCTTCACCAGTGCAGCAATAAATGGCCTGACACCAATGTTTAAGGTCTGGACTAGAAACGGGAGGCTTTTGCTTGCATGAACCACAGGATCTGTATCAACTCTACCGATGAGACGTTTCATATTAAAGATCGCAGCACCAGACAACATCTCATACTCGTGAGCCAGTTGATTGCTTACACCTCCTGCAGGAATCTCGTCTTTGAAGGTAACATATGACCGCATCAACTTCTGGTTTCGGGTGTTCCTCACAAGTTCCACCTGAGAGCCACTCCAAACTGCAACACTGCATTGAGAAGTGCCAATGTCGATTCCAATAGCAATATCTGGAAAAGGAGACGAAGACTTTTCCTCTCCAGTTGTTTCACTGTCAGATGCCACAAGGTATGCTGGTTCAGCCATTCCTAAAATTCAAAGAGACCTAGGAAAACGACATTTCAGCAAAATCATTTAGCTTATGAAACAAAACCAGGAAACACTGGAAAATCTGTCATGCAGGAGTCGTAGTTCAGAACAATAATAAATTAGCCAATTACTTCTTTATCTCAGGATCACTTTGATTTTGGCTCTTCAGACCTTACATAAAACATTACAATTTACCAAAACTTTTACATTTCTCAGATAGGACTTTGTAAGTACTCTTGAAAAGAAAAAGACTACAATGGAGCAGAGTTATAACTCCTCGATTAGAGCATATGAAGAAAAAACTCCTTCAACATGTTGGTTCCCAAAATGCAAGCAATATGAGACCACACACAGGTCTTTTGACAAACACATACACACACCATCCATCTATTAGTAACGACTCAAACAGTAATCACATTTCAAGTTGTCAAATTACCCGTAAAACTCTCAACAAAATAAAATCCCATGATACCAACAGAAGATTCAGACCAAACACTTCTTACATATTCAATGACAGGCTACATGTTAATTGCTCAAAGGGAAGCGATCTCCAACCAAAGTAAGAACACGAAAAGATACTTTAGTCAGTTAATTAACTAATTCCCAGCTCTTAATTCCTCAAGTAACAATGGACAGATAATACGAAGAACACAAAGCAATCCACATACAAACAAGAAACCCAAAACATGAAAATGCAGCAGAAAACACTCAAAACATCAACATCACGGCATAGTATAAAAGAAAGCAACCCCCACAAGAGTAGACCGAACAACAAAAGTGATTACTCAAAATGGAAAAAACAAAAGAGTGCTAAAATGAAATGGGCAATTAAATAACTGTAAAATCCAGCAGAGCAAAAACTAACAATCAAGAAAGCTGATGAAGTAGCATGCATACAAGGGAAGGAGAATGGCGTGGAGATTCAAGAAGTCACCTTCTTGGGAATACTCTGAGGAAGGAGAGGTGTTTGAAGTTGTAGCGAAGTGAAGAGAAGGGAGTGGAAAGAACAATATACAGAGGTGGTGAGTGCTGACTCGCAGATTCTAGAGCTTCCCAGAGAGACACAGAGAGTGCCAATTTTATTGTTTACTTTACATGCCTTTTCCCTGTTCCCTCTCTCAGTTTGGCGGAATTTAACGGAGTTTCTCTATAACTAAAGACGTGTGAGGAGAGATCGTAATCAGCTTTTTTCTTTTTTCCTAAATGAACAAAACGTGAAATTCTATCTCTGGATAAAACTTTAGAAAAATAGATCACTATATGACCAATTAAAATTTCTTAAAAATTGAGGTTTTTTTTTTCACAAGGACTCTTTCTTATATCATATATGGGTAAATTACAAATTTATTTTCTAAAATTTGCTATAATTATAACACCTTTTTATCGTTTGAAATATTATAAATATCCCACGTAATTAATGATCGTCTAATAAATATTCTCTACAATGGATTGTCACCAGAAATTGTTGTTAAACGGCTATCAATATCATGAGGTATTTATTATTTTTCAAACAACGAATGAATATTTGTAATTATAATAAATTTTTAAAAAGCCTATTGTAATCCACCTTTTCATATATTAAAGCTCCAATCATACCTAAAAATTTATGGCAACAAATTATTCTTTTATATTTATAGAATTCAAACTTAAAAATTTGAATATATAAAAAGAGGAAAAATAAGGATAAATAAAAAGAAATTCTAGAATTGCAGATTCCAATTCCATTTTTTCTTAGAGGCCAATTCCATTTGTTTTCTATTCCTTTTCTTTTTTTCCTTTTAAATGGGCTTTTCCAAGGAGAATGACTAAAACTGTTTGGGCGGAAAAGTATAGTTGAAATGAAAGAATAATGGGCCTTTGCCTTAAGAGTTTAGGCTTTTTGTTGGAAATTGGGCCCTTTCATAGTTGGGCCAATGCTTCGTTGACCCACTTGCCCCTCAAATGCCTATCAGCCTATATGCTCACGTTCTAAAATAAATAAAAAACATACGGTAAATATGGAAAAGGAGAAAAGAAGGAAATAAAGAAAATGGAGAAAAAGAATAGCAAATATGAAAAAGAAAAAACACTAAGCAGACATAATTAGGGAGCAAACAGCAAGAAACTAATAAATTTAGCTTGGCCTGTAAAAACGTCTAATAATCGTTACGCAACAATAATTAATAAATATTCGTTACAATTTTTTTAGTTGTGATAATTAATAATCATAGAAAATATAGTACATCTTCTAATGTAATAACAAAAGTGACTGAGTTCTTGTCGATTGATTATATATGTTTGAATTTGCAGGAAAATGGAAATCGAGTACTTTATTTATTTTACATAGAAGACATGAATTATTTGTGTAAATAAACCATAAATCAAATAATATTATAATTAAACCAGAGTGGAGGGATGTAAAGGTAATTAATACTTGATGTGTTTGTCATTTGGAATAAATAGTATGCTGAAAAGGAAATGGCTTGGGTCTCTAATATTTTTACCCTAATGGCTTTTCATGGGGCATTGGAAGATACTTCATATTGGACCAATGTTTTGGTTCACTTGCACTCTGGTCCTAAAATGTCTATCAACACATTTTCTTCTTTTCATATCTTTTTTTATTATATTTTTAAAGAATTTATAACACATATAGAAAAAAGAAATAAACAAACAAACAAAGCCTATCTTCTGGAGAAAAAAAAAAAAAAAAAAAAAAAAAAAAGGATGACAAGAAATAGTCAAACTGCTAGGGGTGCTTGCTATTGAATTGATTTGAATCCAATCTATGCATGAAATTCACCCAATCAAAGAAAAATACAATCCAATTTCCAAGAAAAAAAATGCATTCACACAACCCTTTGATTTCGTTCAACAAAATTACGTATGTTGGATAATCTTTGAATGACTAAGAGTTCACGTTATTATGAAATGTCTGATTTAAATAATTATTATTATCCAAGTATACTTGTCAACGGAACTCTACATAAATGCAAAATACGCCAAAATCAATTTTCATAATTAAAGTTACGAATATGTGAAATGTCTAGTTTGAATTGATAATTATTACTCAAAAGAATAAACTCGTCAAGAAAACTCCACCAAAATACAAAATGCAGTCAAATCCTTTTTCGTAATTGAAGTTACAAAACTATTACTAGAAATGAATTCGTATTTAAATTAATTCGATCAAATACCAAAAAGTAATATGTCAATACAACTCTACTTTATAGATTAAGAATCAAATTATAAATCTAGATTCTTATGTAATTTGTCCCAAATGTTATTATCTAATTTTAAATACAATGCTATTTTACTCAAATTACTACATCAGTGGTGCTACTAAATGCCTAAGATTACGATGAGGTCTAGTAAGAAAAGCAGAATCTAAAAGATATTTCTTTTGGATTGGATAAAATTTGATTTAACTAGATTCGATAATCGAGAATTACCATTAACGATTATTCAACATTTGAAGGGTGGAGATCTGGATACGTGAATTTATCTAAGTACGAAAATTTAACGTTAGAAATATTTCACAGTTATTTATGGCAAAAAAATATGTACTTTTTTGAAAAAAATTGTTCTTAGCATTCCACTTGTCCAAACTAATTTAAATATTGAAAATGAAATATTTTAACTGTGGACCCCCAACAAATCTAACGACAACTCGTGCTCTAAAGTCCAAACACATATCAAAATTGAATTGTCGTTTAATCATTGAGATCTCAAATCTGGATGAAATTGCAATCACGCCACTAAGAAATTGGATGAACAAAATGACAGCAAACTTTAGCACATTGTGTTTATAGCCACAGGATGCGTAAGTGATGATGATGGACCATATTTGGCAAAGAATATCAACACTTGCAAAGACAACGATCTATAGGGAAAACGAAAAGATTGGTCAAAGACAAGAAAGGAGCAGTCAATTATTAACAGCTGTGAGAGGTGATGTTAATATTAATAATAAAATAAAAAGAATATCTTCAAATTATTACTAAATATATATTAAATGATGATAATTGGTACATGGGTAATTTAATAAATGTACCATATATTAGGTTATATATACATATGATGTATTTGTAATCTAGAAGATGTGATGAGAAGGATTTTTTTTTTTAGAAATAAAATACTATACCCGTAGCTCCAGAGGATGTAGGCACATTACCGAACCTCGTTAAATTCGTGTGTTTTTTTTCTTTCTATATTCAATAGCGTTAATTTCTCAACAAGTGGTATCAGAGCAAGTTGAGATGACTAATGGATCTGGAAGAAACTTGAGATCCAGTTTATGTCCAGATCCATAACGAACAAACTGTATCTGAAACAAAGGCTGTATGGACTGAAGATGCAGGAGGGTTTAGATTTGGCGCAACACGTGAATGTCTTCAATCAGACAATCATAGATCTCCCACGTCTGGATGTGAGTATTGAGGATGAAGATAGAACAATGATTCTATTGTGCTCATTGCCTTTCTCTTATAAACACCTCGTGACTACTCTTACATACGGGAAAAAGACGATCAAGGTTGATGAGATTACTGCAGCCTTATTGGCACACAACCAGCAAAAATAGAATGCAGAGGAAAGCTCTCACGGTGATAGTCTATATGTCAAGGGTAATCATGATCATAGACGGAAGTTAGAGAAGGAGGGTTCTGGAAAATAAAATTTCAAATCGAAGTCAAGGGGTAGAAAGACGATTTATTGCTATAACTGCAAGAAGCCGGAACATATGAAGAGAGATTGTCCAAAGCTGAAAAAGCAGGCTGATGAGAAACGACACATCCAAGTCTGCGAACGTGGTGCAGAATGACAATTCAGACTGCAGTGATGGTGATATGCTTTTCGTTTCAACAAATCAGTATGTGGATGCATGGATTCTGAATTCCGGATGCTCCTATCATATAACGCCTAATAGGGAGTGGTTCTCATCATACAGGTCAGGTAATTCTGGTTCTGTCTATTTGGGTGATGATAGATGCTGCAATATTGTTGGTGTTTGGTGAAGTCAGAATTAAGATGTATGATAGAACTGTTAGAACATTATTTGATGTTAGACATATATCATATCTGAAAAAAATCTAATTTTCTTGGGCACCTTACATAAGAATGGTTTTATTCCTAAAGCAGACGAAGATAGGAAACCATTAGAATTGTTAAGGGTGCATTGACTATGATGAAAGGAAAGATAACTGCAGGAGATATCTATAAACTGTTAAGGAACACAGTTGTAGGTGGAGTCCATTCTGTTGATTCATGTGATGACAATACGAAATTATGGCATATGCGTCTAGGTCGTCTTAGTGAACGTGGGATGACTGAATTGCATAAAAGAAATCTATTGCATGGTGTTAAAAGCAGCAAGCTCGATTTTTATAAGTTTTGTGTTCTTGAAAAACAGACTAAAGTTAGTTTCACGACTGGAAAACACAAAACTGAAGGAATTCACATCCAACATCTGGTGGTTCTACTACAAATGAACTGCAGACTTATAACCTAGCCAGAGATAGATAGAGACGCACTAATGTAAAACCTCCAAGCTGGTTAGGTTAGGAGGACATGGTCTCTTTTGCTCTCCTCATTAGTGGTGACGAACCAACCACCTTCTATGGAGCTATCACTAGCCGGGAGAATAATGAATGGATGGATGCTATGGTAGACGAGATGGAGTCTTTGCAAAAGAACCATACTTGGGAGTTAGTTCAGCTTCCTGATGGAAAGAAGGCCATCGGGTGCAAGTGGGTGTACAGAAAGAAACCGACAGTATCCAAAAAAAAAAAAGGAGAAAAGTTCAAGGCTCGGTTGGTAGTAAACGGATATTCACAGTAGAAGGGGATAGATTATAATGAAATTTTCTCTCCTGTGGTTCGACATACTTCAATCAGGATAGTACTTGCATTACTAGCCAGTTGGGTTCTGCATTTAGAGCAGATGGATGTTAAAATAGTGTTAATTTCTCAACAATCTAATTATTAATAATAAAATTATGAATAATATTATACTATTGATAATTAATGGCACATTTATATCGATAACTTAATCATGACAGCATAAATATATGTTGCACCATAGATGTATTGATTTCGACCTTATAATTTTTTGTCGAACTAGATATATTAATTTTAGGCTTAAAAGAAAAGAATATATTTTTTTCGATCAATAAATAAAAACATATATTGATTTATTTAGAGGATTTTAAGGTATGCTTATTAGTCTTTTAAAATATTTTATAAGATGATACAAAATATTTGATAATTTTTTTAGAAAAACAGCTGATAAACTTTAAAAATAAAATATTAGAAGCTTATAATTTTTTTTAGAAAAAAATAAGGAGTTGCTAATTTAATTATAAGGCCTTAACAAATACATTTCAATTAATAACAACTTTGCCATTACTAACATTTTATAAGTTTCGCAATTTTATTTTATCCAAATACAATAAAACCTCTATAAATTAATACTTTATAAATTAATAAACTCTCAAAAATAAAAAAATCTTCCGGTCCCGACTTGGACCTTTGTAAAAAATCATCAAATTCGATAAGATAATAATTTTTCGAAAATCCCTTTATAAATATTAGGTCCCATTAAAACTCTAAATTAATAATTCATAAATATTACAATTATAAAATTTATGGTAATTTGCTAAATATGAATCTATTGTTACTTGATTTTTCTTAAAATTTAAAGTTAATTGGATTTCATCCCTAACTTTTTTAATTGCAGCCAAGTGTTTCGATGTCGAGTTTTCTAACTACAATTAAATGCGTATATGATCTAAGTTACCTTATTTATGTATAAAGAATTGATTGATGCATGAATATAATCAATGAAATATATATGAACTCATTTATTTTCAATACATATGTACTAAATTTGCTGAATTTAAAAAGTCTCTCTTTTAATTAATAAAATATTAATTTATCGATATATTAATATCTCTCTAAATTAATAAAATTTCATGATCCCAAAATTATTAATTTATAGAAATTTTACTGTAATTAATAAATTTATTATTTTTAGAATAAACTCTAAAAGGATCTTATAAAATGTATGGACATTTAAATAAGTATAGCCAACCACCCTCTTAGTATCCATCAATAAGATTTGCCATTTGGTATATATGTACATTCATACTAATATAAAAATAAAAATAATCCAACACCTATTTTTATACTTATTTTGGGTTACAGACACGTGACCGATTATCACCAGCAACAGTGTTCTGAAACCGATCAATGTCCTCAACACAACAGCATTCAATTTGATTCACGTGTTGTTTCATCTATCTACCACTGTTTACGGCTTGTTGAGAAATTCAATTTTTCTTTTTTTTTTTTTTAAACTTCTAAAAAGACTTTAAATATTATTTCTATGTAATTTATAATTTTCACTATTTTTCAATACAATCATCAAACATTCCGCCCTTTTATTTTTTTCTCAAGTTTTTTCACTTTTTAAATATATATATTTTTTTAAATTTATTTTATCATGTAGGATTTCTTTTTTTTTTTTTACTTTTTAAATTTTATAATTATTTAGTATATGATTATTTACGTTTATCCAAAAATTTCCAAATTTGTTTAGATAAATATGTTAGTAATATAATTTAAAATCCGTTCTGATATCAAAGTATAAATTTTCTAAACTATTGTATTTATTCATTAGTTTAATTTTAGATTTTGAATTATTTATGAATTACTCATTTTATTCTAAAGTTTGAGTTACTTATGGTTTTTATTTATTTATTTTTTTGAACACATAATCATATTTGCTTTGGTCGTGATATTTGGATAGCCTTTTAATTTTATTTTGCCACTTAAAAAAGTATTTTCTATTTAAATATATATAATTGTACAATTATTTATTTTTATTCAAAAAATTTACTCATATCTCTAGGTAGTTATTAAAATAATTTAAAGCCATTTTATGTTCAATATACTCTTGTGCTTTTATATTTATTATTTACTTTGATTTTAAATTTAAGTTTTATTAACTTATTTTATATGTAAAAAGGAATAAAGAAATTTTTTTGTTCAAAATTATTTATAATTTATTTATTCCTTTTTAAAGTACAATTCTAGCACTACCAAAATCCATTATGTTAGGGACACAATTTTTGTGATGAATTTCTTGAAAAGTCGCCCCAAAAAAATAATTGCCCCAAAAAAAGTCGTCCCCCCACGAACCATATCTGCAAAAGAAAACAAATTGAAAATCCCTTCATTCAATATAGTGTGAATATATAAAATTACAAATAAGAATATAGATTCAATGAAGAATAAAATATCTATGCCTACAATTACGTACAAACTTGAGGCATGTTACATAATTTATCACAAGTACACGCCATTTCGCATGAAACACACGTACACATGAAGTACCATACCACATCATTTTTCATCTCACAATAATTCCAAAAATAAACAGTACTGACGACGTAGCCATCAAGTACATTTTAGGCCATCTTTACTTTGGGTGATTAGTTATGATATCATGGATAATCACTCTTTATTTTTTATTTATTTTATTTTTTATCAATTTGTGATTAGTGCCTTCAAGCTTGATATGTTAGGTGATTTTTTTATGATAGTAATCATAATTTAATATATCTCATTTTAATCACATCACTCAAAATAAATGTGGCCTTAGTGTATAATAAAACATGATATTGATATTATTTTTTTGGATAAGCTATCTTTCATTGTTATTCAAATTTAAATTAAGTTTATAATTGATATATTTTCATCCAAAAAATTCATCTACTTTTTTAATTTAGTTAGTTAGTAACATAATTCAAATCTATTAATTTTGTACCTAATAATAGTCTTTTTTTCTTTAGATAGAAGCGGTAATTACATTATTACATCATTGTTTTGGATAAAATTGAATAATATATCGATTCAATCAATACAACAAGAATTATGAAACAATAAATACAATAAACTCACATAAAAGTGAGACAAGAAACCATACGTCCAATGAATCTTAAACCCATGACCTCAAGGTATGTTCCTTTTCGATTCCATTGTGAGATTATTTACACTTTTGTATTTATTAAGTTTTATAACAAAACATAATTTCACTAACTAGGTACGTAAATAATTCCAAATCAGAGAGTACACTACAAATCGACATATATCTACTTTCGTTTCTCCAATTTACAAGAGCTCGACCTTATCATTTGAGTAAGGCCGGCCGAGTTGCTGCATGCCCTATATAATGCTCGCTATTGCTCCTATATTTTACCAAAGAGCAAGAAACGATGCGTCCATTCAAGGGACCAAACTTTAGTCTCATCCTTTTCTTTCTCATCGTTCATGTCTTCGTCCTCCTCCCGGCTAACGGATTCCATCCACTAGACCCCCTCACGCCATCTGAGCTCAATCAAGTCCAAACCCTAATCAAGAAATCACACAAAGATGTGACCTTCCACTACGTGGGCTTGGATGAGCCAGACAAACCCAAGGTCCTGTCATGGCTATCACGAAGCCAACCTCCTAACTTCTTTCAGCACCGTATAGCATTTGCCGTTGTACGTACCAATTCTCAAACTCATGAAATAAAGATCGATTTATCTAGCAATTCGATTTTATCGGACAAAGTGTATGACGGCGATGGCTACCCCATGCTCAACAACGAGGAGCAGACGGCCGCCGGTGAGTTGCCACTTAAATATCCACCCTTCATCGCCTCCATCGAGAAAAGAGGGCTTAATCTGAGTGAAGTGTTGTGTGAGGTCTTTACCATTGGATGGTATGGGGAGAAAAACACCAAGAGGGCGGTCGCAGTTATGTGCTATTACATCGATGGCACGGTCAATTTCTACATGAGGCCTATAGATGGCATCATGGCCACCGTTGATCTTGATAAGATGAAGATCATCCAATATCGTGATCGTTTGATGATTCCAGTGCCGAAAGCCGATGGCACTGACTACAGAGAGTCTAAACAAGATACACACTTTGATACTCGTATCAAGAGTATGACAATATCACAACCAAATGGACCAAGTTTCACCATAGATGGAAGTAATGTGAGGTAACATTGAGATTTCTTTTGTTTTCTTTTTTTTTTTTTTATTGCACAACAAGTGTATCAAACTCATCATATAATCTGACCAAATTTCGACCTGAGTTAGAATCTTGTATATTCTAAAACAGTGTATCGCCTCGTATTTGGGTAGGTGGGCTAATTGGAAGTTCCATCTGGCTTTCGACATGAGAGTCGGCCCCATAATCTCGTTAGCGTCAATCTATGATCATGACAAGCATAAGTACCGAAAAGTGATGTACAGAGGGTATATATCAGAACTGTTTGTGCCGTACCAAGACCTAAGTGAGGAGTGGTACTTTAGAACTTTCCTTGATGCCGGTGAATTTGGGTTTGGCATATGTGCAGTGCCACTCCAACCATCCACAGATTGTCCACCAAATGCAGTTTTTGTGGACGGGTATTACACTACACGGGACGGAACTCCTGCCAAAACACCTAACGTATTCTGCGTATTTGAACGCTATGCCGGAGATATAATGTGGCGCCACAGTGAGACCATACTTCCGGGTGACACCGTGGTGAGCTTATATATTACTTCCCAATTTACTTCATTTTCAGTAATTACCAGAAAATATTTGCAAATTTAGCTGCGGACAGGTCTTAATAATTAATCATGAACCATAATATAGTATGACAAAATTATATTTTTACTTCTGTAACTTACTCCATTTTACACATTTAATCTTTTTTTAAATACGAATTTAGTCCTAAACATCTCACATTTAGTCATTTTTGGCAAATTTAGTCAAGTGTTAACAATTTTGGTTCTCCTCACACTATTATAAATCTCATTTTTTTGTAGTTTTATTGGTCGTTAGGATCAAAATTATTAATACAAAACTAAATTTGTCAAAAAAAGATAAAATGTGATATGTTTAATTTAGAACTAAATTCATAAAAAAAAAAGGATTAAATGTATAAATAGTAGTAAACCAAAAGTGGTAATGCCCTAAAATTACAGGACCAAAATGTAATTTTGCCTAATAGTATTTATTATAAAATAATTAGTTATTATACTCTTCATTTTTTTAAATAACAAAACCCTAATATCTAAATGTCGGCATACAAGTACCAATTGTTAAAAGAAAATGATATGATAAATACAGATTATAAATTCAGAATGAAAGTTTCACAATTTATTATATTAAAGACAAATAATGTAATTATTATTTGTGTAACTATCCGAATTATGATTGCTAGACTTTTTGTATATGCTGTAGGAAGTTCGACCAGATGTGACCCTTGTTATAAGGATGGTATCCACCGTGGCAACTATGACTACATAATTGACTGGGAATTCAAGCAAAGTGGGAGCATCAAAGTTACAGTAAGTACTCATTTTTAAATGTACTCTACAAACAGATATACATGTAATAACTAAATTGATCAGTTTGTCCTAATTATATGTGTTGTTACTTTCACAACAGACTAGTTTATCAGGAATGCTTGCAGTTAAAGGATCAGCCTATACGCACAGGGACCAAATACAAGAGGAGCCATACGGCACAATAGTGGCCGAGAACACAATCGGGACGCGTCACAGTCACTTCCTCAGTTTCCATCTTGATCTAGACATCGACGGTGGTGCCAATTCGTTGGTGAAAGCTCACTTGCAAACCGTTCGTCTCACGAATGGAAGCTCACCAAGGAAGAGCTACTGGAAGGTTGTCGAGGAAGTGGCTAAGACGGAGTCGGACGCCAAGATTCGACTTGGCACGGGGGCGACTGAGATCATAGTTGTGAACCCTAATAAGAAAACCAAGGTGGGGAACAACATCGGCTACCGTTTGATCCCAGGATCCGTGGCAGGCCCATTATTATGGGAAGATGATCATGAGCAGATCCGTGGTGCATTTAGTAACTACAATGTGTGGGTTACACCGTATAACAAATCTGAGAAGTGGGCAGCAGGGGTCTATATTGACCAGGCTCCTGGAGATGATACATAGCTAAATGGACCCTCAGGTACTAGGACTATGATGTTATGGGTAATAAATTAACTATGTAGTTGTAATAAGAGTAGAGGGTTTGAATTCTTGATGATTGACATGTGTTTGAAATTATTGCAGGAATAGGGAAATCTGAGAACAAGGATATTGTGTTGTGGTACACATTAGGGTTCCATCATGCTCCCCAGCAAGAAGACTATCCAATCATCCATTCTGCCGGCCAATTTCTTTGATCGGAATCCAGTGCTCCAAGTTAAAACACCCTGAAATGGGTTAATTGTTCTGCATAATTATGAACTAAGATCTGTACTTGGGCTATGCATTGTGATCTTGAATAAAAGGTTTCCTGCAGTATTGTCATTTCCAAGTCGTGTGGGGTTACGACTATAATGTAATAAATCTATAACTTTTTAACTATCACGAAGTTTTATATTAAGGACATGAAGGATTTTCATTGGAGGTCCAATCTTTTAAGGTAATAGTTTGTTTTTTGATGTATTAATTAATTTTTTTTAGATCCAAAAGTTTGAGATATAGCGATTTCCCTTTCTTGATTTTGATGTTAGTCCTCTTAAACGAATTTAGCCAAACGCCCTTTTAAATCTCTTGAGCAAGGGAAAGCGGAGGACGACTTTTGTGTGCTACTGAATAGCCAAACAAATCTCTTGAGCATGGATAGGGTCACAATTCTTCAAATCAAATATACATAGACATTTTTACTCATAAAAAAAAATAATTTACTAATTAATGGAGGACAAATTTTTAGATTTTCTTTTATTAATTTTCACATAAAAATAGAAGAAAATAATGAATATCCTTTGCCCCGCGGTGCTCCGTCTTCGTTTATAGCCACATGACGCTAGCTGATGATAATTAATCGACCACATTTCACATTCAAAGAGTATCAAAAGTCAAAACGCCAAAAGGGCGGGCGTATTCATCATGCACGGCGATTGTTGATCTTGATGAAATGAACCTCATGGAATATAATGACAAGTTGATGCCTGATGGTCCTACCGATGCCGAAAGCTGATGGATTGGCATGGGCCAGTACTACAGGGCGCTAGCGTCCGACAAAATCCACATCTAATACCGTGTCAAGGGTACCACAATATCGCAACTAAATAGATTACTAAGTTGAGATAAACACTCACACGTCATATGTAACTCGAACCGTCTATATATGTGAAGTGTGTGCTGGCTAGCATCACCAATTAGGTGGGCTAATTGGGAGTTCCATCAGGCTTTTCACAAGGGAGCTGTCTCATTGGCATCAATCTATGATCAAGACATGGATAAATATGCAAGTGTAATGTATAAAGATTATGCACATGAGAACTGTTTGTGCCATACCAAAGACGAAAGTGAGGAGTGATGCTTTAGAACTTTCCTTCGATGCTGGTGAATTTCGGGCTTGGTATTTATGCACTGCCGCTCCAACCATCGACAGATTGTCCACCACACGCAGTGTTTTTAAATGGTAACTACGATATCGTGGGTTGTGTTAGTCTCCATGTTACTTTATTTTGATAATTAATAATGGTCAAATCATACCTCAATGAAGCCTAATTGGTGAAGTTGATTCCGTAACTACAAGTTTATGAGTTTGAACCCCATCAATTAATTAGATGTGGTTTTGAGAGTGTAGCTAAAACATTTGTCATAATAAATTCTTTGTCATTTTTTACGTAACTATTAAAATATAGGTAATGATAATTGTTTTTAGATATATATATTAAAAATTACAAATTTAAAGATTCAAAAGGAGTTACAATGATATGATAAATTTCAATTAATTATCCCCCTTAGCAATTTAATTAGTGATAGTGCTAATTCTTTCTTCAATTAACTTACACAAACCCTAAACAATTTTGATCTTGGGGATGACATTTAATTTGTCAATTAAGCCCTATAATTTTAAAAAACTAGCTCATTAAGGACAAATCCTAGAAAATTGTAAATCTTGTTACAATTGGCGTACCCTTCGTATGAGCCCAAATTCCGCTCAGATTCCAATTTACGGCATATTTTTGTCCTTACTCCTTAGTATTCCAATTTTTTAAATTTAGTACTCTAATGTTTCTAATGTAATAGTAATCATAATAATTTATTAAATATTAGTAGACAAAAATAATTATAATCAATTTATTAAAAATAATAATTCATCGTTCTTATGTAAAAAAAAAGATTAAATTTTTAGAACTCAAATTATAACCCCTATAATTACATGACAAAAATTGTAATATTTCCCAACCCTAATATCTAAGTTTTCATCATAAAAAGAAAAATACTAAATACATTTGCTCAGGCGTGACCCTAATATCTAATTTCATGAACACTTGAATAAAAAAATAAAAATACCAAGGGTTTATTTCGACAACTTTGACCAAACAAATGGTATGCATGCTTCCCTTACATTCTCTAGTTGTCAATTTTTCTTGATTTTTAAAACTACATTTTTTGTGTACTTTGAAACCAAACCCTGGCATGGTTTCTACACCTATTGTAGTTTGAGGAGCACCCTCCTCTCCTATCTAGACGCATTTGCAATTAAAATGGACAATACCCCACAATACTGGACGTGTCGATCGATCACGTCACGCATGCCATATATAATAGCAAGAATTACAGAATCAAGCTTTTGTTTTTGTCGATTATTATTTTCTTAAAAGATTTTGAATACAAAATAGAGAAATCATATACTAGTGTTAATTTGTTTCCAGAAGAAGAGCACATACAAAAGCATAAAAAGATAATTACCAAAACAGGCAAAAGTGTTAGTTGTTCTGCATAACTCAGTAAATCCAACACTGAAGTTCGCTGATCATATATATGATGTACTAACAAAATGTTTGCAGTACTGGCTTGAGGTACGTACGTTGTACACTTTATCTTCTTCATCACCAAATTAAGACTACCTAGAGACCCAAACTGTTCATTCATGTAATAAATGTAATGTTCCCGTGATATATTTTACTTTTCAATCTACGTGTTTGTGATGATAAATGTTAAGGAATCTTGAAGCGAAAAATGTTTTTTTAGTCCCATATAATAGAATTTTTTTTTATACCACAACTATGACATGTGACGCTTTTAGTTCCATAAAACTCATAATCACGCATTATGAGTTTTATGAGATTAAAAACAACACCTATCATACTTGTGATACAATATTACAAAACTTTTTATTGTATGGAACTAAAATTGAAATTGACGAATTTGACCAATATTTAACTAGCCGAGCATGTGGCTTTCGTAAAAAGATTAATAGTTAGGATGCTTTTTGCAACCACAATTAAGTTACAAGACTAAAATTAATTGTAATGAAAAGTATGAGATTAATTATGAAAAACTCCCTAGACTAAAATTGCAATTACATCTATATTATTTATATGAAATCATGAAGTTAATTTCGGCTCAGGGGTAAAATTGGTATTATAAATTCAACTCTTCCGATATTTTTTTTAAAGTTTTTTTTTTTTGAAAAAAATCAACAAGAGCAAAGTGGATAATTTTAAATTTTTCATTCAAAAATTACATAATTTCATCAAATATCAAGTGGGAATTAATAATTTTCGAAACAACAAGTTCGTAATTATGACAAATTTTAGTTTGTTGTAATTTATCCTAAATTTTTAAGCAAAAGAAAAGTCGGTAGTAAAGCAAGGGGATTAACCTATTAAGTAATGTGAATTATTATACTTAATAAATAAGATATATTAAATAATTAAAACAATAAGAAATATCTATATATATGTATATGCCCTATACTATTTAAAAATAACATCATCCTCTTCTATATACCCAAATTACCAAATAGGGGGAAATATCATTTCAATATGTATATTAAGTGTATTAACATTTTTTTTGAGTGGGAAAGCAATTGTAATTTTATTTTATTTTTTTCAAATAGTAAGAGGTATATATGTAAATAGACAAAATTTGGTGGATGTCGATGTAATTTATTTCTTCAGCAATTTTATTTTAGTTAAATAATTATGTTGTCACAAATTAAGTCAATATACACAAAACATCTTTTATTTTTTACAAACTTACAGCTACACCGCGTGTGGATATAATTGTAATTACAACTACACCCCTATTTAATTACAAAACTTATACTAACACCTTTATGGGTGTAACTATAATTTTGTAAAACACAAGTGGTATTCGTATAATTTGACCAAACATCAGGGATATCAATGTAATTTATCGTTTTCTTTTTTCATTGCACACGTTCTAAAACCCTAGTAGTCATTCTCTTTTCCTTTTCTTTTTCCTTTTATTTCCTATTACAAAAAACCCCAGGTACATTCCTTTCCCTTTTCGTTTCAGCACCACACATTCTAAAACCCTAGCGTCGTGATTTAAATCTACATCCACTTCCAAGGTATTTTTTTTTTTTTATTGAAATTTCAATCTTTTTTCGTTTCCATGTATGATTGAGGTGTTTTTATTTTGGTGAACGTTGGTGATTGAAGTTCATCATGTAGGTTCTAGTTTAAACAAAAAATGAGTAGTTTTCAGTTATGACATTGGTATTTGGAATCATTTTATTTGATGAGTATGGCCTTTTTTTTTATGCGATTTAGCTTTCGATGACTGGATATATGGAGTAAATAGCATTTCGTGGTTTGTGATTTGTAGATGGTTTAGTAGGTGGGAATGGGATTTGTTTCGTGCACTTAAGATATTTGATCTTTTGACAAGCTGTATTTTTAGACTTGGAAGCAGAATTCATAGATGGAAATACATGTCTAGTACCCAATAACAAATCAGGATTGGGGGAATTTTGTGATTGTTTTTTAAGGTTTTTGCCATATCCTACTATCACCTTTCAACGTACTGGCTTTAGTATTTCGGGGCGGTTCTAGTGCCTGAAATATGCTGATAGAATTAGAAGTTTGATGCAGTTAATTATGTCATGCTGAGCACTGCAAAATGCATCCTTTTATCAGAGTATTAGAGCCTGATTCATCAGAATTTTATAATGTGATATGTCTTCCTTGTGCTGATGCTACTCAACTGCTCCTTTTCTAATTTGATATTGTCTGCTAACCTATTACTATTGCATAGACACTGCTTATGAGTTCAAATCCGGATGGTGAGTTGCAGAATGCTTCTGCGAGCACACAAGATGCACCAAAGCCCCCAATTGAGACCATCCACTTGCCTACAATAGAGGAAATCCGAGGCCAGGACATTTGGAATAATTGTGCTGTACGGAGCGTTGTCAGTGGAGTCATGGGTATTTATACAATCCCATGGCTGTTGAAATTGGAATCTTTTCATATTTTTGCATCTGTAAATTTAATTTTGCTAGTTTGCAGGAGGTGGATTGGGATTGTTCATGGGATTGTTTCTTGGGGCTCTGGATAATCCGATAATGCAAGATGAAATGACTGGAAGACAACAGCTAATTTACCAGGCAAAGCAGATGGGTAGAAGGAGCTGGAGTTCCTGCAAAGCCTTTGCCATTATGGGATTCATCTTCTCTGCTTCTGAATGCATCATTGAGAAGGTCTCAGTATTTCCTTGCCTAGAAATTTAATGGTATGTTGACTCTATTGAAAAATCTAGTAGAATCAAAAGTTTTAACTGATGGTAATTTATTGAAGGCCCGGGCCAAGCATGATATTACAAATACGGTGGTTGCTGGGTGTGTAACTGGAGGTTCTATATCCGCTAGAGGTACTGTCTGAAATTTACTTTCAGTGATCAGTATGCTGTAGCATGCAAGCAAAGTTCAGTCAACATGCATGTGTCTGAGTTCTCAATTTGCCTATTTGCTAACTCCTTGCTTTCATGCCGATGATTATGAAAGTTTCTAAAAGAAAATGTATGATTCCATTGGTTTCTAATTATAGATAATGAAAAGAAAATAAGGGTCAATAATAGGATTAACTACATATGTTTACTTAAACCAAATTTATATCTCTTGATATATAGTTTCTAACTGAGCAGAAAAGAACTTAGTTTGCATGTTCTCTTGGCTTTCCCTGCAACCTAAAATCTACGTATAGTTCCTCACTGTTCCTTAACATATCCAAGTTCCAAAAAAGTGAACACACCAGACCCTCACATAATATATGCTGCGAGATGATGATATAATTCGAATATTAAAAGTTATAAACCGAGGTTGTCATACTCTTCCAGAACATGAAAAATCACTATATTTTGCTTTGGAGGAAATGGGAAATATTGTACTCTCTCCTTTTCTTAGCAATTAGCTTTCCAACAATTACTGGATATGCATTTGGAGTTGAGTTGGTCAGTTGAGGTCCTTTCCACTTACCTTTTTACCACTGTGGTTAGCTCAGTCAATTATCTCCTTTCATCAACTTTGATTTATTGTGTTCAAGAAAGAGAAGCTCCTGTACAATGTCTTCAGCAGGGGCCTTCCAGGTGCAGGAGTATTTGATTTTAAATACATATCCTTGTCCAGCATTTATCTTGTTATTAGAGTAAGATTTTATCCAAATGGTTGTTAGATATTGGTTTTTGGGGAGAGTGAAATTTCGGCAACATATTTTCATTTTCAGATGATTTTAGTGAAGAACCTGGGTTGTGCTATATCAGATTTTTCTTGTACTGATCGTATCATCATGGATATCCTGTTCTCAATCTTGCTGAATGAGTTCATTTTTGTGGTCTTTTCAGGTGGCCCAAAAGCAGCATGCGCTGGGTGTGCTGGTTTTGCTGCATTTTCAGTTGTGATAGAGAAATTCTTAGAAAGACATAGTTGAGGAACCAAATGCTCAATTGATCATCAGCATACAATCTTACTATGAAGTTGGGACATGGCAATACAACCAGAGATTATATTCCAATATTTTGTTGAGATATAACATATTGAACAATTTTGTCACCTCAATTGAGGGATGTAAAATGTACATCATGGGAGCTATTCAATTTGTAATAGACGTTTCAATGGCTGTTCGTAATCAGCCCTTTGAACCAAGGGAAACTGAGTATTTAACATGACAGTTCAAAACTGTTTATTCCTAATAAACGAGCCACATCAATCCCTTCTGTAAGTCATGAAAGTTGCACTGCTGGGAAGGGCTCGCTCGCTCTATCTGCTCGGTTGTGTTGCATGTTATTTTCAATATTTTCTATTCCAATTTTAAGTATCATTTAGGGACAGCGGTAGAAGATAACTAAACTCCCATTCTCACTTCCATAATCTCTGGTGGCATCAAGTCCAGTGAAATTGAGATGCTCAGCTAGAGATGAAATCTATATCAAACATAGGGAGTGTTTTAAAAAATTGTTTTTCAACTTCCGACTCCGAAAAGTGCTTTTGAAATGTTTGGGATGCTAATTTCTGTTTCTGAAACAGTTAAAAGAAGTGTTTTTAAGCAAAAAAATAAAAGCACCCTGGGGGTGAACTTTTTATTACCACTTTTAATTCTATTACAAATTTCAACTTTTTCTTAAAAAAAAAAAAAAAATCAATTATCTAAAAATATTGGTAAACTTTAAATTCCACGGTGAACCAAATGCGAACTTACATCATCTTTGCCGTTTGTGAATCAAGCAAAGAGGGCAAGGCCAACCTACAATTGCATGTCCTTGTTTTCTTATCCTCTATATAATTAATAAGGGAAAAATCCAAGTTATTCTCTCTGACACGGGTAATAAGCAATTTAATCCTTTATAAAATAATAATAATAATTTAGTCGTGCTTTTTTTTAATTTAATATTTAAAATAATTTTTATGTCTTTGCTTAATAATCGTTGGAGGTTGATAAATTCTAATTTAAATGATAAATCAAAGCAGTGTAATTGTATTTAATTCAAATAAACTGTTCAACTAAAAATATATAATTAAATTTGAATTTATATATTTTTATACTTATATATATATGATATATATATATAGAGAGAGAGAGAAGTGGCGCGCCGGGGTGGCGGCAGCGCTAGGGGAGGGAGGTCTCGGCAGCTGCGCCGTCGATCATCCGGCGATTTGAAGACGAAAGAAGAAGAAAGGAAATATTTATATTAATATTATTTTAATATATTAAAATATTAAAGTAAATATATATAAATAAAATAATATTTTTATTGATTGAAAAAATACCGCGATACAGATGGGGTGCGTGTAACAATTCAGTGAATTATTTGCTCTTTTTTTTGTAACAGATGAATTGCTGCCTTCTGTTTTTTTCACAACAGATAATTTTTTTTTTTTTTTTTCAAAATTGTTCATTTTCCTTAACACTGGAGATAAATTGCATTTTCCCTAATTAATAATTCAGTGAAAAGGACTCATTTTGCACTATTCCTTCTGTCGTTGGTATCTAAGTTTGTTTGCTTCACATCATCTTGAAAAACAACATTGGTGATCTTCAATGCTTCGCTTTATGACTTGCTATTTTGAGTATCATAGAAGTGGAACTCACACTTGAGAGCGAAAACCATGCTCCTCTTCTTCCTTATTTTTCTCATTTTCCCAATTATTACAACCCAAGATTACCACCCACTAGACTCTCTTACTCCATCTGAACTTATTCAAGTTCAGACAATTGTCAAGAACCACTTTTCCAGCCCTTACCACAATGTAAGTTTCCACTATGTAGGCTTAGATGAGCCAGACAAATCCATAATCCTATTATGGCAATCGAATCTTGATCATACCCCACTCGTCGTGCATTTGTTATAACCCGCTTTGATCAGAAAAGCCATGAACTAATTGTTGACTAATCGACTAATTCCATTGTATTGGATAGAGTGTATGATGGACATGGCTACCCTCTTCAGAACTATGGAGAGGAGGAAGCTGCCAGCGAGCTAGCATATAGGTATGCTCCGTTTATAGCCTCGATTAGGAGAAGGGGGCTCAAGTTAGAGGAAGTTCTTTGTTTGAGTTTTACTGTTGGATGGTTTGGGGAAGAAACGAGTAGAAGAATAGTTACAGTTATGTGCTACTACTTGGACGGCACGGTCAACTTTTACATGAGGCCTATAGAGGGTATCACTGTGACTGTTGATCTTGATGAGATGAAAATCATAGGTTATCGTGATCGGATAATGGTTCCGGTGCCTAAAGCTGATGGAACAGAGTACAGAGGATCAATGCAGAGTGCACTATCAGATTCAACTCTGAAGGGCTCAGCTAGTCTAGAACCAAGTTTTAAATTGGATGGACATGTACTGAGGTACTGCGAGAAGAGTGTGTGTGTGTGTGTGTTTAATAGGATAATTAGGAACAAATTCTTGAATATATTAAGTCATTGATTACTATAAATGGTTCATACATTATTACTGCATATATGTGTTCTCAGGTGGGAAGATTGGGTTCTCCATCTATCATTTGACATGAGAGCTGGTCTGATCATATCACTGGCCTCTATCTATGATCCCGAGAAGAACGAATACCGTAGAGTGATGTACAGAGGATTTATATCAGAACTCTTTGTTCCTTACATGGATTTAACTGAAGAGTGGTACTACAGGACCTTCTTTGATGCTGGTGAATATGGACTTGGACTTTGCGCAGTGCCACTTGTGCCATTGAGGGACTGCCCTGAAAACGCAGTTTCCATGGACGGCTACTTCATTTCACAAGATGGAGCTCCAGGATATATACCGAATGTCTTCTGTATATTTGAAAGACGTGCGGGAGACGTAATGTGGCGCCACACTGAATTGGGAATCCCAGGCCAAACGGTTAGTACTACTAAGTGGCAGTGATAGTTCTTGTAGTTTTCTGAGTTTTCCTTGGACTTGTATTCGATTTTTGTGTAGGTAACAGAAGTCAGACCAGAGACGACCCTCGTTGTGAGAATGGTATCCACTGTGGGGAATTATGACTACATTGTGGATTGGGAATTCAAGCAAACTGGTATCATTAAAGTTACTGTAAGTAACTTGTTAAAGTTATTGTGAACTAGATTTTTCAGTAACTTTTAGTCTAATGTCTCTAGTTTCCAACATATGTGTACATGTAACTTAAAGAATCGTGCCATTAAATATGTAGATCAAGTTTCTTGTGCTCCCTTTGAATTGAATTTCGTAACGGTGACAGGTTGGGATGACCGGTCTGCTTGAAGTGAGGGGATCAGTGTACACACACAAGGACCAAATACAAGAGGAAGTATACGGCACTATATTAGCAGAAAACACAATTGGTGCACACCACGATCACTTCCTAATTTTCAGTCTCGATTTAGATGTGGATGGAGATGCTAATTCCTTCATCAAGTCTAACCTGAAAACATCTCGTGTGAACGGGAACATTTCACCAAGGAAAAGCTACTGGAGAGTTAGTAGTGAAACAGCCAAAACTGAGTCTGATGCATGAATTCAGCTTGGTTCAGGAGCGACTAAGTTGTTAGTTGTGAACCCGAATAAGAAGACTAAGGTGGGAAACTACGTGGGGTACCGCTTGGTCCCCGGATCAGTGGCCCGTACCCTGTTGTCAGACGATGACTATGCCCAAATTCGTGGAGCATTTACCAAGTATAATGTGTGGGTTACACTGTATAACAAGACTGAGAAATGGGCTGGAGGGTTGTATGCTGATCAAAGCCGTGGGGATGATAATTTGGCTACATGGAGTCTTAGGTAGTTTTGCACTCAATAAATTGATATAACTGTTGAAATGGTATTCAAGAACAGATTTTGAGGAGGGTAGCTAATTTTGTATTTTCTTCTCATGCAGGAATAGGGATATTGAGAACAAAGACATTGTGTTATGGTACACAGTAGGCTTTCACCATGTACCCTGCCAGGAAGATTTTCCTGTCATGCCGATGCTGACTGAATCATTTGAGCTCCGGCCCACCAATTTTTTTGAGCATAATCCCAGGCTCATAGAAAGATAATGTAAAGAAATTATTAGTCCTGCTAAATATAATGCTTTGTGTCAATAATGGTTTCATTTTGCTGTTCTTTGGACCAGTGATTTTCTGCTTTTGTTCTGTAATCATATGAAAACGAATGGCTATCTTGTTTGTTTGAACTTTGAATGTTAATCTAGACTAGGGAGCCTGTCAGACTTCGAAGCCAAGCAGAGGTAATGGTTCTTGATCTTTTTCTGTTAACCCAAACAGGGAAAAAATGAACTCTATACTGAAAATATTGGATTTTTCACCTTGATAAGGTTGAGAAATAACTCTGTTTCAGTAGTTTAGAGGGCCTTTCCTTAAAATCCAATGAACATTTCTAAGTTCTTTTTTCCAAAGGTATCTCGAGTACAAAGCACTTTTCTACATCAAAAAGTGATCTGTTAAAAACAAAGGGATCCCGTGAAATTGTTGTATTTTCAGTTAGTGGCTGCTCTGATTTATTAAAACCGGCAGCCGCAGACATGAAGCGTAAAGAACAACTAGTTCTTAATAAGTATTTCATAAAGCTCAAATCAAGTATTCTTTGCCCTCAAAGCAAGTAACAAACGAAGAAACTTGCCAACTAATCCACATTAATTGTGCCAGACTATTTATTGCCTTCTTCCAAGAAAAGTTGACATGTAGTAACATGGGACATGAAGATTTCTGCCAATAGAGATGAGGAAAATTCAATCCCATATGGGCTGTAATGATCAGTCAATAAAGGTAACAGAATAAATTACAACTTATCCTGACCATAAATGATCACATTGGTTCATCCTTGAAGCACAAATTCTGAATCATTTCTGATGTGCTTACGGTTCTTGATACCTCAGCTTCAATGACAGTTCCACTGTTAGTTTTTTCCACAGTGTTTCTTTTCTTAAACTCGAGAGTCCTATGTCACCCATTAGATCCTCTTACTCCTGAAGAGATCAACATAATTAAGCTCACTATCCAGAAATCTCACTTTGGTTCCTTTTCTAATCTATCCTTTCATTTTGTTGACCTTGAGGAGCCAGATAAACTTCATGTCCTCAAGTGGCTGTCTTCAGACAAACATAATGGCCTGTTTCCTACTCGTCAAGCTCGTGTAGTAATTCGAGTTAATGGTGAGACACATGAACTCGTTGTAGACTTGATCGCCGGTTTAATCGTGTCAGATAAAGTTTACAGAGGCCACGGATATCCTCCATTCACATTTAATGAGCTTCTTCGAGCCAGCAGGCTCCCGTTGAAGTATCCTCAGTTTCAAGATTCAATTTCAAGACGAGGGCTTAACTTATCAGAAGTCACTTGCCTACCACTGACAACAGGTTGGTTTGGAGAAACAGTAACAAGAAGAGTTATAAGAGCTACATGTTTTTACAGAGGTGGTACATCTAACATTTGGGCTAGGCCTATCGAGGGCATAAGTTTGCTAATCGATGTCGAGGCAATGCAAGTGATCAAATACATGGACCGGTTGAATGCCCCGTTGCCAAAAGCTAAAGGCACAGATTTCCAAAGCCAGAAGCCTAATTCTGTCTTCTGTAATGGAAACAACTCCAAGATAACCATAAAAAAACATGAAGTTAGATGGGCTAACTGGGAGTTTCACATTGCATTCGATGCACGAGCAGGGCTGATCATATCAACAGCTTCGATCTTTGATACAACAAAAAACAAGTTTCGACGTGTGCTCTATAGGGGGCATGTATCAGAAACATTTGTTCCCTATATGGACCCTACTCCTGAATGGTACTACAGAACTTTCATGGACGTGGGAGAGTTTGGTTTTGGCCGTTCGGCTAATACCCTTGTTCCCCTTATTGACTGTCCAGGTAATGCTGTGTATATGGATGGTTATATGGCAGGAGCTGATGGACAAGCTCAAAAAGTCCCACAGGCGATCTGCATGTTCGAGTCATATGCTGGAAACATTGCTTGGAGGCACACAGAAATCGGTGTACCTGGAAAAGTGGTATAAACACATTGTTAACTCATGACTTTTAGAACACTTTGTACTAAATTGAATTACTTGGCTTTACAGATAACAAGTGGAGAGCCAGAGGTTAATTTAGTGGTCAGAATGGTGGCAACTGTTGGAAACTATGACTACATACTTGATTGGGAGTTCAAGAAGAGTGGTTCAATAAAAATAGGAGTAAGAACTGCCTTAAACAGAACATAGAAGCGAACATAAACATCTGAGTAGTAACTGTTGACTATGATGTCTTTGCTATTGCAGGTAAGTTTATCAGGTGTGCTAGAGATGAAGGCTACAGAATACACAAGTACTGATCAAACAACTAGTGATCACATCTATGGAACACTTGTGGCAGAAAATTCAGTTGCTGGGAACCATGATCACTTTCTAACATACTACCTGGACCTCGATGTTGATGGTATTGATAACTCACTAGTTAAGGCCAAACTGAAGACTTCTAGAACACAGCCCACCAACGTTTCGCCTAGGAAGAGTTACTGGAAAGTTGTTAAAGAAACGGTGAAAAAGGAAGGCGAAGCTAGGATTCAACTGGGATTGGAACCTGTGGAGCTACTGATCACTAATCCTAATAAGAAGACAAAGATTGGTAACAATGTAGGTTACAGGTTGATCACGGGGCAGCCGGCTATTTCTCTGCTAGCTGATGATGACTACCCACAGATGAGGGCAGCTTACACCAAGTACCAAGTGTGGGTGACTTGTTATAATAAAACAGAGAGGTGGGCTGGAGGCTTTTATGCTGATAGGAGCCATGGAGATGATGGTTTAGCCATATGGAGCCACAGGTAAGTTTAAATATGAAACCTCTGTTGTATATTAGATAGATGGAATAATTATGTAAATCATCCTTGAGGGTCGGATATATTAACAAAAACCCCTCATTTTTACAAAATTACACAAAAATCCCCTCTCCCTAACCATCCAGTCCTCGGACAGAGTCTAAAACATGACTGTAGGATGCAGTCAGTTTCCCAAAATTATAGATTATTTCGTAATAAGCGTAAGTTTGAAGGACTTAAGTATAAATGATTGTAAATGTTGTTGACATGGTGCAGGAATAGGCCAATTGTGAACAAGGACCTGGTGCTGTGGTATACTGTTGGTTTCCATCACAGCCCTCAGCAAGAGACTTTCCAGTTATGCCTACTCTGTTTGATGGTTTTGAGCTCAGGCCAGCTAATTTTTTTGAGAAAAATCCATTGCTGGAACATTGAGTACTAACATTGGGGTTATAATTTTCAATACATGCAGCAGATGTTGTACCCTTTTCACTTGATCATCTTGATTTTAGAGAAATTAAGGTATATTTGTCAACAGCATCCTAGCCCTTTATCTTTTACTAGTGTTCAAATCAGAGCCATAGACTTCAAAAATATATTTCAAGTAACAACAGGCTCTCTTGAAATTTGCTAAGTAATTACAATTACTCATTATTGTTTGAAAATTTACAAATACTCTTATGATATCAACAACCGCCTAACAAATAAATATCTCTTCATGACAGTTTATTGTAAGGAGTATCTGTTAGACGCTTGTTAATTTCAAGGATATTTATAATTTTTCAAACAAGGAATATATATTCATAATTATGATTAAGACAAATCTCATAGTAGCCCATTATAATTTTTATCCTATATTTTAATCTTGGCTTCTCATTGAGCAATTAATGTTAATGCGGACACTATTTTTGTTAAGTGAGCCCTGTGAAATTAGACTTTAAAGTCTGTTCAAATATGTATTGGACTTGGGACAAAGAATTGACTTTACAAACAGATCCAGCCCAGAAGAAAACCCCCTACTCTTATCAGTTAAAATTTACAAATATTTATTATTTAATCCCACCATATTAAAATAAATAAATAAAGACTATACATATTTAATTTATTCCTAATATGTCGATAATTGTATTTAAATTTAGGAGTTCAAGTTGAAGATGGGCCGAACAAAACTTGAACTTGGGTCAAATAATTTTAATACTGACGAAAATCAAGACAGGGCCTAAAAATATCGAACAATACTATATTAATAATACAACTTACGCAATGTTGATATGATATGATGTATTTTATTAGAAGAAATATGAAGATTGCAATGTAGGAGGAAGATTTGAGTTATAGGACTATGCATGCATATAGGAACATCATCATTTTTAACATATTTTAGGTAGGTAAGTCCATCATCATTCTCGTAAAAAAAAAAAAAAAAAAAAGGTCTATCATCATTCATCACCATCCCAACCATACTTGATCTCTACATCTATATATATTTATATAAATATATAATTCATCAGAATATACTGTGATATATTTACTTTGTGATTGGATTGGTTCAATCGAATCAGATCATCAGACGAGATAAAAAATTTTCCAGAATACAAACAAACTATCAATCTTATAAAGCTTCTAAAAATAAATATGTCAGAATTTAAAAAATTCCTTCAAAAAATAAAATAAAATAAATAAAGAATTGCCAACTTATTTCTAATCCTAATAAGATCCCTTTAAATATATTACAAATTTATTGTTACTAACATCTTATAAGCTCCAGAATATTATTTTATCAAAATATTTCAAGAATTTAATTTTAAAATACAATCTAACATCTTATAAAATGTGTGAGCTTTTTATATTGTAATAATGACTAAAACTTCAGATTTTAGAATCATATAAATAGATGTTTTTTATTTGGGGGTAAAAACATCAATTATATAAAGGGTAAAAATGAAATGCTAACAAAACCTATGAAATTATTTTTATCTATCGGATATTAAGACTAAAGAGCTTAAAAGATCTTACAAAAAAAAAATAAAAAATTGATCAATTTACTTTTGTTCCAGAGAAGCTTATAAGATTCTAAATATTTTATTTTGAGATATTATAAACTTTAAAAAAAATACCAAATAGCCTAATTAGATATTTTAAAGTGTTTATAAGCTCGCCAAACTCCGTCATCGTTCAATCTAAATCAATCATGACAATTCATATTATAAGATATACTTTTTTCTAATTATTTTGATATAATAATTTGCGTCCCGCAGGTTTAAAAATTTCAATTTTTGGCCAAACCTAAAAGTGATCATACTAAAATTCGAGTAATTTTACAGTAGACAAGATTATACGTAAACAACTAGAGTTGATATACTTAACGTCAAACGATGTCGTATTTACAATGTGGGTTCAAATCGATGTTAAAGCATTTGGTGGGCTCAAGACATATTTTGACATGTGTATTGATTCTCATATTATTTTTAACGATAATAAATTAGCTATAGAAACCCTAGCTAGTATATATGGTGCAGGTGCAATTCTCATTTACGTGTATGTGGGGTATTGGGACTGCTTTCCTATTTCTTTATGCAAAAATAAAAAATAATAATTACATTATCTTCTTTTGAGATTTGATATAATTACACATAAATTTTTTGTGGTTTGAGAAATTACACCTAGTACCCTTGATATTTATTTTTGTCTAACAAATAGATATATTCATTAGTTAAAATTCACTAAATTTGTTGATATTAGCAAAAAGACTGAATGAAAATTCGTATTTAACCTTGATTGATTCTTTTAGAGAACTTATTGTAGGCCAAAATAATTATTTCTGACCAAATTACCCTAATAAGGGTAAAAATATATTTCCTCATCTGCATTAGCGTGTGAAGATGTATAAATATAATTTAATTAGAAAAATATTTCTATAACCTGCCATAAATCAATTGGTGATAAATATGAATTTTTATTCAATTTTTTTACTAATATAAAAAATTGGTGAATTTTTATTGGTGTAATTATTAAAAAAAAAGTTATATCTATATTGGAGAGTACTTATTTAATGTGGTTGGTTGAATATTTAGGTGGAGGAATTGGACGACAAGCTGGACACAATTTTGAAGCAGCAGTCCAAAGGCACTGATAAAGCCTGAATTTTCACAAGTGGAATTATTCGTTGTTATCCAAACAGGGGAAGTGCCTTCGCTTCAATCTACGGCTGATATGAAGCAAGATTACATCGGATTAAGCCGTACTTATAGTTTAGTCCTTTCTTAATCTTACTTTTTTCCTTTTTTTCTTTTTGTTTCTTATTGTTCATCTTATTTATGTTGTGTGTAGTTTGTGAAGACATTGGTTTTGGCATTGGGTGTTTGGTTAAATCTATCTAATTTTTCTTAAAATATATATCAAAATATATTTTAAATGATGTAAAACAAGAAGTAAATGCATTTTGCGAGCGTTTGAATCAACAAAAATGATAAAAGTCATAATACTTAAATCCTTTGATAAATGGTCACTATGATTCAGACTCAATAGAATTTCTTTTTTTTTTTTGTCGTTAAGGCCGAGAACTGAACCAACAATTCTCTTTCTTCATTAAGATGGTTTTACGGTAAAATTTCAAATGTCTCTAACCTTTGATTCGAGAATAGTTATGAAGCGACCTACTTATGTGTGTGTATATATATATATATATATATATATATATATATATATAATATATATATATGCTATCATCTTTTCAAGAGAAACTAACCCCTCATCACTACAGTCGTTAGGGGCCACCATTCACCGTGAAGTTCATTGTTCTGACAATTGTTAAGAATTTCTTACTTTTTTTTAAGCGGACTTTAATTAAGTTTTATACTATTTTTAAATTATTGTTTAGACCTTCAATTTTACTAACTTATTATTGGGGATTATTACACTCGCTTCCCCTGAAATTTGATATAATTATACGTACACTCCCTGTTATTTGAAAATTATATTTAGGATTTATAAGGTTTGCTTCTATCTAACAAATAAGTCTATCAATTAGTAAAATCCATTGAATTTGTTTGATATTAACGACAAAAA
>JACGWL010000003.1:5112979-5328168 GCA_034509725.1 Sesamum angolense
ATGGTATTCTCTCTAGAGGTCTGAGTCTAGCAGACGGATTGGTCTTCAGATCGCGCTCCATCGTCGTGTTAAGATAATATCGTGCAAAGAGACATTTCAATGGATATTTAATGAATGACAATATTATAAAATACAAGTAATAGTTTGGCATTTTCAGCTGCATCCTGATAATACGAGCTTTCCCCCTCATTTTGGAATTACCCAGTTTATTTTTTCAGAAAGCTTTACACATATATTAATCAACTTTCAATGTAAATTTAGCAGTAAGAAGACAAAGGCCATTTTCTAAAAGCCTTCCAAAACCGCAAAGAATGTTCTCTCGTTGATGTGCCACTTTGGGCTTGTTGTTCAGTGAACAACCCCTCTGAGTATCTACAGGTTCTTCCCTGTAAAAAGTCTTTTTCATGAGCACTGCTGCCCATCTGTAGTCATTGGCGTCTGTATAAACTACCAATTCATCCTCGTCCTCGTATTGCAAGTCTTTGGCAGATTATTGCAAACCTGCTTTAGCTCCCGAACCCTTTGGGTGTGGATTTCCTTCCCATTTCCACTTGGCACTTTCTGTTTTCTTTCAAAAGTGGCCGGAAATCCTTTTTGTATTTTGCAAGATCCTTTTATAAAGATATCCTGCAAAAATTCACAACTCCCAAGAAGCTTTGTAATTGCTTCTTATCTTTGAGTATAATCGGGGAAATTGGCGGATTTTCTCCACAATATTCCTGGCAACTCAATACCTTTGCTTCGTCAATAAGAATTCCTAAAAATTCAATCTTATTGACTGCTATAGTAGCCTTCTTTTCAGAAAGTACTAAACCCTCTTTAATGACATGTATCAGAAAATATTTCTAAATGTTTAATAGATATTTCATATTTTTGATGCAATCAGAATGTCGTCAATGTAGACGAACATGACTCAAAATAATCTTACTAGGATTAAAGTGATTTTCTGATTTTTCTCTGGGGTCTGAGGTAAACCCATTGGTAATACGTTCAGAGATTTATATGAACGTGGTGTGGTGTGGAGAAATGCAGTAAACTTCTTTGATTCACTCTCCATTTTAATCTGATAAAAAACCAGATTTGCAATCAAATTTAGAAAACACTTTTGCACCTTTAATGCAATCAATTAAGTGCTCTCTACTCGGGATGTAATAACCATCAAATTTAAGTATTTTATTAATACCTTGATAGTTAATTACCAACCTGGGTTTACCTCGCTTTATCTCGCCATGGTTTCTAACCAGAAATCCAGGGCTACTGTAGGCAGAGATTCCAGGCTCAATGAGTCCAAGGCTGATATGCTCCTTGATAATGATCTGCATATCCTTCTTGTCCTCCATGTTCATCTGAATAGGCTTGTATCGAACATACTCGTATTTGCACTCTTCTTTAATCTTTAGAGTAGCTTCGATCTTGTTCCTATCCCACCATGCCAGAGGATTTTCACTGAAATTTCTCTGGATGAGTCGCTTGACATTTTCGAGAGAAAGAATGCTTTCTTCGCTTATGTCCATTGTCTTTAGTTCTACCAGGGTTTCCCTAAGGTTCTTGATTTCTTCCTCAGATTCTTCGTAGAAACTATCGCTATCGATGAGTCCCTGTTGCCTGAAAGACAAGAGAACTTTCCCAAATTTCCTTTTATCCTGCATTTTTGGATTAGTCAATTTGGCATCGAAATCACCACGCTTGCTGCGAAAATTTATAGGCATTATTCTGTTAAATGCCTTTTCTCTTCGTAGAACCTGTATCTCATTACCACAATTAGTAGTAAAGATTAACAGATTTCTCTGATTATCCTGCATATATCTTGCAAATGTTTGAATAAAATTATTACCCAGCAAGATATCAGCACCTGTATCATGAAAGTAAATGGGAGGTGTTTTTACCCTGAACCAGGGCGTTCCAAATGCTCCCCAGATCATGATTTTTGCCTCTCGAATTCCTGTATTGAGTATTAGGATTTTTTGTGAAAAATCCCTTCCTGCAATGACAGGTAATGTTTCCCTTGCTTCCTTAGGGAAAACTCCAGGCTTTGCTGTGCAAATTCCTGATCCTGAGTCAATATAAGCTGCAAAATATTCTGTCTTATATTGATCATATAACATACCAACGGATATGTATATAGAAAAAGGGCTTGTCATTCAATCCTTATGGTCACACCATCAAGACTGAACTCCATACCATTACCTTTTCTTCCCCATGGTTTATGATCCTCGAGGAAACTTAACCTCAAAGTCATACACCCATTTTCTCGTCCTGCAACTAGAAATTCATGGCCTGCTATTTCTATCATGCCTTCATATCTACCAACAACAGGTTGCTGCAAATGATATAAGTCATCACAAGGAAAAAAATTTTCATTCTTAGTGATGTCAAATATAACTTGTATCTCTTCTCTAAGTCTACTTAATTCCTCTAGAATTTCTTCTTTAGGAATAAGCTGCATTTCCATCACATTACCAGTAAATTCCATGGGGATAGCAAACTCACCTGAACTTACTTTGTAGATTATGTGATGTTTCCTTTGGTTTAGTCCTATCTGGTTGAGGACTTTACCGATTCCTCCAATTCTAAATCCATCATATGGACTGAGGTTGGAATCTTGTCGCATGATTCTTTCCATGGTTTTGTTTGACACCGTCATCCTGGAAAAGAACCCTGATAGGCTTTCAGAGGTCTGAAGCCTATCTTCCTCACTGTGATTATTCTGACTCGGTTGAAGATTCATCCGTCTCAGTCACTATCTCCTCTTCATAGACACTTTCGTCCGAAGGAAGATCCTCAAATTGGTATATCGGTACCAATTCACCATAGTAGACCGCGTCTAATATGTCCTCCGTGGCTTCGAATTTTCTTAACTCACCACGTTTCTGCGGGCAGTCTGGAGCGATATGTCCTCTTGCTCCACATGTCCAGCAGTTGCAATCTTTGAAACTTTCATTAGTTCGGGTATGGGCCCATCTGAAAGTTCTTCTTGTAGGGGTTCTCCTGTGGATCTTGCATCTGTTGTTCGTCTAGATCCTTGGATGAAACCCTTGTTGGTCCGCTTCTTTGCCCAGATTTATATGTTCTGGCTTTGGTTTTGGACCACCATGATCTTCGCCTGAAAGGAGTTCTTCTGGAATTCCTGGAGTATAGATCACTCCTGTATTTTCTCCTTTTCCTCGGCTCTCCTGATTCTCCTATAACAGTAGGAAAATCATTATTATCACAACAGAGGGGTTCGTTTGATCGTACCTCTCAGTCTTTTCATGTTTTTCTGGATGGATGCCTGATAACACCAATCCTTCAACTTGTCTTTGAGGAAAGACATTCTCCTTGCTACTGAATCCATTTGTCCCTCCGGTACTTTGTATGATTGTATCAACATTTCCCTCCATGGACTACAGATTTTAGCAAAAAACATTGGAGTTGCAACATCCACTGCTACTCCACTCTGAAAGAAATATTTACGAAACCAATAGATATATTCATCTACTGCGCAAATACTCCTTAGTTCAAGGCTGAAAAGAGCTTGTGCATACTCCCTAGCCTTCTCTGTTCTACTTCCCTCGAAGTATCCATCTCCGATGGAGTGAATCTTAATAAGCCTTCCTAGCCGATCCGCAATTGCACTCTTGGAATCTCCGGCAAGGATACTGGCTTTAGTATCGGCTGGGGTATTGTCCCATCCGATCTTCACAGAACCCTCTAAGCTCAACTTCACTAATTTGATGAAGTTTTCTTTGTCGAGTTCTAAGGTAGTTGCCGCAATCTTTATGGCTGCTACCCATTCATCTATCAGCTTCTCCATGTTTCGGAAGTCGATAACATCCAGATTTAGAACAGCACCGTATGGATGTAAGGGCTGAAGCATCGTTCTTGCCCAAGGTGTATTTTCAGGTGCTCTCATAGGATTTCTCCCTGGATTCTCTCGAAGTCTGGTTCCCACAAACGTTGGTGTTGCGTTGGTGTGGAAATCTGTACTTTCCCTCATTGGGTGATCTTGTGGAGCCTCGTTGGAACATGTGCTCCCATCCGGCGGTGGTAGTGCTGGAGTTACTTCATTGGTATGAATATTGACTAAATCCACAATCCCCAGTTGGGAAAATGATTAAGCCAGTTCTTGTAGATCCGATAGATCCGCTCTGGTTACCTCCATTATTTTATGGAGTTAAGGATCTCCTGGATCTGTTCATTCCGAGTCTTTGGCTTCGAGATCTCCTTTGCTTTCCCCTTCCGATGTAGAAGAGGTACTGTCCCAAGGGCATCCCTGATTCGTTCTTGTCTGGATATGGATGATTCAGGTTTGTCCCTTTGGTCTCTTTTCAGATCTGCAACTTCGGACTTCAGATCTGTAAGATCTTGTGTAGATCTGGGAGGATCTTAAGAATCTCGTCCACCTTGTGCACAAGGAGTCTACTTTCATAGGTACGTTGGATAACCTATGTCCATAGTCTTGAACCGTCTTCTGGATTTCCCTCAGATCTTGAGAGATTTTCGAGGTATCGGCCTCGATTTCTTTCCAATTAACACCTCTAATCATAATTTTTAGAGAGATATTGGTGTAGGTATTGACATTTTCCATTCCTTCGGGCTGGAATTGATCCATGAGTCTCAGTGGCCTGCAATCGCTTCACCACCTGTCCTGGTACCTCAAGTTGGACTCGAAGTTCTCTGGGTCCTTCTGGATCAAAATTCGGGTTCACCTCTGTTTGATCCCTGTTATGTTGTTCCTCGGGTGTCCGAGGGGCTGCTTTCATCTTACATAGGCCTTTGTATGGACCATGGTCGCATTTTCAAAGAATTTCCCGAAGGACATCCTTTCTCTGTTTTTCCAGAATCTGGAAATATTCCCTGTTGTCATTGTAACTCGAACTTTCGTTCGGTTCCATTGTCTCTTAAAGGTCTCCTCCGTTAGTGGAAAAATATCTAAATGTAATATTAACCATATATTTCTTCAATAAACCTAGGCTCTGATACCATTCTAGCCGAGCAGTAAAAAAACAATAAAAGTGACACTCATTTTAGATACGTTGGCGTTGTATCCTCTTCAATCTCAGATCTAAAAATTCCTTTTCAGGATGAACTTAGTAACTGAACATATCGTAAGGTCTTCCAGCCTTATATATCTATTAAGAGTTTCACAAAATTTTTCAAAATGAGAAGAGGAGACCAAAATTGCAAATTTGGCATAAATTAGAGGACCAAATCTGTTAGCCCGAAAAGCAGAGGACCAAAAGTGAGACCTCCCTAGTCCTATGGGACTATAAGTGCAATTCCCCATAAATATATATAGTTTTAGGGCAAGTTTACATTTTGTGATGCGATAATTGTATGGTACGATTGAGTGAGACTAAATATGGAATAACATCATTTAGGAATAATCATACTCCCCTCTCCTAATTTGGTATAATTACATGTAAATTTTCTATAATTTGAAAAATTATATCTAACACTCGTGAGATTTACTTTCATCTAACAAATAAGTCCCTTCATTATCAAAATGTGGCTTCAAAAATATTCATAATCATTTTATTTTAAAAAAACGCAAATGAAAGTTTTTTAATTTAAATTAGTTAAATTAACGTGAATGTCTCTCAAATTTTTATTAATTTCATCATAATACGTTTAGTTTAAGAGGAATAGATTAATTCTTTTGCTATTTTATTAAGCTTAAAATTCTTTTTTTTTTTTTTTAAAAAAAGCCCAAAGTTTTTAAAAATTATAATTTTTTTTTTGAAAAGTGTCCAAAATGTGTCCAACACTCCTCCAAAACGTGTCGAACACGCCAAAAGCCGTGTTCGTGGCGTGTCCTACAACGTGTCCATTTTTTTCTTTTTTTGGATACTCCGATGTCGTGTCCGTGCTATGTCCAACACGTGTCCAACACTGCATCGGGTAATTTTTTAAAGTGTCTGTGCATTATTAGACTATTTGTCATTGTATGTGGTCTTTACGAGTACATAAAAAAAATTGTGACGTAAGATGGAGAGGGAAAAAATTATAATATAAGAAAAAAAGTGTGTGAAAAGAAAGAATTGTAGGATGAAATGATAGAGAAATATATGAAGTTTTTACCTCTTAATGCTCAAGCTCCAAGGTATGGCCAGTGTTAATGTAAGCATGTCTCTGATGAAATTTATTAACTATCTATATAGGTGCAACTTTATGTTTGTAGTCTGATGCACTTTAAAATTATTGGACAAAGTTCATAAACTAGACATACTAGCACAAGTCGGTTAAGAGTCCAGGTGGCTCCTCAGCAGGATGAATAAAGCCCAACAGGGGAGAAAGGCCCACAGATTTACTTGTTACTTTACTGAACAGATTGACCCACGACATAATCTCATTTCAGCTGGACACGTCACCATATAATTGGGAGGACACATCATACAGCTTGCGAACGCATTTATACACATCACCCTGAAATATCCCATGTGGGTCCAGGTAAATCAGTAATAAATGAACTAAGAAATCTATGCATAACTAATTCCCGAGATTGTGGGCAAATTTGGTAGGGTTTACTCCAACTCACGTATCTCAGCCAATACTTATTTAAATCACCAACAGTTTATTGCGGATGACAGCTGACTCAAAAAGCTTTCTAATAGTGTAGGGAATTCAACAATTAACCTCATATCCAACTTTATATAAGCTTATAAATAAGATCTTGTGCACGTTTATGAGAACGCGGTTCTTGAACTTCACACTTATTCTCAAACTCTCAATTTCTTGCACTAATTTCTCTCGGTTCTTAGGCTATTTTAAACTTATAATCTGCACTTCACATACACCTTATCACCATCTTATACCATTATCTCACTTTATTCAAGATTTAGTGCTAACTCTGTTTGCAGGGCTAGTCCTTCAATAATCTTAGGATTTTCTTGATAATCCTTTGACCTTGTAGTGTAGTCAAATTTTTGGTATGCATCATTGGTGCTGTCTGTGGGAATATTTGAACTTTAGCGTGAGGAATGACGAATTTGGACAATGGAGGTGACAATAGGTCCTTCGAAGGAAACTCTTCGCTCCATGTTATAACTGGTCCTACTATTCCACCTGCAAGTCCTACTGTTGGAGTTGCTAATGCTCTTGCTCCAGATGTGATTGTAGCAGGTCAACATTTCTTGCCTTACAACATGTTGCCTAAACCTACAGGCTTGTCGCAGTAAAGTAGTTCTTTGTATTACATTTTAACATTTTAAATCACACCATATGTGCGTTAGTGTAGGTGGCTAGTCATTCATTTTGCGTCTCTCTCAAGCTTGTACTGATCCCTTTAATGTGGTGATAAAGTCTGTGAGAACCACTCACACCTCTTTCTCCTTTTTTTACAACCCGTATTAGGTATATCAGAAGGGACGCACGATGGCATGGTTTTACACATAAAAGAGCATGGGATGGGCTATATGATGGCGACGAGGTAAACATTTAGTAAATACTACAAATCGGGCTGCTCAGGGGTCACTTATCTATCTTATTTGGGCAGAACAAAATCGAAAAATCATTTGTATAGTTATTGAAGAAATTAGATCGAAATTATGTCTTTAGAATAAAAAAGATAGCATGCAGAAAAACAATTGCTAATGTTGTACACTAATTTTATTTCATGCAATTTACATTAATCCAAAGAACTTTTTTTGGTTTAAAATCTTTTATTTATGACCATTTTTCTTGTTTTGAAATAAGTCTATGATGCGAAGATGAGGATTCATGTTTTTTTTTTTCTTGTTAGAACCCTAGGATTTTAAGGAGACATGACTTGCTAAATAGTAGGAAATTTTATTTTCTTATGTTTTGTCTAATTTGCCATCCCTAATACTTTGAAAGTACATATAGAGAAAAATAGAGCGGAGCATTGTCACTCGAATACACACACCCCTTCAGTCCCATCCTCTCCACCACCTAGGCGGCCGCTCCGCCTCCGGTTCCGATGGACCCTTTAACCCTCCTCCGTGAGTACACCATTCGGAACGCCCTCGACAAAATTGTCCGAGTTAACGACGAATTCCGCTTCGGCACCGATTACTCCTTCCCCGCCACCATTGAAACCGCTTATCGCTCCAAGCATGTACAACAGACGCGCCGCTATACCCTCGAAACCCTAGTCCACTTCATCACCAACCCCCACCTCAAGCATACCGATTATATCCAGAACGCCCGCGCCCTCCGCATCCCCGCTGTCACCCTCCCTGATCGAAAACCTCTCCTCGATTACCTCACCGGGAAAGTCCAATCCTCGGATTCCATTCTTCCCCTAGATTTCCCTAACATTAATCCTCAAATCACTAACTTAGATCGCAACGTACAGAATGACGCGAGTCATGCCGTGGGTTTGGAGAGCGAGAATAAAGCGATTGAACTGATTATGGCGAAGGAGAAGCCAATTAAAGATAGGGAAACAATGCTGGTGTTCAAGAAGCGGGATTTTATAGTGTGTTGACTTCAGCCACAAAGCGGGATGAGGAAAGGCAAAGGATGGAGGCGTTACAGAGGAAAGATAACATTGTAGCAAAGAATAGAATTGAAAGTAGGGGTTTTGGCGTGGGTGAGGAGGCGACGAAGATGCGGAAGATTGGGGAAGGGGTGCCTATTATTTTGGTACCAAGTGCATTTTCGACTCTGATCACAATATACAATGTCAAGGAATTTTTGGAGGATGGAGTGTTTATTCCGACAGATGTGAAGTTGAAGCAGGTGAAAGGGGGGAAGCCTGATTGTGTGACGGTGCAGAAGAAGTTCAGTAGGGATCGTGTGGTGCAAGCGTATGAGGTTCGAGACAAGCCCTCTGCACTTAAAAGTGATGATTGGGATCGCGTGGTTGCAGTTTTTGTGCTTGGGAAGGAGTGGCAGTTCAAAGACTGGCCTTTTAAGGACCATGTTGAGATCTTCAATAAGAGTGAGTTATAGCGGGAATTAATTGGCTGCATTTGAATCTGTGTTCCAATGTTTTATGGATGTAATGTTGATTGGCACATTGAATAACTTACATATAACATTTGCCAAATATGGTAGTGCGCATTACTCTGCTTTTGAGCATATCTTGGACTATGTATACAATAATAGCGCAAATTAGTCACCTTATGAACACATGTATAGAGCTGATTTTGTCAGATTTTGGGGGTCATCATCCTGCTGTTTGAACAAGTTTCGTTGGTACGGACTATGGAGCGAAGCTTCGTTATGTGCGACATGTCAAATGAGTTTTTTGTGGATTTGTTATGTGCAAAAGTGCACATTTGTCACCGTATCACTGAATTGGAGACACGTGTATTGAATTTCTTGACTAGTTTTGGAGATTTGATGGCTGTAATCTTTGGGATAACATATGATGTTGTGAAAAAGATTAGGCCCAATTTGGCATCCTTTGCGTGAAGTTACAGTGTGGCCTACAAGCGATGTGGTTTATTTTGGAACAATATTTATGACTAGATCTGATTTTGTTATATAATGCATGATTTCATAAATTATGATTTGCATTGGCAAAAGATATTGCAAGTGCACTGATGTTGGACTTTATGTAATGGGTATTTGTCAGTTTTCTCCTTAGGAGGGTAAGTACTACATATGAATAAACTTGCTTACTTTTGTTGCAGTTCTTGGGTTTTACATGCGGTTCGAGGACGACAGCGTGGAATCAGCGAAAACTGTGAAGCAGTGGAATGTCAAAATTATCTCGGTAAGTTTGTAACTTCTAAGCATGTTTTGCTCACCTCAATCAGTGATAACTCCAAAGATTGCAGTTAATTACTTGTGATTATTGTTCTATCACACCTCCACTCTGTTCTAATATAATTAGAATTAATGTCCAGATTAGCAAGAATAAGAGACACCAGGACAGGGCTGCAGCTCTTGAGGTATGGGACAAACTTGAAGAATTTATGCGGTCTCGATCTCGTTAGGGTAAGTTAATTCTTCTATTGGCAACTTTCTATGTCATGTCTCATTCTTTTCGCTAATTCCATTTAGCTATTACATACACCAAAATGTCAACGACGGTAAGTGCGTCTTACTACATAAGCAATATTGAAATTTGAAAAGATCTTATTAAGGATATTGTTTCAATGTATCCTCTTTTTTTCACTTGGCAAATTATGGATGAAATCTCGAACTTTGGGATTTGGTTGGCTGGTTTGCTGGAGCATGAGGTTGATGAAGTACTGTCATGATTTACTCATCACCTGTAGTTTCGTAAGCACCAGAATACGGAGAATTTGGAGGAAGAGACTATTAACCTGAGCATTGTTGCTTCACACCTTGTTAAATCCAGTATTTTTCACAAGATCAGAAGTTGTGAGGTGGTTGAAAGAAAGGATAAGTTGGTTCCACAAGCTGGACTAACTTAAGGACCAGCTTTCTGCAAGTGATTTTGGCTTATCCTCAACTATGACTAAGTCACTGCTATAGTAGTTAATGGCGCATGCCATGGTGATAGGCGCAAGCTCATTGCCATTCTTCTGCTGTGGCGATGGGCTTCACCCTGGCAACCTGTGGCGTGCGCTTGGGCGCCATTTCGGCTGTTGCCCTGGCATGCCTTTGCTAGCCCAGGCCTTTTTAGGCCTGGGCCCATTTGGAAAGGAATAGAAAAAAATAAAAAATAAGAGTCCAAAACGATGAAAACCCTTGGGCTGCTGCATGCCTATCGCTTTCTCCTTCAGAATCAGCGACGTTTGCTGATTTTCTGCTCTTTTTTCTCCTTCTGTTTTCTTTTAGATCTCAGACCTCCTTTTCAGTTTTCTTTTTGTACAACTTAGTTTCTGTCTTTTTTCTCCTTCTCTTTTCTTCTTTCTCTGTTTCCTACTTGTATATTCTATTACCTATTTTAATTAGTAATTTCTAGTAAATTAGTAAGGTTTAATTGTTTATTATTGCTGAAATTATTATGGTGTTATTGCTAATTAACAGTTTGATGATATTTAATTTCGAATACTAGAATATTAAGTATATTTATGCTATTATTATTACTTTAGAAGAGCAGAAATTTACTAAAAATCTGATTTCTATATTATTTCTGATTTATGATAAATAAAATGTGGCGTGCGCTGCGCCTGGCTCCAGGGGCCCTTTGCGCCACAGTGCGCCATGAGCCGTTGCCTACTATGGTCACTGCATACGTTTCTTTCTGTTTACTGGAACCTCCTTTTCTGGAGTCTTCCAATATTGAACTTCTAAGCAGGAACCATCACTGTTGGGGCCTTGGTGTCAAAAGTTCATTTGAAATGAGGTAATACGGAAAGTGGTCAATGGTCTGGCATGCGAAGCGTGAAAAGAAAACAACCTTTATGGATGTGACTAGATGTAACCTCACTTAGTTATATATATATATATATATATTTATGTATTTTCTGGATTACATAACTAACTTCAGCACCTAGGAGTGGTATTCATTGATTTGGGGAGGGGAAAGGGAAGGGGGAGGGGTCTGTGTGTTAAGTGCCTAGTGAAGCTGTTCACTAGTAATGCATGTTGCCATGAGATCTTGATTTTATGTCTGGATTCATGAGAAATATTGTTGAGAATTGTCAACTTCAATTTATTTAACATGCCACTAGCTGCTGGTTTTACATTATACAAACTAATGGAATATTAGTTTCTTTCTTTTTGTGAATGTCATGGTTGTTTCCATAATCCTTCGAACTGCTCATTTTGATATTCTCCCTGGTTCTTGAGGAGTTGGCATTGGTATGAATCTGTTTTTCGTGAAAGTAGTTTGTTGTGTTCATTCATCTTCCTTAAGGAGAGACCTAGGAAGTTTAACCAAATTTTCCATTTGGCTCCAGGGTTTCTATCCTTATTTCCCTTCTGCATTCTTCTTATGGAACCATATGAATAAATGAGAACTGGATTCTGGAATATCTATTATCTGGTCTTTCAAACGAAATTTTCAGTGTAATCTTGAAAATCTTCTGCTGGAGGATTTATCTTCTTTGCTTTGCACTAAACGATGACATGTTTGGCTTGCAGATGCAGTTAATGACGCTAGAAGTCGGCGGAGATATCCAGAACTTGCCTAGTGTGGGTAGTCTTCCTTGATTGTTTGTGATACAGCCATGTGCAATATACAGAAGCAGGGTGTTATGTATTGACCATAATTACCATAGTTCTTTCTCCCTTCTAAGTTTATACACATACATGCCGCTTGTGTATGCTTTCTGAGATGCAAATGTTTCCTTTGCTATTGTACATAGCAGCACTTGATATTTATGCTATCTAGTTTTGTATGGTTTGGCCTCTTGGACTATGCTTATTAGTTTCTTACACCTACTTTTCCAAACTACAGTGAACATGAGAGCTCTAGCCTGAGCTTTTTATGTGGTCTCAACTGCTGTAGTCCTAGAACAATATATGAGGCGTGGAATTAGGGGTGCTCAAAATTTGAGCTCGAGCTCGAGCTCGAGCAGCTCGCGAGCTCGAGTCTCAATTAATTTTTTTTTTTTAAATTAGATGAATTACTTTGTTTTATTTATTTATTTAATAAATATAGAAATAATTAATATAACTATTTAATATTGTAGTGGAAATCAATACATATTAAATTATCGATTGAACTTATTTTCAGTATCATCTAAAATTTTTAAATAATATATTGACTAGTAATTCTAATATATGGCGAGTTTTTAAAATAAATGCATTTTGATGTAGTTGATATTGAAATTATAGCGATAATTTTTATATGCATTATATTAAATATTAATTTACAAAAAATTATGAAAGTGTACTAAATTGTTGATTAAGATTCTTTTTAGATAATATAAACTATAATACCATATTTTAATATCATCTAAAACTAAAATATGAATATGGACTAATAGTTTTAATATATAGTGAATAAGTACATTTTGTTGTAATGGAATGAAATTGCAACAATAAAATATATGCATTATATTAAATATTTATCTAAAACGTATTAAATTATTGACTAAGCTTGTTTTCAATAATATAAAACAAAATATCATATTTTAGTATCATCTAAAACTAAAATATGATATACTGACTAGAAATTCTAATATATGATGAATTTTTAAAAGAAATATATTTTCTTGTAGTGGAAATTAAAATTATAACAATAAAATTCATATACATTATATTAAATATTTATTTACAGAAAATTATTAAAATGTACTAAATTGTTGATTAAGCTTCTTTTTAGATAATATAAACTATAATACCATATTTGAATACCATCTAAAACTAAATTATGATATATGGACTAAAAATTCTAATATATAGTGAATAACTGAATTTTGTTATAAGAGATTGAGAATGATAAAATTTATATATACATTATATTAATATTTATTTACAAAAAAATTATCAAAACGTACTAAATTTTCTAATAAGTTTGTTTTTAGATAATATAAACTACAATAATATATTTTAATATCATCTAAAACTAAAATATGAGATATTAACTAATAATTCTAATTGATAATGAATTTTAAATATTTATTTATAAAAAAGTATCAAAACTTACTAAATTATTGCTTAAACTTATTTATAAATAATATAAATAAAATACCATATTTTATTATCATATAAAATCTAAATAAGAGATATATTGACTAATAATTCTAATATATGATGAATTTTGAATATAAACTTGATACAATATTAAATATGCACTTTAATAATATATATATATATATAATAAAATAAATAAAAAAAGGGGGTGAGCTCAGCTGGCTCGCGAGCTCACGAGCTCACTATAAGGCTCGAGCTCGAGCTCACTAAGAACTCGAGCTCGAGAGCTCGAGCTCGAGAAGCTCGAGCTCGAGCCGAGCTTGAATTCGAGCCGGCTCGCGAGGCTCGGCTCACCTTGCACCCCTACGTGGAATTCAGATTGTTGTGATGCCATGATGAATTTTCTACACTATTAAGTGAAGCCTCCGACACAAGTCAATTCCATTAGTTCCTTAAACTGATCTCTGTGTGTATCAATTATAATTACAACGACAGCTAGTAGTCACCTGGGATCTTGCTATGTATTAGCACACTTGTTTGGTAACCACTCAACTGCCATGCGGACGAACTTTGGTCTTAAGGACAGATGACGTATGTTTGTGTACATAAGACTTGGTTGATATCTTGAATTGACATTTTCGTATGACTGCTGAGAACATAGGGTTTGGTGCAAATTAGACCATTGAGGTAATTCGGATTGTTCAATGATACTTGCATCCACTCAAAGAATTAAAAAAGCCTGTCAGTGTTCACCCTCCTGTGTGGTCGTACTACTGTTTGTCTTAATCTTAAAATTAAGTTTTATGAGCAAATTTTTTTTTGCGATGTTGTCTTTCTTGCTTCTATTTTTAATCTCATATTCTTCGGGCATCCTACCTTTAGCATTTAATAGCTTTGTTGGGTTCTTGGTCGCTTTTGAGACCATTAATTTACCCTTAATATTTTAATGTCAGATTCTTAGTACTGTCTCATAAGTGTAAAAGCATTCTTTTACGCGTTTTGTGTGCATTTCATACACAAGGAATAATCTTTATTACTGTAAAGAGAAGACTGACAACAGTCTGCTCAACCATGATACAAAATTTGGTAGACTCCAAGAAACAGGTCACAAGTTGAAACCCCACTTCCTCAAACAACACCCCCCCCCCCCAAAAAAAAAAAAAAAAAGAAAAAGAGAGCAAGAAACAAGAATGCATGCCATATAAGTAATCTCTGTATGTCTAATTCGTAAATAAAAAGAGGATGTCTGAATTTGAAGAATCAGGCCATGTTGAGCGTTGAAACATAGGATGCTATGAAAAGAAGGCCGAACAGCATAGAAACAGCCAACTTCTTGGAATTTGCATCTGAGGAACCACTTCCTGAAGATGGCACAGTTTTTGATCCACCCCTGCATCAAAATTCAGCAAGTCCAAAAGTCAGTAACTTAGCGAAAACCAATACTCAAAGAGAACAACTGGAAGAACAATCGTTGTACCTGGATTTGTTTTAGGAGAACTTGGTGTTGAACCAGGAGAGCCAGATGGAGAAGCAGCTGCAATTGCAAGAAATAGATTAGAGAAAGGGGCGAAAGAATCTGATTTCTTCAATGTAAAAAAATTGAAGCTCTTTGAATTTGTGATCAGTTCTTACCATTGCATCGGCTGACAGGGGGAGTTTGGACGTTACAAGCTGTAGGCAAGGCTAGAGCCTGAGTTTGGTTGATATTCAAGCCTAGGTTTGAGCCTCCGCCGTTGAGCACCGCACACAAGCATTGCGGTTGGGACCTCACCACTGTGCCGAGTTGTGTGCAGCAGGCGGAAGATGGGGTGGAGGAGTTGCCGGAGATGTAGTTGAGGCACGGTGACATGCTGATGAGTACGTTGGTGCAATCACTCGATTGAGCCGTGGCTCCGGTCCAAAGCATGGTGACAAGAATCAAGGCTAAGCCCATTGAAACTTGTTGATGAGCCATTTGATGAAGTTATTGAGTGTTTGTTTCTTGGAAATGCTTCTGGGATGTGGGAAGAGGTTTGGTGTTTGATGGAAAATTTGGTCATGGTTTTGAGGTTTATATAGTGGAGATAGGGGTGAGGAGTCAAATGAAGACTTGAGGTGGGGTGGGTGGGGTGGGGAGGTAGGGGTGTGTGGTTTACCAACTTTCTCCAACTCTCGTTGAAGTCTTAGGACATTTATGTGGTATTCAAATGTTTTTTTGAGGAGGGGACTGTGTGTAGTTTGATTTAGAAATGTAGCTTGAGGACAGATGGAAATGGCAAGTAATGTGGGTGAGCAACCTTATTCTCAATTCACTCAAGATGTGGGGAAGTAACTATTCTCCTTTCTAATACAAAAGAGGTTCAAAGTCCATGACCCACAACTTTTTGAGGTAGAAAATCAAACCAGTCTACCAACGTGTTCATGGGGGTAGCTTATTTAAGAATTGTGTTGTCTTAACTTTCCCATTCTTATGATAAACTAGAAAAAAGCACGTACAGCTTACAAGATGGACAACTTTCATTTACATTCACTTACAAATTTTTTTTTTTTTTTTTTTAATATATATAAAGCTCATCAAATTGAGTCGTAAATCGCAATACAATAGGACCATTTAAAAGTTCTCGTTTCTTATATTAAGTAAATAGGAAAACTTACATATTTTTAATATATATATTTTTAATTTCCTATATTGTCTTAGTTTTATTTAAAGAGTAGTCATGAAAATAAATAAATAAGATAATCCTAGGCTATAAACCAAACTCTACTCTAATGTCGACTAAACTTTTGAGAATTTCTTTAGCACTCCTAAGTTTTGCTTTTTTATTTAGATATATATATAATAGTTATAAGTCAAAACGTTCTAAGCACGGTAAGACGGGCGTCTTATATAGTTTGTTTTTGTAATATTGTCTTATTTATGCATGTATCCACTGATATAAAATTGTCATTCGTACTTTATTATAAGTTTATTGCATCAAGCAAGTGTTGCTTATCACACACAAGAACTTCTTTTATCCGGAAAATGAAAAGGAAAAAAAAAAAAAAGGATTCAAGTACATTTACCCATTCATACCATAAAGTGAACAACATAGGACAAACTATTTTATTGAACCGAATTTTGCAGACAGACACTGAGAAAGTAACACTTCACTCACCAAACATAAATCTCAAACGCACTTACAAAACTTCATAAGGAGCTTTAAAACACACACATTACAAACACATATTAGTTGGCACACTGAACTCAAAAGACATTGTTGAATGCTGTAAAGGCATATGAAACTGTGGTGAAGAGGAACACATTGGTAATAAGTTGAAGAACATTCATCTTTGTGCTGCTTCCGTTTGAGGTTGTGCCGCTTGAGGGAGTTGCCTTCGATCCTGCTCAATTTTTATGATATGCAATTCATTACAATATCATTCAATATATTAAAATTCAAAAACTGATTCAGGATATCAAAAATTCAGGCCAACGAATACGTTCCAACGAGGGGAATTAACAAGAAGCTATTATAGAAGTAGATATATATTATGAAAATATAGTATGCACATATATTTTCAAATCTTTTAGATGATACAAATTTTAATGTATGTTACTTAGCCCTTGAATATTAGTCAATAGAAATTTGGCTACTAATGTTAATCTTGATCATTACAAAAATATTTAGATGCATTGAACTCCCTACTATACTAATCACATGCTCTTGAATTCCAAAAATGTTTATGTTTTTCCAACATGGCACGCCAGGTGCACAATACACTGAGTAGATGGATGATTAACACATATCCAATTGTTTAAAATTATCATTCATCCATATGCTTCAATGAACAAAACATCGAGTGTAGCATGCAAAAATGAAATTAACTCATTCGATAGAATATATACATTCACCTCTAAAGTATTTTCACAAAATGGAAATCATGACATAAATATGTGAATCTTAATTACCTGTTACAGATGGGGTAGCTGGAGCAGCAGGAATTCCATCTCCGGATTCAGGTGGTGCACTCTCTGGAGAACCCACAGGAGACATTGTAGGGCCATTAACAACTAACAAATTTACATCAAATTGACATACATATCAAAATGTGCATCAAACAAAAATTATGCTAATTTCTCAAGAATTCAATGTTTACTAGGTTATTTAATGGAAAAATTCATGTTTTTTCACCCCAAAAATTGCCCTTCTCATTTACGTGAAAGTCCATCTTTGTCCTTGAAAGAAACGAACGTAAAAGCGTTTCATAAGTGTTCAAGTCTTACCGTTACACCTACTAATTGGCGGAGTCTCCACCTTGCACGCACTAGGCAACCCAAGAGCTAGCGTTTGGTTAATGTTCACGCCCAACGAGCCACCACCACCGTTGACTATGGCGCAAAGGCAACGGGGCTGAGTCTGAACCACGTTTGCAAGTGCAGAGCAGCATGAAGTGGATGGTGTAGGGGTACTTCCCGACACATAATTGAGGCACGACGCCATGCTGATGAGCACACTCATACAGCCGGATTGAGCTGTAGCTACTGCCCAGAGAAAGGCTAGCACAAATAGCACTATGCCAACTTTGATTGCTTTTGGCGCCATTTGATGAATTCAAATTCTTTGAAGTATTGTGCCGAGAAATGTGAATAAAGACAAAGCTATGTGTTTTTGGTGTCAGTGGGTTCACACAGGGGAATGATTTTTACTACTACAAGTTCTTTTATTTAATTAATTATGGATTTTATTTTTTCAACTGCCAGAAAGTAGTATTTGGTAAACTAAAAAGGGCTTATGAGGTAAGAACCGCATTTTACTTAATCAAAACTATCGTAACGTGTCATGTTAAGACAGCAGATATGCTATACTACCATAAAGAACTCATATAAATGTCTGAGGGATGTACTTGTCTAAATAATACCAAGTCCTTTGCAAAGGTTTCTCTGTATGTTAATGGTTTAGAATTAAAAACATCTGGTTGATTACCTAATACTTCTCGCCGTTTGACTTAAAGATCATACTTTAATGTTTTGGATTGAGTTCTTTAGCAATTATTTTTTATGCAAAGAATCTCGTTAGGGACCGTAGGTGCAAAAACTAGACTTCAGAGCTGTAATTTGTTAATCATGCCTACTGCTATTGTCTGAACTTATCTAAGATCAAATATTGCATTAACTCAAACTCTTAAGTTAGATTTTCTGTACTTATGACATTTCTGCAATTACAGTTCTCAGAATTACATAATCTTCTCATCCAATCATCAGACTGTTCATCTCATCAAGCTGAAACATGTCAGTTTTTATCCAAGAGAAGTGGTCAACGGGCGTGAGATGATAACAGCTTACCAGGTTGCAAGAAACCAATAAGCCAAAGACAACTTCTGAAAGCACATTCCAAAAAATTAGTTAAAAGTAGTTGAGCCATAAGAACCACTTTAAGCTCATTTTTCTTTCCTTCTCCCTTCCTTTCTATTCAAACTCCATCTATAAATTCATTCCCCTCATTCTCTTCCCATCATCAACATCTTCAAGCCAATCACAAACCTCTCTTTCAACTACATATCACATTTCCTTCTAATTTACATATAAACAAACACGATCATTTCCAATGGCCTTCCGTTTCTTGATCTTCGCTCTGGCAGTCTCTGCAGCCGCATTGCTTTCCCCTGTCTCTGGGCAGATTACTATGCCATGCACGCCTTCAATGATCACGACCTTCTCACCATGCATGAATTTCCTCACAAATAGCAGTGTCAACAGCACTGCTCCTCCCGCAGCTTGCTGCAATTCACTCAAGTCCCTCATGAGCAACGGACGGGACTGCCTCTGCCTTATCACCAGCGGCAGCATGCCTTTCCGTATTCCCATTAATCAATCACTTGCCATTTCTCTGCCTCGTGCTTGCAACATGTCCGGTGTGCCTCTTCAGTGCAAAGGTGAAAATCATTTCCTTTTGCTTAAACTGAAATACTAGTATTTGATTTAACTTGAGTTTGCTAATAATCTGTTGATGTATTTTCAAATTACAGCTGCTGGTGCTCCAGTTCCAGCTCCCGCTCCAGGTACTTTATGAGCTTACCAAGTTTCGCTCTCTTGTCCCCCCCCCCCCCCCCCCAACCCCCTCTTTATTACCACTCTTATGGTATATGCATAGTTTGATTCATAACATACTACTACCAACAGGGCCTGTGGCAAACGGACCATCAGTTTCTCCAAATGCAGCTCCTTCTCCTAGCGTTAACGGTATTAATTAAGCCGCTCTATTAGTATATACAAAATTAGTGGCATTTCTCATCCAATATGAATTTTATGGATTCTTAGTAATTTAACAAGAAACTGATGCGCAATTTATATGCTGCAGCAGCAGAACCAGTATCTCCCGGACAGACTCCACAAGCCGATGCAACTCCAACTCCACCAGCCCCAACGACTACCGGTGGAGCCCCAACGAGCAACACGGGCAGCAGGGCCGGAGTGACACCATCGGCAGCCCACCCTTCATACAGCATCTCACTTTTTCATATTATGGCTGTTGTTGGAGCTATTGCCTTGATGTATTATTAGTGGAAGTCTTATCTTTGTGAGTGTATTATAGAATTATTCTTTGGTTGTTCATATATTTGAGTGATTGGATTTGTGAGGAATGAGGATGTCTTTCATATTTTGGGATTTGTAATGAGAATATTGTTTGTTTGTTGTTATATGGAAACTATGTGCTCTCCTATGTTAGTGACAGATACATTGCAAATATTTCTCATGTTCTTAGACATCATGTATGCTTAAATAAGACCATAAAATAAAGAAAGCCCACCTATATTTCTTACATGTCATCAAGTTAGCTAAGGTATAGTTGTCTCATGATCTGCCTAAAACTATCGAAAATTGCAAGAAATTGTGGTTTATACCTAACATATTACAAATACGAACATCTTAAAATCACGCTGAAAAAAGTTGCAATCTTGCAGTCCTCTTCCACCTTTTGTTTACCCGGAAAAAAAAAAAAACACATAAAGGCCAAAAAATATAATTTAATTTCGTATATCAAATTAAGTGTAACGTATCTCGTACTATATTTTTTTATATATAAGACATATTTATATAAAATATTCTTTTTTGAATAATACGCGACACGAGTTTCAAGAAATGAAGCCTAACGTATAATATAACACGGTTTGCAATAAAAAGATTTAGATGGGAAAATATGTACGTATAATGTACATACATCATCTTCTTCTCCGCTCGTAAATAAGCTTCCAACCGAAGGGTAATTTGGGTAAACTAAAACATTTCATATTACCCGCCATCCCCAGAAGTCACTTCGCTTCTGTTAGCAGCTTAATACTAACCGCCATGAATCATATCCTCCTCCTCCTCCTTCCACTGCCTCAGTGTCACCTCCACCGCCGCCGATTCACCACCCACGACTGCATCAGCCGCATGCTCTGACGAGCTGGTCACATTCTCCTCGTGTCTCCCTTACGTCGCGGTCTTCCCCAACAATCTGACCGACTCTCCTTCGCCGCTTTGCTGCGACGATGTTGCGGCCGTCTTGGGCAACGGCTCCTCCGTCTGTCTCTGCTACTTCGTTCTCCGACCTAAGATTCTTGGATTTCCGCTCAATTCTACCAAGCTCTTGTCTCTCACCTCTGTTTGCCCGCTGAAGGATAAAAGTTCCAAAGCTGATTTCTCTCTCGAGACACTCTGCTCAGGTCTTTTTCGCATTTTGCCTATGTAACTTCTGTTTGCAAAGTTATATTTTTTGAGATAAATTATTGACGGATATCGTTTAATTTATGTTTCCTGCTGTCAATTAGGAGTGTTTGGTTCCTAATTTCATACTTTAGTGATTGGATACACAGTGATTACGTGACTTGTAAAGTGTTTCTTATGTTTAGTTTATTTGGTTTCGATAGTTTTTCTAATTAAATTTGGTAAACTAGTGTTAATAGTTATTTTTGTTTAAGTAATTAAGTACTTCTATCTTATTCTTCTTTTGTTGATTGCTTAATGTTTATACTCTTCGACAGTGAAGCTAAATTAACCTACAATTATGGTTTCTTTTTGGTGATGGATCGATCAGGATCAGCTGCCTTGCCTCCGCTTCAAAGCATAACAGGTACTTTCCTATCTTCTAAGCTACAGCGAAGCCTCATTTTTCTATTTTTATTACTATCGTTTCCTGTTTCTCCCCCTTGATACGGTGAAATTATGTGTATTGAATATATACGATTTTATGTAACAGGTCCCAGCGATGCAAAGCCGCGCAATAATGGTAAACTTCTGCGAAGCTGATAGTACTTTTCTTTATGACATCATGCAAGAGGATACTGTTACTACTATGATATCCTTATTCACAGATCAGTAGTTGTGGGTTTTAGATTAACATAAGACTGTTGTGTTCTCAAAGAGGTTCATCAATAAAGTAATAGCAAATTATAATGTGGAAAAAGCGAAAACAGTCCCCATTCTTTGCGTTTGCTGGTTGCTATCAAGCAAATGATCCAAATATTGAAATAATGAATCTTTAACCCCATTTGGCAGGGGCCGATAGCCCTCCACCCCCTTTAAGGGGCTCAGCTCAAGAATCAAGTGGCAATTCATCAACTGAAGAGCCAGCAGGTGGCAAGTCATCAACTGAAGAACCAGCAGGCGACAATCCATCAACTGATGAATCAGCAGGCGGCAGTTCACCAACTGAAGAACCAGCAGATGAATTACCTCCTCGACCAAGCTCATCAACCATCCCTACAACAATTTCATCTGCAACACAAAGGACCTTCACTTTCACTTGGACTTTGCTAAAGTCCCCTGTCTACATTTTTACATTTTGATTTGTAAAAGAATGGTTTTTGTAAAAGATAGTTTAGGGGAATGGAGACTGAACACTGCCCACTTGAGATGTTGTCCACAAAGTAGTTGAAACATAACTTTTCTCTTGTACATTCCTTGCAGCATAGGAAGATACCATCATGCACCATCAAGTGCAGGAGATCAAATTTCTGCCTTTTCTTTTCTTTATGTTTCTTCTTTCCCTTTTTCTTCTTTTACATTTATTTTAGTTCCACTCCATGCATTCTGCATCTGATTGTGGCCCATCATTCTTAAAACTATCGATAAGACATACTACCAAAAATTGTATGTAGAAGTTTAAACTCTTGTGTCAACCCCATGAACCTATACTGGTGCACTTTGTTTCAAAGTAGATAAGAAGACTAAGATGCATTGGTTTTTATGACCATAAAAAAAATATACTCAGAAATCAACCAAATTTCCGTAAAATCTGCATCGGGGAACAAGTTATCTGCAACCATCTGACTTTCAGCTTCATCACTAACAGTTCCTGCAGTCTCTTCTGCATTAAGTTCACTCCCATGGTACATCAGATGGCTCAAAATGGTCTTCTGCTTCAACCTGAGGAATGCCAGATGGCTGACTCTGATGCTCTTCCTGACCCCACTGACCTTCAGAAGGTTTCCAGTTACCTTCGTCACCCCATTGATCTTCAGAAGGCTTCCAATTGTCCGCCTCTTCACCCCATTGCTTTTCAGAAGGCTGCCAGTTATCCCCTTCCTCATCCCAATTTCCATTTGATGGCTGACAAACATTTTCCACCTCATAGCCCAAGTATGGTGCCTCTGTGTGTTCAGTCCCCGCAGGTCCTTCCAGACCAAAAACCTCCCTTTCTGGGAGGAAGCAACCTTTATAGGAGCCATTTTCCACACAATACCATAAGAGATTGTTCCAGTTTGAGTCCTACCATATTCATAAAACTAAAAGTATTAGCAAATATAAGAACAATAAATTCCCTAGGAAATGGACTCTGGTGATGTCATGACTGTGAGAGTCGAAACTAAAGGAACATTAGCTTTTGATTTAGCTAAGGAAGCGGAATATACTAGTCTATGAATAGTTAACAGATATGAAAATGGCAGCATCACTACTAGTAATAGTGAAGTTTGATATACCTTACAAATTAGTTAATCACAAGTAGATATTCAAACTTACCTTGCAGAGGATGTGCGGATTTCCAATTACTACGAGCAAAGATTTGGCCCGGGTAATAGCAACATTGAACCTCCTTGGGTTGCTCAAAAATCCCAAATAGTGAACCCTGTCAAATTCGTTATGTTTTATAGTCGAACGGACAGTAGATATAATAATTACTTGCCTCTCTTGTCCCTGGAACTGTTCAACACTTCCAACTTTGATGTTGAGCTTACCATTGTTTTCTAGAGCACCTCTTATTTTGCAAACTTGTTGCCTGTAAGGTGTTATAACCCCAATATCATCCTCTTTCAGCCCCTTTTCCTCTATTAGAAGTCTAATTATCTCCACTACCTTGCTAGCCTCAATTCTATTGAACCACGAAGGATTACTTCCTTCCCTTTCATCACAACCTTGAATGCCTATAAAAAGCAATGGAAACTCTTTATCTGGGAGGAGGTCTTCCCATGAACTGGAAAAACTTGTATTTTCCTCTTTGCATGGGATCAATTCCCCATCATAAAACAATTCCGAAGGAAGGCGTAGAATTGCCTCATGGGTCCGGTAATTCCTAACCAGCTTTGTCATATAATTCTCATTTCCACTGCTATACAGTTCACAGTCAAAGAGTCTCTCCAAAAATGAGGTTCCGAGTCCAAAACTTTCAGCATCTCTAGAAAATACTACAGGGCCTAGCTGCATAGGATCCCCGGCAAGAACAACAACTGTATCCTTCGAGTAAAGGTGGGATAATGGAACCATTGTCTCTGGCTCCGAAGCTTGGCCTGCCTCATCCAAGAAAAAGTATGAGAAATGACCTCTCCTGATGCCTTCTGCATAGAGAAGCGAGGCGCTTGTATATGTTGATATAATGATCCTATACTGCACCAAGTCCCAATGTGAAGGACACTGGAAAATGGAATCTTCAACACAGCAAAACTCAATGTAACTGGGGTTGACATCCTCAAAAGGACGTGTATAGGCGTTAAGCCTAAAGATCTCATTCTTCTGAATCTTTGCTGATTTTTGGCTGATGAGTCTTTCCAATATATGATCAGCTGCACTGTTTGAAGGTGCACAGACTAGAATCCGAGCATTTCTTTTGTTATTGTAAATCTGCAGGATAGCTTCGATAAGAGTCATTGTTTTTCCTGTACCTGGGGGCCCATGAATTAGATATGGAAATCCTCCTTTGCAAGCATGGATCATCTGAACGGCACTCATTTGCTCCTCATTGAGGTTGCAAGACATCGGCACCAATGGTTTGTGTTGCGCTAACCTCATTTTGGACGACAAAGATGGAAAAAGGAAGTTCCTGTCCAAACATTCAGCAGCTTCAACAGCCTGATACAACCGGCGCATACCTGTTCTATTATAGGTGAATTGTACATTATAAAGGTCACTATCTCTGTGACTACTATGAAATTCTGCGTCAAACTTCAAGTATATTTCTTCAGCCTCTACTCGGTGAATGTAACCCTGTGCAACAAATACAAAATTTTCAGCATCCAGAAGATCAGAACTTAAATCATGTAAAACCAACAGTAAGGTTACCGTACTTTAAAGGGAAGCCTGCATGCAACATAAGTTAGTAGCACAAATTCTTTCTTTTTAAGTTTATGATCAGAAATTCCCAGCCTTATTTTGGGTCTTCACGTAGAATACCAGCCAGTTTACAGCCAAAGATCACACATGCATCCAATTTGCTTGAGACAAACAATATTGTAGGCCTTAAGATCCCTAAAAGACTGAGCCCCCAACTAGTTCCATCAATTGATGACAACTAATATTAATGAATCACTTTTATCATATTCAGCCAGTTATACAATGTGTTGTCTCTTTTGCTTGAGTTAATCATTTAAGACCTCACTGATGACAAAAGGGTTGGCCTCTTGGTTATCTTCATTTTACATGCTTTTTATCAAAAGAAGGAAATGTAAGTATATTCATCATGAATCCGTTAATCTGTCACTCCTGCCCACATTTTCCTCTGCTTCATGTTTTAATCTAACAGAGGAAAAGGAGAATATACAAGTAGATCTTTTGTTCTAGACTCTGACCTACAGTGAGCAAATGCGAAAGCAGGAAAAATCAAAGCAAACAAGCAAAAGAGAAATGGCTCTATTTCAAGAGGATTAGATAATTTTTGGGTCTTAAGTTCACACAGAGAATTAGATGTGGGGGGAAATTGTAGTTATACAAAGAAAATGAAGTCATTGGGACCATAAAATCTTCATATAAGATGGAGTGCTGGAGAACTGTATTGCTCCATGATGGATCATCTGTGAGTCATCAGATAATGGAATTGAGTAAACTAATGACTCTATGCAGTTTGGAACCAACCTGATATGCAACATTTGAACTTTCGTCGTCCGTAGCAAGCTTCAAAAATATATAGTCCCCGGTAACAAGTGAAGGCCTTTTCTCAGCTAGTCCTGACACCTCAAGAGACAAGAACTGGTTCCTTTTCCTCTTCATAGTGACGCACTCCATGTCATAAGCCCGCATGTCTTCCTGGAGAAGAAAAGGGCTCTTAATGGCTGACTAACATGGGGGACATTAGTCCAAGAGAAATACACAGGTAAAAAGAGATCTAAGTCTTAAAATGAATTGGCACAAACCTCTAACTTTATCTCTTCCATTGCTAGTAAAGTTTTGAAGAATGGACCATAATTTGTCTCTGTTAAACCCTCATGGATTACATCGGGGATCTGCTGGTTATTTACCATGTCCCGGATTTGTGCTGGAATAGGATAGTCAGGTAGATGATATTTAAACCCACGATTTGAACCTCTGGAAGGACGGCGTCCCACAACATATGCAGCATCTGCAGCATGTGCATTCACCACATCCTGTTTCTTTTTCCTAGATCTTTGGTATGGTTTTGAAGATGATAGAGACTGGGAGATTTTATCTTCTGCCAGCACAAACACCAGCCTTTCTATTGTCTCATCCCCAACACTGAAGTGCACAGCGGCTGAGTGCAGACCTATTTCCTTAGGTTTGCATGACAACCAGATAGACAGAGCCTGATCTGTTCTCAGCACTCTGTCTTCCAAGGAGAATGATTCCACGAAATCTTGGATGTATTCCACATCGGATTTGACTGTTGGAGGCTCCATTATGGAAATTGTAAATGAATTCTCCGGTTTAGAGTCATAAATACTGACTGACCAGAGATCTAATGGCTCACCAGTAGTGTTTTTTATAGTAATCGAGTCAAATAGTGTCTCTCCAACAAATCCTGATTGAGGTTTTCCTTTAACTAAAGGAAATGGAACAGATATATTGACTATTTCACTCTCCTCAGAAGGATTGTAGCTACAAATAGATTTACAATTTTCAATATCTATGAATCCAATGTCACCTTTATCTCCAATGACCGAGTATTCATCATCTGATTTATAACGAACTGTACCCATTAATGACTGCAGGGAACTTTCTAGAAGCGCTGCAATATTCAGTTTAACCACAGCTATGTGAAAGCAATGTCATCATCTCTAGCATAAAATCAAAGTATTTTGATTGAAAAAAAATAAATGTAAACACCCAGGATAAGACTCAGATAATGTTGAGGCCAATAATGTATTACACTGATTCCCGGAATACCCACTCAAACACAAGCAAAATCAACAAGAAAATTCAATTAATGAACAAATACCGTGAAGGCAACAACCAATTTAAGTCACATAAACTGATGACCTACAAATGTATTTATCAGGTTACATATTACACATTAGAAAGTAATTCAGATGCTCCAAACCCAAAACGTTAAAACACAAGAATTTCACCGAAACCAGAAACCGTACTTCCTTCAGTTGGGTCCTCAGAAAACAGTAATGCAGATCGAAGCAAAAGATACACAGACTCCGACTACGCATTCAAATTAAGAAAACCAATCAAGGGTTCTCAGAAAAGAAAAGGAAAAAGAAAAAGCAACACACAAAACATGCCCCACTTTCTTTAAGCTAAGAGGAAATTATCAACAAAAATTGCAGGCACAGTAAATGCAAAGGATGGAAAGGGTCAATGGAACCTACTGAATCAAACAATTCTTCCCTCGAACGTTGAATGATTAGTTCCTGAGTTTGGAGAGGAAAGTTGAAGGGAGTGTGGAGTGCGAATGGGAACTGGCACAGGCAATGGCAATGGCAGTGGCAGTAGAGTAGAGCATTGAAATAACAGGCAGTGGTGGGGCTACCGTCGATTCCTCTGTGTTTGTTAATGTTTATTAATTATTATTCTTTACCACCTAGTACTAATAATAAGTGGACTTCGTTCTTAATTTAAGTCAATGAGACTAGAAGTCGGTTACCTTAACCTTACTGACTCCTGCTCTGCTCGTCAAATATTCACAAATTTTGGTATTTTTGTTGCTAATGACATTCGTTATAAAATTTTAACTGGGTTTAAAATAAAAAAAATTTGTTCATATACTTCACATGTGTGAAGGGTATTGCTAGTGTTTCCGGGTCATTATAGTTTATTAACATGATCCAAGAACGTGTTGACAGGGCCAACTGGATCAATTTCGTTATAATTTTCTTTATTCATAGACTGGTTTTGGTGGGGTGGGGGAAAAATGTAATTATGATGATAAACAAACAGAAAGAATACTCTCAGCAAGGAGGACATCTCACATCCACAGTTCATTAAGCGCACATAAATTTCCTCAAATTGCAAGAACAAAGCATTTCCAGTATATGGAGATGTAAACAGAGTCTATTGCAATTTTCAGCAGCAATAAATAAGTAAAGAGCCTCCCTCATGCTGCGGTAGAAACAGGGGCATCCTTGATAGACTCACGCCAGGCTAATTCTCTCGCCCCGTCCTTGTCAACAATTTTGATTAAAAAGTTTGGAGGGGCTATGACCAGCCTACTCCTTATTTCCATTATGCACTTATCGACCAACTCAATGGCCTCTTCAACTGTCATGTCTCGACGGTAGTGCCTATCCATCATGGAGAGGGCGAAGTAGGATCCATAACCAAATGCTGCTTTATCAACCTTGTGAAGGGATGCAATATAATCAATGTTGTAGAGAGAAGGTCCTGTCTCCTTATCATATCCAGCCAGAATGACATTCACCATGTACGGATTCTGAGATAAACCAAAAAAACAGCAAAATGAAAAGGTCAAATAAAATACAAGCAATAAGCAAAATGTTGCGAATTTGGCATGATCTAATTTCATTCTTCTTCCACATTTTGCATTATGTCCGAGCACCTATCTTCTAGTTCCTATTCTTCTTATATCGTCACTGAGTCAACATGCAATACAGAGAAAGACCAATGTGTAGTGTAGGTTTTTTATAGACCTGAGATTTAGAAAAAGCAAACACCATGAACAATCAGATGATATTCTCCAAGTACTTAAACCCATAGGGACTAGGGAGAATGCAAATATTAATGGATGTGCTAGAAGAATCTCAGGTTGGATGTTGTTTCATGGTTTACTCAAAGTCTTGCAAAACATCTAAGAACCAAACAACTATCTTTCTGAAGCTAATACTCTTTAGGCTTTCAATTTAACCAGACATAATTGTACCTTTTACATTCTTGAGGTTTTCCTATCACAATTACAAAAACAAAAATCACTCAGTTGACGAAGAAAGAAATGGATAAAGAAAAAGATTGAAATAATATATCATCAACCATGTTCCTGAAGTCCAAAAGTATATTCTCAAGTTCAAAGCATACAAGAGAGGACCGGCATCAATGTTAATCTATGCGCTAATCTAAAACTTCATGATCCAAGCAATCTTGAAAAGGATTGTAACAGTAATTACAAAGTAATCAAGAAAAGAAGTCTAAAACCTTAAAATTTCTACTAGATAGATCAAACAGTCATAGAGGAATTCCTAAAGAACTTTATTACCTTTCGCAAGGCTGTGGCAAGCTCGCCCCTGGTGAAGTTTGCAGCAGCTGCAGTCGTCAAAGGAATGCCATTACGAAATTGGTACAAGGATACATTCTTCTGTATGTACTCTGTAAACTGAGCCCTAAGACACCATTCCATCAAAGTTAATCACTTAAGCTTCTAAACTTAAGCAATAAAGCTTCAGCAAATCAGAAGAGCAACTAGATAAGTGATTCAGAAAAAAGAACTAAGCATAACAACAAAGAATTCTTTCATATAGAATGGAAACATCACCTTGTAAAACTATGATCCCAAATGATACTATTTAATCGTGAACACTCCAGAAACAAATTATTATGGCCCCCAAAAGTAAACATCTATTAGAAGTTCAATCAATTTGCCAAAAAAACAAGATGGCAGAAAGAAAAATATCTTGGTTACAGACCTAGAATGAAAGCAACACCCACAATATCTTTTTCACTAAAAGACAGTGATCAGCTCACTATCAAATACAAAACTGGCCTAATTACTGGGGAAGGCCTAAAGCAACTAACTTGGTCGCTAAAACCTTCAAGTCACGACATCTTGTAAGTTTCAGAGCTATCCGTTGCACCAATAGTTTGTTGTTAGTTAACTCTCTCCAAATTTTAATAAATGCTTTTTCTAAGATTTTTAACTTATCATAGACTAAGTTAAAGCTTAAGAAATTTCATACAAACTCACTCTCTTTACGAACACAATTGAGAAAATATGTTTTCATTTTCATATAACACTGATTGCAATAATTAGTAGTATTTAATATTCTACCTTAACCATAGCATCAAAGCACAAAATATAGGAAAGAAAACCAGGCGTTCTTTCCAAGTCATCTCAAATCAGACATATTTCACCCAATTCTGAGTACACTTTTCTGCACCGAAAGTTTTACCCTAAATCTTACAATGGTTGCACACATCGCGCGCGAAGAGACTTCAACAGAATCAGTACATTAAACCAACAAACAAACTACATTAAAATCAACCAAACACGCTCAATGACACAGGCATACAAAAGAACAATAAAATAAAGAAATAAACACATATTGCTAAGCAACTGGGAAAAGGGATTCACCGGTCGCCGGTCTCTCCGGAGGCTCCCATGAGCTTGTGAGAATCTAGCACCATGATCTTATCCTCGTTAGTCTTGTGAACGAGGATGCTGTGGACAGCCGATGTGTCTGCCACCACTATCGCGAAATCTTTGCCCACCAGTCCAAACACTGACTCCATTTTCGCTCTCTACTGAATATTTACGCAAAGATATATCGATTATCTCCTGATTTTTCAGTCAGATCTGTATTTGATTTTGCCTTACGATCATGTATTTCTTTCCTGTGTAGGAGGGAAAGCGTCTTGGAGAACAAGCTGTTTGCAATCTCGCTTTTCCGATGGGCTTTGGTCTTTATTTTGGGCTGTTTACAATCTTGCTGTGGGTGAGTTGGGCCTCTGAACTCTAGGCCACAACAATCAGAGGTCCAAATGGGCTTCAATCCAATTCGGGCCTCTCAACCTGGGTTGAAATAAATCAGATAAAATCAGAGACCAACTGATCCGAGACTAACTGGGCTGGAAACGTTTGGGCTTTTCTGAGGCGGATTAGATTTTCCGTGATATGGGCTACACACGAGTTCTCACTGGGCTAGTTGTATTTTTCTTGGGCTTAATGTACATCTTTTCTTTGGGTTTATATTTCTATTTGGGCCTTCTTTTTGGCCTTTTGTTGGAAGGGTCAAATCACTAGTTTTCCACGTAAATATTACACATTTAAATCTCATTAAAATATTAAATTTGTTGTTTTGTATAAGTGTATTAATATAAATTGATTGAGATTGACTTAATATATTTGATTAATAAAACTTTGGACTTATCATTTTATGTGTATCTGTTATAATTAATATTATTATAAAACTTAATTTAGTGAAATTGAATTTAATTTTTAACAAATTAAAATCTTATTTACTAAATTAGATAGGGCAAAAGGATGATAACAAATGCATGATATAAATATGGATATGTTTGTGATACAAGTAAAAAATAATATTCGAGTTCAATTATAGTGTAAAATAAAAAAGTAATATGACAGAAATTAATAGAGTACAATGAGTGAAAGTAAGAGTAATTTTTTTTTTTTTATGTGAGGTGGAAAATTGAAATTGACTATTTCTAATAGTAGAGTTTGCGATCTATAAACAACTCCTTATTCGGTTACATAAAGTTGAACCCCCACAAATTTGATAGAAGGGTTATCTCCTCGTAGTTGGAGTTCTTAATATTTGGAAAAATGATAAATTCAATAGAAGGGTTACATAATGTTTGGATTTGCGTTTTGATGTTTTGTTTTGGTTTTGGAGACAGAGAGAGAAAGATAGAGAGAAAAATAGTGTGTGTTTGAGATATATGATATGTTTGGATTTGTGTTTTGATATAATATAAAATAATTTAAAATAAGTGGTATGTGTTTGATGTTGGGATTTGGGAGACAAATGTTACTATTGATTGTCAAATCATGGTTTTTTTATATATATTTATTAATATAAGTGTGTATGTATATTTTTTTTGTTTGTTAGTGGGATATAGTATCTATATTTTTTATAAGGAAATTTCTTTGTTGTGGAATTTTTTTTTACATTTTAAATAATAATTATAAATTTAATAATTAATTAAATATGCTGTAGTATAGTCTCCAAAATTATTTTGTTATAATTAATATTTGGACCGAAAAAAATAATATATATATATATATATATATATTTCAAATAATAAATATTTAGAATTAAGTATGTATTACTAGTAATATTCTTCGATTATCAAATTTCTGAAATATTTCATTGAAGTAGGAAAAATTTTGAGTACCAAAAATTTAAAAAGTGTAAGTTGAAGAATTTGTAACTAATAGTGAAATGTACTATAGTAATGTGTTGAAAATACATTCGTTAGACTGTATATTCGGAGTGATAAATTTTAAAAGACAATTAAAGTAATAAAAAATACAAATTAGGTATATAGTACCGGTATATTTTCGTCAGTATACCAGTACAACTAAAGTATTTGGTTGAGGTAGACAATTTTTAAATATTTTTACTCAGTAGCATTGAAATTAAATATCTTCAATACCAATGGTTTCATAAGTTAATAAATATTTTTATATATAATTAGTTTTTAGATTTAACACATATTATATATTAAATAATATATAAAAATATATAATACAAACTTTAAATGTTTAAAAAATATGTGTGGAGTTTATTTGTTTATATGAAATAATAATTATAAATTTAATAAACAATTACAAACGTCACTACAGCTTAAATGTGTTCAAAATGATTTCGTTGGCCTTCATATTCATGGTGAAAATATTTAATTGATAGATCGAATGAAAAACATTTTGCATTACGCATGCAGTTCTATTGTCCAACATTTTTAAAGTTTGCCAAATATTTTGTTAAAGTAGAAAATTCTAATTAAATAGTTAAAGTTGAATTAATTAGTATTGACTAGTTAAAAATATAACAGATAGATTGTTTTTACTCGTAATACATATGTCTGCCCATTTCTTAAGGATTGTCCAATTCTAATTACACATCTGCACAACATACCGGAAAGGAATACATTTGACACACACAAACTGCTGGAGTAGTTGTTCTTATTTTACTAATTAAATCAACATTTAACCTGAAATTTTCACATTGGGCCATTGTATGCCTAAGGACCATCACGCCGCCTTGGTGGGAGACCCGATGGTCGGCGTGAGCGCGCTGTGCTGTCTCCCTCACTATACGTCTGGGTATCCCGATCAGACTGCATGCCAAAATGACGAATATAGTCAGTCCACGATCCAATACCCCCCCACTTCCGATCCCATGTTGAGACTGCGTCGTGCGGCTAATGAGGTGTTGCGTGCCAGCCATGGGCCACCATCATCATGCGCCACGTGTTCCACTGCATCCCAACTAGGGATGTGTGTATGTGACTGTACCGACGGGGCAGTAGAATCCGATATGACAATGGGTGCATCCTCACCGCCTCTCACTGGACTACGCCCGACGTTACTACTCTCAGCATTTTGTGTATCGTCGGGGGCCTCAACAGGAATACCCGTGTGGCGGAAGGGGTCCCACACCTCTAGCATGCTAGGATAATGTGGCTCTGGATACTGATAGTACCGTCTAGCCAATGGGTAATGCTGCAATAGGATCCAATTCAAAATTCGTTAGTGTTCAAATTAATATAGTAATTTGAAATGAAAGAGGTTAAGTAGATGTCATTATATTGGAAATAACACGACGTATCGCTGATGCACGTGGTCGTAGCTCCAACGAAAACACCATAACAAATGTTTCAATATCATAATGAATCCCTGGTATTTGAGTGATGCCATGGAATTGGCGGAATCGACTTTTAAACTCGTAGAATTGATCACGAATCTGGTCTCGGGTATAGGGATATCCAAAATGTCTTAGTAATCTACGTGCCCAATGACCCATCTGTTTCTCCGCACATGCATCGTCTCTCATGGGCGCCCGGGTGTTGTCGTCCAGTATCATCCACATGAAACGCTGCTCAACATTTAAAGTCCAGTGGTCCTCCTGTGGAAATCCAGCACTCTCTAGATAACGACGATATGCCATTGCTGCAAAGAATTATGGTTAGGAAAATTCGGATGTGAAACATCGCAACACGTGTGATGTTGAAACTGTAGGAAAATGTCAATTTGGCATGTAATACTACTATCAAATTAGTGTTACAAATGTCAACAATTAAACACAGAAGAGACTACTCTGGATTACTACTAAATGATCTTATAGTGTAATATTCCTAGACAAAGTGAAAGTTCAAAGAGGTTTTAATAGTTTACATGTGAATCAACAATTGTCCACTACTTTTATTCCTAGTTCGGATGGTTGTCTGCCCACATTTGCATCGCTATGCTATCTCGAATGGTGCGTTGGGCTTCGATCTCAGAATTGGTTAGATGACCCATGTGCTAAAATGAATCCATGTCAATAGGAGTGTCTTCATCCGGTTCGTTGAATATGATGTCATCGTTGCTAAACTGGCGGATGAAGTTATGAAGTGTGCAACATGCAATTACTATATCGACCTGGTGGTGTTGAAGGTAGCTCGGCATCCCCCACTGTATTATGGGAAAACGTTTCTTCAGTACACCGAAGCAACATTCAATTACATTTCGCAACCTTGAATGTGCATGGTTGAACATGTCCTGTGGGGTTCGATATCGATGACCTTGTACCCTCCACTCAAGTAGGTGATACCTTGTTCCTCAGTAAGGAGCCAGGTAACATTGGTAGTTTGCGAAACCCGCATCTACCAAATAATACTTACATGCATTGTCACAAGGCATTGTCATGCGAAGACCCGCTAGAATCTTACCCTGAAACAAAAAGGCTGGTGGAATCTAACTTATATATTACAGTGCTCACCAATCGGCGGGAAAGGAAAATTTGGGTCTTGTGATACTGCATTGTCCAAGACACAGGCGTCGGCCGCACTTCCTTCCCACCCAACATACACATAAGTGAAATTCATATCGAAATCACATATTGTCAGTACGTTCTGTGCTAGGCGGCCTTTCCTCGATCGATATCGGTGTTGGTCCACTCGGGGACCCAGGCAGGTACCAACGTCCCGTCCATCGCTCCGATGCAATCCTACATTGATGTCAACAATTAAGTATAGTTACATGCATGAAACCATACGGCGAACCAACCTGTAGAGGATAAGCGGTAGTGAAGACAATGAGATGGTGTTACAGCAATGAAAGATGTGGTATTTACCTTGAAGTATGGATAGAAATCTGGGTTATTTGCCACTCTCGGATGTGGCTCTGTAAAATTCGGTGGAGTTATTAGCTTTGGCGCCATTGCGCACAAGGCAGAAAGCACTCGGTGGAAATCTACGATTAATAGTCTCTAATGAGTGTTGAAAGCGCTCCATATTGTAGCGGTGTCTTTTATGCATGCCGACCATCTGCATGAAAAGTGCAACCTCTTCAATTGAGGTAACCCTGGACGTCTGACCTTGAGGCGGTAACCCTCTTGAAGTCAATGCATCAACTAAAGCATAGAAGCATGGCTTGGTCATGCGAATATTGTCAAAAAATCGTCCCCAGTGTGGGGCTGTCATAATCTCCGCAACCCACCCTGCTCCCTGTAGTGCAGATGTGTTACGTGGCACATTTTCCCTAAATAACTCTAGGCATATTAAATCTCTAAAGGCGTAAAATTCCTCTAATACATCAGATTCGTTATTTTCTGGAGTTCTTAGCGTCCCTGGGCTTTCGCCTGCGGAGTTTAACTCTAAGCCTCCATTAACTCCCGAGCTTGCCATATATCCGGTCTTAGTTGTACGGCTAAAAAGTAACATGAAAAAGTTTATTGTAAGTTACATGCAGTGGAGAGGGACATGCACATACTTAAATGAGCATGGGTACTTGATATGAGTGCAATCTGAGTAAACCAGTATGACACATACATGCATGAATTAGGGTAAAAATCAATCAATTTTTGTCAATTTTTTAACAGTCGGCCATCACATTCACTTGCTCAATGAGTACAACCATCAAAGTTTATTCTCGTCGTTAAGACGCAAAAAGATCGTGTGTGTGCTGTAACTGTGAAAACGCTCTAATGCGGTGGTGAAGACGTTGTCCGACAGATCCGTGAACTTTGTCAACTCATCTACACATCGTTCAATATATTCAGTGGCTTTGGGACCGGTGCGGTCAATCTTTCCTTGAAGTGATTCATTCAACCTGTCCATGGTCTCACACTTCTTAGCTTGCAACTCACCGGCAACTCGTCGGAATCGACGCCCATTTCCAGATGGACCAACAGACGTCTACGCTTGTCCCGGTGAAGAAAAGTATTCGTCTGGGGAAGTCATGGGGGATGATTGAGAGAAGGCAGTATCCTCGTACTCATCTCGTGACCGACGACTGCAAGATTGAGTCATCCATTTGTTCATCGTCTATATGGTTGGTGCTATGATTTGGCCGGTGTTGTACCGCTGATGAACGCGCAAGCCCACCAGGTGTGGTGTTTCGTGAGAACATTTGACTGCATAGGTCAAACCGTTGAAGCCCATGCTCAACTATTTTTTTATACGCCAAATTTTCCTGCATTAATTCATATTGTCAAGTAATGTTTTTAGTTTGTGAAAGAGTACGATCGTTGCATCCAAGAGAACCTTCGTGCACAAATAAGTGGTGACACGAAGACAGAACGAGAGGACGATCAGATATTTACCCTGTACAACTCCTCCAAACGTCTTGGATCATCTGTTATGGTATTTCTTTCCGGGTCCAATCCCCACCCGGTCCCCCTGCTCAAAATGTCGTTCAGCAGACTCCAAGCACGGCGCAATCTATTAAGTTTGCCCTTAAGCTGTACTGCAGTAAAAAGACAACCCTGATTCATAATCGAGTTCATTATCTCGGTTATACGAGCCCACACCAACGGTGGAAATGTGGAGAATTGTAGTCGGTGTGTGATGAACTCCTCGTGCATTAACTCAATGAACACGCATTCCATTTCCGTGTTCTATACCACTTTATCGTATCGAGATGACTGTGAGGAACCACCGTCGTTTGGTTGTTGCATCTATGTGGGTTGTCGTATATATTAAAGTGTCGACAAAAATAAGTACAATTATTTATATATTCATAAAAAAATTCTTTCACACGTCACAAGGAGTTGGAATTATGTTCTTTGTGTTTACTGAAATTAAGGTTTGCAAACTTGAGTTTAGAGTTTGATATCATGTTATAATCTTATATACATATACATATATATATATATATATATATATATATATGTGTGTGTGTTGTATATAGTTTCTTTAATTTATCTGTCGGTGAATGGTTTATATATATGTATGTTGATCCATATATGGTAATTAATTATTATTACATAAGTTTTCAATTGTAAAAAATTTACAACTAATTACAACCAGTTTTAAATTGGTTTTAAATCAGCTCCACTCCAGCAATTAAGCATTAGTATGTATAATATAATTTATATCGCTAGCATTAGATGTTGCAAAGCTTTTAACTAATAATGATAAGGAATTCTCACTACTCAACTACCAATAATAATTCCCTAAAAAAAAAAAAAACTACCAATAATAATTAGTTACATACATCTGCGTATACGTGTGTGTTTTAATTTGTGTAGATTAGATGGAATATATAATTAAGAATGCTATTGTTATACAAGTTACACTATTAATAAATAATTACCTGTGTTAATAATTAAATCTCTGTAATTTCTCAAGTATATGTTTAGCATATGAACACACACATACATATATATGATATATATGTGGAAATTCAAGTTTTGAAAGCTCAATCTTACTAGAACCATGCAATTAAACTGAAACAGGTAAGACCAATGATAATTCCTTTATAGTTTCCATCAACTATATCAAAAGGAACATATGTTCTCACTTTCCCTTTGAAGCAGCAGAACAAGATGCATACAAGAACAATTATTTCCTTTCAAATGTAACCACAACTTCCCAATTACAGGTACAACACATCACATTCTAAGATTCTGCCTTTCACATAAACCTCTGCACCACCTCTATCCAAATCAATCAAAAGAAGAAGCACAAGTGAACAAGCAGATTTTTTAGTGAACAAATGAACTTACAAAACAACAAGCACAAATCACATTTCAACTGCAGATTTTCAAATCTTTGACGCCATAAAACAGTGAACAAGCAGAAAAATTAAACAGCATACAAGACATACAAAAGAACAAGCAGAAACGAATAGGCAAGATTAATCTAAATACTACTCCAACAAAAAGAAAGAGTTAAAATAACTGATAAGTACCTTCTTCAGTGAAAATGTCAATAACAGTTATATTGAAGAAAACTACGGGGCCCACAACGAAGAATGGAATGCAAGAAATGGTGGATGACTTGAACACTCTTCCGTCGACGAAAAACTCTTAAAACCAAGTTACCTCAAACACTACACCCACACACAGACTCTATCACCAGTATCAACTATGAAAGCTAGAATGCAACATTTCTATCACAATCTACATATGGTATATATAGAGTGTATAAGTTCAAAGATTGCAGCACATTTAAACAAGTTTCACTATGCAACGTGTGAATCAACAGAAACCTCAAGAAAATACAGAATCGTACAATAATTCACTGAAAATTTTTACTGTGCACCGCGTGAAAAACAGAAACATCAGGAAAAATCCATCGCAGTATAATAATTAACTAAAAAAATTAAAGTTCAACAGTGCATACTTTTCAGTATATATACTGAAAAGATTTCTCAATAATTGTACTACATCTATACCCCACTTCTCCAATTTTCAGAAAATTCAGTATACATAATTCAAAAGAAATACACGCTCTAAATTAAATAAAAAAAAATGTTTCTGAACCTCCCAGCTGCTGAGATTGAACTGAACCAAATCACTCGAATCGGATTCTGGGCCACACAGTAGTACGTCGGAGCAAAACCTCTCCACCACCGCCTGAAAATCGAGGGCTTCGATATTGACGCCACCAAAAAATCGTGTTCCCTCAGACGACGAACATACGCGTACTGATGGCAGCACCGGGCGCCTAGCCGGAAAACGGGCAACCATCGTCTCGGCTGGTTGTGACGGTGCTGGCGGTGCTCAGGTCGGTGGAGTGATTTGATTGGAAGAGAAGGGACAGACGACACACGGTGATGGAGACACCGGGCGCAGGGGTTGGTAGCCGGCAAACGGACCACCATCGCCTCAACCGTTGGTGGCAGTGCTGCACTCTGTCGAGTTTGGTGGTGGGGGGAGAAGGGATTCAGGCGTTGAGTGGGGGGAGAAGGTGGAGAAGAGATAGAAAAGTGAAATTAGGGAAAATGGCTGATGGGCTATGACCCTACAACAAATAAAAAAAAATGTGCAAAACAATTTTACACCTTGACTGGGTGTAAAAACACAAAATCAAACATGTACCTGTTTTTGGCCCACATTGGGAATGGGCCAAAACACAATTCAAACAAAGGCTTATTTTCTCGTGGTTGGAGTCCTCCTCTATCGGGTCTCTTGGGCTAGAGGTTACCTTAAGAATAAGGAAGCCCTCAACCTTTCTCCTACAATCACTACGTGTTTCTATTTAGGTGAATGTTGCTTGTCCAATCTTGTGGGCCTGCTAACCTAGCTGGAGAGATCGACATGAATACTACCTGATCGGCCATCCTTTGGCGTCGCATGGTACGGATCTGGCTATGTGTAAATACTAATTATTTGATGAATAATTTTTTTAACAAATTTATTATTAATTCATTGAAAATCTCCAACCCCATTATCCCTTAAAAATTGGACATCTACTCGATATGTGTTTTTACATCACATCAAATTATAAGTTAAAGAGTAATTGAATTTTCAGACCGAAGTTGAAATTCCCCAAATCCAAGCAACAATTAAAATAAAGGTTGGTCCATTTCTCACAAGAAAGATTACAAAAGTTTGATGCTCCATCACTTATTATAGTTAGCTAAGTACATATATACTGCCTCACCTTATTTATCCACACAAACTCATCGCACAGCTACTCAAATTTACATCAGAGACAACCAAAAGTCATCATCGTATCTTGATCAGAAGCCAACAAAGTCCAAAATCGAAGCAACATAGTGCTCTTTTCCGCTTTCCTCCCTCTGTCCGGGACCAGGCAGAAAATACGACTGTTCTTGCCTTCTCAATATCTCCTCTACCTCTCTTGCTGGCATCTTGAACGACAGCTCTTTTGCCTCTGACTCAACCTGGTTCCATATGTTGTCTTGTCCTGCATTATTACATCAAACAACTACTTATCTAATTAATTTGCAACGTGAAACACGACTTCGTGAATACACTAGCTAGGTATGACGTACCGGCTAAGAAATATTTCTGATTGTAAGAACCCTTGATCCCGAAGCTCACTATTTGCAAGTTCGAGTCTTGGGAGGCAATCATGGCGATAGGATGGCCTGCAGGGACGATGAAAGCATCGCCAATGGACAACCGGGCACTCACCTTTTGGTAGCGTACATCAGTAGTTGTTTCACCTTGCCGTTCTTTCCTCCCTTGTTTGCTTCCAGCTGAGAGATGCGGACATGCCATTTCAAAGCGGCCACTCCCTCCCACCACCAACACCAACTTTGTGGACCTTGAGTTGTAGTAAGGTGCTATCATTCCACCCTTCATGTTCCGGACAAAACAAAGTCAAGTTTAGTTACTTTATTTTTGGGGAAGATTAATAAATTAACGCCCTATGATGTTTCATATATTACAAAAAAGTTGATGTTTCATATATTACAGAAAAGTTTCTAAATTTTAACAATCTACACCAGCACCCCCTATAATCATGTATTTAAAAAAATGAGTAACCTTTGAAATATTTTTATCTAAATCAGATTCGCTCGAATCAAACCAATTATAGTATAATATATTTATCATGTAATTCATTATTTTTTTTCTAAATTATAGACCAATAATACCTCAAGTGTAAACCAGGCGAGTTAAAATTTTTAAGAACCTTTTTTTACTATGTGTCAACCTCAAGAATATAGTGAAAGAAGAGCCTTTATACATACTTTGTTGATGTTCATGAATCCAACTGAAACATCCAGGTCTTTTAACTGCTGATAATCATTGGGAGAGGCCTCGAAGTACTGCCCGTATCTGTTGGAGAACAAGGGCCGTTTGTCCAACAGATTGAATGGGCCCCAGGACTCCTCTCTTCTTCCCCTGGAGGACTCTTCAGATTCCTGGCTCAATGCTCTGATCTGTTCTTTGGAAGCCCTGATTATTACACCCTTCTTCTGCTGTCCGAAAAGTCTTTCAGCTTGTCACTTGGAACCTGAAAATGACAAATCCAAGTACAGCCAGTTTTGATGACTTAAGCACGAAACAGAGGAAAACAACATCTCATCCGGAAATATTCCTTCTTACATTGAAGGCAGCCTCAAGAATCTCATTGCTGAAGGTCCTGTAGAACGACTCCGGATTTTCTCCCCCGAGACCAAAGTATTCCTAGACACATGTATACATACCATGATGTCCAATCACTTCCTTAAACAATATCCAATTTGAAACGGGACGACATCGACCGATCCAGGGAGTTACCTTAAAGCGGCCTGGAGTATTTACAGGCTGCAACAGCTTCAAAACATATAGTTTTTCGTTGTCATCGCGGTTTATCAAGTACACGATTGACCCAGCAGGGACCCTCATTACATCTCCATGCTTCACGTTATAGGATTTCCTCTGATTCTGCCACACGTAGCTTATTGTTCCTTTCCCTGTCACGGCAGATGCATTGTTCAAACATATATACCCCTCAGAAAACCCCTTAATTTTAAGAAATCACGCGGCAACCCCTGTAGTCTCGTTACAGATTCCTCGAGAATACTGAATTCCCATTATAATATCCGTAAGTATATATTTGTATATATGATGTAAAGAACTCACCGCCGGCGACAACAAGGACTGATTCAGCGTCACAGTGATGAGGAAGCACGAATGTGTTGGGATTCGCCTCCAGAACCGCTAACCGATAATTGTCGACGTCCTGGAGGAGCTCAGACTTCTTGGAAAACCTCTCGAGGACTTTGACGTTGCCCTCTTCAGTTCTGTACTTGGAATCAAACCTCTGCGACTCGAAAAAGTATGGATTCCTGCCTTCTTGTTCCTCTTCTTCTTCCCTTTCTTTTCTGGGATTCGTCGAACCTCCTCCGCCTCCGTGCTCGCGCTCGTGTTCTCTTTTCTGCCTTTCATACTCCCACTGACATTTCTGCTGGCAATACTGCCTTTGCTCTCCACGTTCTTCTCTCCCGCATCTGCTTTGGCACTGTTTGTATTGCTGTTCGGGATCACGGCGGTGATGATTTTCCACTGTACCTGTTTGCAATACACATGTTTATATATTATTACAAATCGTGCAAAATATTTCAGAATTAATTAACAAAAACAATCTAAATTTTTGGACCTTCCCCGCCACGTTTTTCCCTTTGCTGCTGCTGCTGCTGCTGCTGCTCGTACCGACGTTCACAGATTCTTCTGCACTGACCATACTGCTGCCTCGACCCCTCAGTCTTGCCACACTTACTCAGGCACTGCTCATACACCTTCCTCGGCTCCTCTATCTTCGGCACCACCGTCTCCTCATCACCCCCGCGGCCGCCTCTCTCCTGCCGTTCCTCTCTCTTTCTCTCCTGATACTCCCGCACGCATCTTTTCTCACACTGGCTTAATTCATGCTCGTTCTCTCGTCGCTTTTCGCAGCTGACAAAGCACTTAAACAGCCCTTCTTCAGGTGATTCCTCCTCCTCTTCTTGCCGCTGGGGGTTTGTGTAGCAGTGGGAGGGAAGGAGAAGAAGAGAAAGGGCCAAGAGAAGAAGTAAAGAGAGTCTGGCGTTGAGTTTGATCATAGCCATTGTTGATGCTAAGAACAAGAAGTTTTTTATGATGGGAATATATTGGAATGGAAAGAAATGGTGGTCATTTATAGATAGTTGGATGTGAGAGTAGTGTGGTGGATGATCATGGTGGGGTTTAAATTTTAATGAATGTGGGCATGCATGGTTGACAAGTGTATAACAGAAGAAGAAGATACGCATGCATGGCATTGTTGTGATTTAGACAAAAAATAATTAAATTTCTTAACTCTAAAAGTTTATAATTGTTAGTAATTTAGTATTAATTCAATTAAAATCTCATTTTCTTTTTAAGTAACAACAATAATCTATTATTAATTATAATAAATCGATTATAAGTGCAATCACTATTACAGCAGACAACAACTCCTGTTATATAACAGACAACAACTCACACACCTGACGGGGTTGAAACCGTTTAAAATTATGGAACCTTAACTTCGTCAATTGAATTAGCCCTCATTCGACGATTAAAATCTCATTTAGTTACTACGTATCTTGGTTACTTACTTTTATAATTAGTCATAGGTTTGAGCATTGTGTCCAATTGATTTCAAATATTATGTAACTTCTGTCATAAAACTAATTTAATTGAAAATGAAGTTTTTAATTTATAATTCTTATTTTTGGACACTTAATTAAATTAATTTAAATAAAAAATTATAAGTTCACATCAATTACACGATAAATATATTATATTTATTATATAATTAATTTATCATATATCTCAAAGCTCTAAAACTTTCAGTAGAGCTTTGGTAAAATAACCTCTAAGTTTTTTATTAAAGCATTGGTGAAATGAGCTTTAATCTTTTTAGAGCTCTCAGAAAAGATGAGCTGATATGTTGTTACGAACTCATATTTGTGCATTATCGATAGTAATTTTTTTTTAAAAAAATCTTTTTATTGTTATTGTACCTTTTATTTCGTCTTATATACATAAATTATATGTATAAAGCTGATGTAGACAAGCTTCCTACATAGGTTGCAGATGAGGAACTTGAGTAACTTATAAGCCCCAATGCCTCATCTTCCTAGCAAGGCGCATTTTCAGAACAAACCTGTGAAGCTCATACAGAGTCAAAACAGACAATACATCGCGTAATAGAGCACCGATTAAGTCGCATGTCGCATCAAAAACTTTTCTTATATGAAATTAATGATATAAGTTTATACATGTACGTAAATTTTAGAGATGTATCTATGTATATATATAAAGTGAAATGGAACCTTCGACAAGAATCGCGACAAAAAATCCAATTCGACTACAAACAATACGGATACAAAGGATAGGTACGACTTAGGTGAGAAGGTAACGACAAGGTTGTGTAGCTGGGACGTGGAAATATGGAGCCGAATGGATAAGAACTCCTCACCCCTGCTTTATTTAGTTTTTTTTTTATTTTTGTTACAGCTATCTATGCATAAAGTAGCGTTGATGAAGCTGAGCTCAATCAGCTTTATATTCTTAAATTACGAGTACAAGTCCTTTTAATATACAGGATATTACTATGTTAATAATAATAAATATTAAATATATTCAACTGATATAATTATTTAATATTAATAATTCATATATAATTATTAATGATTATTCCATATAAATATTTTTAATATTAATGATTATAATTAAGTTACTAAAAAAAATAATTATTCAATATTTTTTTTAAAAATGATAATAATAACGTGAAGAATATAGTAAGGCGACAAAAATATCGCTACCCAACAAATTACGAGCTATATACACCAGCCGACCACACTCATAATTTATTTTTCATTTTTTGGGGAGAAAAGAACAAACCTTTTCCCGCTACTATTTTATTATTCAATTTGGAGAAAGAAAATGTTACAAAAATAATGAATAAGAAAAAAGTAAAATAATTTAGGGTTAAAGTGTGGACAAGACACATTTTTTTTAAAGTGATAATTGCCCCTATTATAAGTTGCTATCGGATTTATATGATAATTCACTTTTAGGATACATCAAGCTCATGAAGTCTTGCGAATAGTAATTTCGAAAAAATTCTATCAAGAACAGATGAAAAATTAGTATTTGTGAATACAGAATTTAGAGATGATAGATTACATTTGACACTCAATATTTATAAACATTTCGAACTTGTTCCAAATCATTGCAATGCTTGAATTCACAGCCATTGCAGTAGTTATGCAGAAAAGCTGCATAACTCTTTCAACCATTGCAATGGTTGACATTATGTAGAAAAATGTGCATAACTTTTCAACAGAAAAGTTACAGTCATAATTCTTCTATTTTCTGTCGGTAAATTCAAAATTTTAATTTTTATAAATTAAATAAAAATTAATTTTGTAAATACTCGTGCCAAGCGCCAAGTATATATATATACATATTAAATTTTAATTCCTCCAAATTTTCCTCCAAATTCTATTTTAAAATTTAATTATAAATCGTTTTTTAAACTTATTTGTTTTCTCAATATGAGAGATATTTTATTAAATAATTTTATTTATAATTTGTTTTTATCAGAAAATTCATAGTACGACATGATCAATAGTAATATGCAGTGATGAAGTTGCATACAATCATTAATTATTAATTTGTGGGGATCATTACATTGTAAGTGAGTGAACATGATCTATGATTAGTAACATATACAGGGGCATCCTCGTTGTTGACACTTCCTGTTCCATTCAGACACTTGTCACTCTGCATGCACTTGTACGGATGCTCATCATGACAATAATAATAATAATAAGACCACGTCGGATAACAAGAACTAGGAATGATGACGCCACGACTAACTAGCTCATCGCCTAAATTACAATGCAAACTTATGAAAAAGTTCGCGTTTTTCTTCCTTGAACTGGCTTATACATGTACTTATGTTGGGTTGATTTTTCACTCACTCGTGCTCTAAATCACAAATTTTCCTCTCAATTGATGACAAGGTTGGGATTGTGTAAATAATCTCATATTACTGTACTCGATTGATACATATTTCTGTAAAAATTAGGTGTTTATGTGGTAATTTGTGTCGAAGCTTTTGCAATATAGTTACAAACTAATATCTCTTTAAACTAGTTAGCTGAAAGGGCAATAATATAATTATAATCATTTATCAAGAATTTTATCTAGCAAAGTATTCAATATTTTTACATATTAAAACTTTTTCATCCGTCTCTCAATCTAATCAGGTAAACAACTTATAATTTTTATTAATTTATCGAATTCTATATGAATCCCGATGAGTACTATCAACCATTTATTCAAACCATCAAAATAAACGAGCCCTTAGAAATTAGTTTCGGTAACAATTTTATGAATTCTCCAATAATTTTAATTTTGCAAAAATGAGACCATACATGATATTCATAGGTATTGAATATTTAAATTGGACTTGGGCCAAAGCCTAATGCTACATTTATAGTGTTTGAAACTTTAGGCCTTTGGGCCGGCCCTGCTGAACTGGGCCGCCATTTGATCTCCGACAATAATAGCTGTTCCATTCTATAATAATAATTAAAATTTAAATTCTTTTGTATAGAATTATTTGAAATAATTTTTTTTCTCAAGTTCAAATTATTCCATCCAAATGTAACCTTACAGTTTCAATGAAGTATAATTGTAAAATAACGGAACTACAGTAACTAATATATGTATCGACAAACGTCTCATTTGCCATCAATGTATGAATTCATAATTATGATATCTTGACAAAAATATATATATATATATATCATTAATTCGAAAAACTTCATAGAATATATTTATAATTATATTATTGCATTGCAACTTGGGACTTAGGTATAAATTTGAGAGGAGGGGACAAACAAAGGTTGTTGATGGTCCTTCAAAAGCTGGTCTTGATGGCAACAGAAGAAAAGCAATTCTTGACCTCCCTCCCAACATGCCCTGAAACCAGCCACAGATACACAGTCCTAATGATCATGGAAAGTAGTGATCCAACATGCCTGGGTATTCCCAAATTAACCACTTTTTTCCTTTACCAGAATATATACCGCATGTTAAAATAAGAGTTTATCAATTTATTATTGAAAATAAATTTAAAAATAGTATATATTTTTTTTACAGTTTCTGCTTTTAAACTGTTTAAATTAAGTCAATTTAAATTAAAAGTTACATGTAAACCGTACAGACTATTTTTATCACTTATTCTCACCATAAAAATAAAAGTTAAAAGCGAAAAGTCACTTTAGTCTGCAAAGAAGGTATGCAAGGAGTGGTGTAAGTTAAAGAAAAAGATGAAGAGGGTGTCCAAATAAATAATGGTCTGGAAATATCTGCAAAATTGTGTTTAATTGAGTTGTGCTGTCTGACTATTGCAGAAAAAATAGAATGTAAGGAGAAGAGGAGTGTGTCATAAACTCATAATTAATCGGTGGCAACGGGCATCAAATTTTGCAGTGTGGGTGTGGCATTAGCAGCAGCAGCAGCAAAAAGAAAGCTGCATCTGCTTATCATCATCATTACCTCCCACTCTATAACCTTTCATCATCAATTAATTCAACTTTCTCCCTATTTTCCTTAATTTATTTTTTGAATACTAACTATCCCACATAATATATAATTTTTTATGTTTTAAAATATATTATAAATAATGATAAAATATTTAAACCAACTCATAATTTACAAAAGAAAAAAATCAATTTAAAATTATTATTGTCACAACAAAAAAATTAGTATAATGGTCACAGACCGCATTTTGTGAGTTAAAAGTGTATTTCTTCTTCATATTAGTATACGAAAAAATGCAAGCAACCCGTGTGATATTACAAATGAACAAGTTATTCTCTTATGAAAAAAAAATAACAATTTGCCTTCTTATATCTTTTAAAATACAATAATTTACCTTTGTGATTTTCAAAATGAAGCAATTTACGATCTTGTCTAAATTACTATTTTTTTTTCATATAAGATAATTTATTCATTCGTAATATTTCAGAGGAGTAAATTGTTTTTCACCCGTGTGTGTGTGGGGTATATATATATATATATATATATATATATATATATATATATATATATATATATATATATATATGTGTCGAGATTTTAATTTATTTATATCCATTGTTTCAAAATTTTGAACCATGTAACCAAAATTGGAATGATGTCCAAACGAGGTTATACTCTTGAAATTAAATATCATTTCTAGCACCTTTCAAATGATATAGGAACAAACAACCTTCTGTGAAACGGAATATATATATATATATATATATATATATATATATATATATTACTGCAGCAGTTACATTGAAGCATAAATGCTCTTTCAAACTCGCATCAAATTTCAAAATTTTGAAAAATAAAAGCTAGACATCAAACAAGATTTGGATGCATAATTCCCTTTAATGGTCAAAGAGGTCTAGTTCAATTAACGAAATTGATGCCCTATAATTTTGAAATTATGGGTCCGAATTCTACCATCAATGTATGGAGATGTGATTATATTTTAATAATATGTATCGTTCTATTAAAAAATTATGCACACGCATCGAGTTATCTACGAATTAACGTGAAAAAGATTATGAACATGACAGTAGTTGACCATGCGCTTGGGTTTATTCCTGCGATGGTGCAGAAGCTTGTCAAGATGACTGCCCACTTGGGTGGGACTAAAAGCATTCAACCCCCACACCCCCTACCCTACTTAGTTCACACTCAGAATCTCACATCCTAACATACATACTCTGTCCCCCAACACAAAGCAAGCGTGACCATTAGCTCCTCATCTTACAATGATGCCAGAATTCTAACGGTGTTCTACTTCATCTGCCTATTACCAACCTTCAGTTGCTTAGACTGCTTTAGACACCATTGTTACATTATTCACTCCAAAGCCCAACATCAACCTCTATTGAGAGATCTTACAAGCTCATGATAAATGTTTTAAAATTAGCTTAAGCTCTTTAACCTAGCATCGAATCCCCTAAAATTCCGTGCAATCATGAGTATTAACGAACTGTGGGTCCTATATCAACCATACATAAATGATTATGATTATCCTAAAAACTCCTAAGAACGGTTGGAAGGAAACAGGCAATAAAATCATCGATCCGTCCCGACAAGATTAAGGCCAACCATACAAGGATTGAGGGATTAAATCGAGGTATCATACTCGTTACCATGCGCATAACACTTGTAACTCGGATTAGTTCTACTGTATTCAGACTACTTTGTTTGAGGAGAACTAACATCTTCTTCTCAACTCGTTTTATTACAATTACTACTAGGGTAGGATCTCAGCTGCATGGTGCTACATTGTGGAAAAATGATAGAATCCTTGCCAATGGCATCTCCCCAGAAGAAAAACATCAACACTCACAATACGTCTGCAAAACCTGTCTTTTACTTTTTGTAGGTTGTAGTGAGGGGAGTAGCTTTGTCTTTTAATTTTTTCAGAAGAGGAAAGAATAAAGCAGACAAAGAGCATGATGGGGAGGCAACCAAGAAAACAACTTTTCAGCAAAATCATTGGGCTACAAAAACAAAGTGGGAGGGCCTCTTACAGCAACATTCGGTACTATATTTCTCCTATCACGTTAGCAATGAGTGTTACATCACATTCTCACTTCTCTTCATTTAAAACAAAAAGGTAAGAAAAGGGGTATCATTATTTTCACCATATCTCTAATTCTCTTCTTGTCAAGAATCTCTGTCCTAACAAATAAAGAATCTTCAGGGTTGAAAAGGAAAACAAGCAGGAGCCTTGTGTTCCCACTTCAGTGGCTTTAGTTACATCCTGCAACACAGCGTTTGATCGTTAACTCAGAACGAACTCCCCTGTCTGAAACGATAAAAACTAAAAAGCAACGGGAGATAAACACGATACCTCACTGTGGGAATTTGCCAATCCTGAAGTTGAATTAGACTCCAAAACGTAATGTAATAAGTTAGGAGGAAATCAGAGGTAATCAAGGCACGTTGTGTGAAGTTAGCAGGTTGAAATTGTATGTATCTACATCTGGTCAAGATATGAGGAAGAAAAAAATTAGACAAAGATCAGAAGTGCACAGCAGTATGTAGAAAGTGAAGAGAAAGGACTCACCTTTCTCGGGTAATGGGCAAAGAGACGTCCCCATCGTTCTTCAGGTTGAGTTTCTTGAAAGAGATTATCGCCTGCATATGGGGACCAACAATGCATAAGAGAGGTGAATAAGAAAGCTCAAAAGACGAAGGGATCAAACAACTTAGGGCAAAATCAACAATATCCATATGGAATACAATTTGGAACTATGCATATTGCAATTGTAAATGTGGTTTAGATGCATTTGCTGTTTAAGTAGGAATAAGACTATTTTATCGTGGCAAACCTGCATATGGATGATAATGTTACTATGATACTTAATTGCGAACATGGAGAGAACGCATACCCGTATCAAAATCGTCGTTGTTACGTTCCTTAGAAAAAGCAAAGCTCTGTATAGCCGTGCGAGTAAGGCAACAGCTCTTCTACTTCAATTCTTGAGCTTGAGCAACTCATGCTTTTTCTCAAACGGTTGGGGACTGATTCTATTTCCGCCCAAAACACACTAGAAACTGGTCTATGATCTGAAAACCGTGATTCCCCGCGGGCATATGATAATTGCTGGAGGCCACTTCCATACCATAAAATTCGGTCACACCTTCAGATATTAAGTACCCAGATCAGCACTTTGTTCAGTGACAGATGCAATGCATCCAAGCCGAATTATACAGTTTGCCATGCATTTAACTTGTATCTTTTTTTTTCAGTAAAAGGCGGATGCAGGAACCTAGAGAAGAACAAAGTCATGCTAGGTGTTCTTACCATGCAGGTGTTCTTCGTTTCTCTTTTGGGTGCATATCATCACCAGCATATCTGTCTGAATTATGTGAATATTTATACGTAGGTGGGAAATATATCTTCCCTTCTTTCCACCCATCAAAAACTCGACCTCGTCTCTGCTCTATCCTCAGCTGTCAAGGGAAAGCAAAGATTGTTCAGTCGAATGAGTATTAGCTAGTGAACAAAGAAGATCAGGCCAAGTAGTTTCCTATGAACTGAACAAGTTGCTCATTGGTGAGAGTATCAATGTCTTACTTGGTCCTTCTCTAGTAGAGCTCTCCAGTTTTGCATTTCAATAAGTGCTTTGGCAGACCGGTATGGCAGTGCTATTCGATAGTTCAGATCGCCAAGCCAAATAATTCGACTGCATCCAAATTTTGATTCTCAGTAAACAGCAATTGTTAACTAAAGAAAAGAAGATCAATTCTTGAAACATTACTGTTCCATTTTTAACTAGCATAAAGACACAAAAAACCACGTCATGTACATTTGATTAAAAAATAATGCCATTGAAACATTATTGTTCCATTCATCATTCGACTTTCTCTCTCTCCTAATTAGGAGTTGAATTAGGGAACAAGGTGATAGAGAAAGAAGCGAATCTTACTCATGTTGAAGGATTGTCTCAGGGGATTTCTCTTCGTGGATGCCATTAACTGGTGGGAACCTAGTTTTCCTTAGGATCTCCATGAAATCAGCATTTCTGCGTAGTTCATCACCTTCTTTCTGACCGGATGTCAGGTGACTGCACACAAAGCAAAGGCTGGTCTGATGCAATAACATGCTTATTGAAATGGATCCCTGCAATAAAAGGTGGTCACACCTCTTAGTTAATTATTGCAAAAACAACAAAAACTACTAGCAAAGACAACTGTTAATGTAAATGACTACCTTATTACCAAGGTAGCCCATCAATCCTCTGCCAACAGGGAAACCTTTATGTTCCTAACATGTTCCGTCAACTCACTTCGGACCCAAACAGTGAGAAAGATGCCAACCATTTGCTTGCTAGCGACTAAAGAGTATCTCGAGTGTCCAGGCATAGCGCATCCATCTTCTGCCGGTGCATATGCACTGTAGGACATCGGAGAATATAAAACTGTACTGGGTGAATCGCCAGGCAGATAATCTTCATCCGAACCTAATCGTGAAAAATCACTCGCCCTCTGACCCCAAGAGTAGTCACTTGGTCGCCGACTAGAGGAATAGTCGCTTGCCCGGGGACCAGAAGAGTAATCACTTGGACGGCGACCAGAAGAATAGTCACTCGGCCTCTGACTGGAGGAACAGTCACTTGGCCTGTAACCCCATCGCATATTTGGGTCATAGTCACTAGGCCTATGACCAAAAATTACCCGGTCGCATACGCTGAATCTCCTCTCGAGGCGAGGTTGTTGGATTGAAATGTCGTTCTCCATTCTCCAGCATTGTGGCGTCTGGAAAGATCGACGAGGTAAGAAGGTCGAGGCCTTGTGCCTGGTTGATCCCTCAAAATCAGCATTCGACTCAGCAATGGGATCAGGAACAGGTGATGGTGTATAACGGCCACTGCCCCCACTAGTGCCAGGAGCATTGTTTAAAGTTCTCTTGATGAGAGCAAGCCACTTCTTGGCAGGACCATTGTCCTCAGCTCCCAAAATATTACCAGCATTCAAAGGAACTATTTCTTGAAACCTATGTTTCGAGATGGGAAAAAGAAATTTAGCTATAAAGAATAGGCAAGGTTGGATAATATCCAGTCCCTTGAATCACAAATCAAGATCATACCCGAGCACATATATGTCAGCAGGAGGAGCAGAATGTAGCCAATCATCTAAATTCATATTGCTTGGTGGTGATTTTCCTCCCACATTCCATGTTGATACAAAAACTGCTCAAAAGATCAGAGTTAATAACTTCAAGAAAGAGCTGAAGCCTAGAAAATCAAAACATCTACCAAGGAACAAACCTGTAGTTCTGCACATTTATAATCTGAGGGTGGTCAAGATAACCTCTCCCCTCCTCGAACGGGAACGTGAACGGGAAAAGGATCTCTCTATGTTCTTGGTTGATTTTCTGAAAACCAAGTCAATATCTCTTCAAAATGTTTGTCATCAACACGGAGAAAGGTGCAATGTTTTCACACATATTTGTGGATCAACAAGTTATTATTAACATAGTAACATGTCTATTAACGCCCTAAAACTTTTACCACAGTTTCATTGTCGATCGAAATGGTGGAAGTGTAGACTCAGAGTAGAAATATGATGCTACTAACCAGTTTTACTCTTCTTGATTGTGGATGGTTCCCTCTCAGGAAAGCTGTTCCTCCATTCCACATCAACACCTACGGAAAAATAATTACTTTTTGAATTTCAATTCTCAAAATTAAACAGTAACCGACCGCAAATCGATTTGTATTCTGCTAATTTGAAAACAGAGAAATTGAGCAGAATCCCCTGTAGTTGACATTATTTCTTCAAAGGCAGATTAAACAGAACCAATAGATATTCCCATAGCCCTTCTCAACATAGAGAAAGATATTCAAATTAACATTGCTGAGGTAAGAAATAATTGATTAAGATTCAATACAAAAAGGAGCTATTTGATTGTTTGCGAATAAAAGACAAACACGTGAAAGACAAAACAAGATCATTGAAACTCGGCTAAATTGTTTCGTTTCATTTGGATTTCTGAGCAGACAATTAATAATATATAAATTATTATAAGGTAGTAAAGGCAGAAGACAGACAAAATGAGGAGAAGAACACAGAGCTACAAAAACCAGAAATAGGAAAACGAAATTAACAAAGAATTCAAAGTGCAACCCAATTCAATAACAAGAAATCGGACAAGAAAATCTTAAGAAGGTAATCAAGACCTCCAAAATATTGTAAACCCATTGGAAAACTGGACACACTCAAAAAATTGAATACTCACCTCCATAAACAGCTTCATCAGCCTGAAATTCATCACTTTTGCACTTGATATTGAACCATCTTCTAATCAGTTTCTTGGACCACGAGAGCTTCACATAATACCAAAAGAAGAGAGAAACTCATCTCAGCAAAAAGTAAATGAAAAATTACATTTTTCCAAGAAAGAAAAGAAGACGGGAGTAAATAGAAACCTTGCTTTTCTTAGAATTTTCATCTCTCATTGTTCCAGAATCCACACTACTTCTTCATATGGCAACCTGTATACCTTTGCCTGCCACCCCCCTCGTCCAAAAAAAATTTGATTTGCTCAAATCAACTCAAAGAAGAAATCCTAGAAAAGAGAAACTCCAATAAACAAGCCCTTCAAATTTCACCACTGTTCTCTGCCTTCAATTGTTTCCAAATCCAACTCTCATGCAAAAAGTGATAAAAACTGAAATGGGCTTCCTCAGTTTTCATAAAATCTTCAGTTTTCCAGCACACTAGTTTCTGGGCATCTCACCATTAATCTCACATCAAAATTCAATCTTTTTTCTTGAATTACCTCTGTAATGCTCACACAACACACACTGAATGCGACTACAGCAGAGAGAGAAGAGAGTAGAAACCCAACTTCAGAACCCCAAATGGGAATGAGCAACACAAAAATGAGACAAGACCAACTTAAGAACAAGACAATGCAATTATGAGAGAGAGAGAGAGGGAGGGAAGAGAGAGAGTCTCAACTCTCAAGGGGGCCTTTTCCTTTTTCTTTAGTTTTTTTTTTTTTTTAATTTCCTTTCCCTTTTTCTTGAAACACAGCCTCGTTCTCAGTAGCAAAATATAAGCAACAGCAAAGCATCGAATTTGAATAGAATAAAGTGCAGGGGCAGCCATAACATAACAGGCACTCTTTCTATCTCACTCACGCACACACCCACATTGGTGTGTGCGTGCTGCTTTCCCTTTCCAACCCAAACCCCAAGGCCGGCCCAGCATGATTGATGGGGCAACCTGGGCACGTCGTTTTGCTAGCCTTCAAAGCCTAAAACGACCTGGTTAGTTGCCCGTATACCTGCCCTCACCGGTCAGCAAAAGTGTCAAGAGAGTGAGATTTGGTAAAAAAGAGTAAATACAAATTTGTTTCCACTTTGGCATTCGGTCTTGCCATCAAAGCTAAAGCAGATAAAGAGAAAGTTTAGTCCGTAGCAGCAATAGTAGCATTGCTGTATTTCATTTTTTTCTTTCTTGTGTTGTGTGTGATTCTTTTAAGGTTTTTTTAATGTTGTTCTTCTGTTGCTTTATACAATGTTTCTTCTTTTCTTGGGCTCTGGATTTTGTTGTCTCCAACTGCAAGAATTTTGGAGTGGTTGGTCTAAGGTATTGTCAATTGTTTGTGCATAAAGGATTCCCCGTCTCTTACAACTACAAGGGCTGTCTTGGGGGTTTATGGTCTAATTAGAATCTTCAATAGTATCATCATTTGTCCAATTCACATATGTAATCATATTATTACCCAATTGTTTGGACCATGTCTGTATAATCAATGTTTACATTTATATATTTTCCTAAATGTATTTTTCTTTTTAATTTCCTCAAACAACCATTCAGTAAAAAAAGAAAATGATCGAGCAACGACAAAAAAACGTAATAGCTCACCAGTCTAGCTCCATGGCACCGAAAATGTATCAGATCTCAAGTTATTCCTCGAAGCAATGAGATTTTGAAAACTATTTTCTTATAAGTTGTCTCAATGATTTGACATTGATGTGGAGTTGATTCTTATAATCATCTCCTTTAATTATCTTGTTTCAAATTGTAAAGGTTAAATTTTCAAAATCCTATACTAACAAGATTTATCAATCAAAATGCTACCTAGACCCTCGATTATAGTCGAGACAACTAATACCTAAAATCTAAGAACTAGGGCATTTAAAAAACTAGAGAACCCCCAACCTCAGGACCCGAACTGAGACCATTTGGGCTAAAATGCATTTTACCCCCCTGTGTTTTGTTGAAAAAGCTAAAAGCCCCCCTGTGTTTTAAAAATAGCTAAAAACCCCCCTGTGTTTTAATAAACTCAGCAAAAAGCCCTTATTCTGTTAGAAATTAACGGAAGGTGAGATACACGCGCCTGAAGTGCGTTTGGGCTTGATTTTTTGCGGATTTTGACATTTTTATAGTCTTTAATTGACTAAAATACCCTTATATTGTATCTAAAATTACTATAATTAAAATAACTTTTAAATTTAATTTTTTTGCATTTTTCTCTCCTCTAAAAATACAAATATTAATAATTATAAAAATAATATATATATTAATAATTTAAATTATTATTTAATTAAAATATTTAAATAAATTTATACTTAAATTTAAAATAATTATTATAATTATTAAAACTAAAAATTAAAACTTTCCTTTAATTATATTTAAACATATTTCAATGAATTACTTTTATAATTAATATGATGTTTTAGTTATTTTAAAATTAAAAAATTTTCTTAATTTATTATATGTTTAAATTCTTTTTAATTAAGTAAAATATATATTTAAATAAATTTAAATACAATAATAATTATTCTTAATTAATTATATATTTAAATATAATTTAAATTATTCTTAATTAACTAAAATATTTAATATATAATTTAAATTAATTCTAAAAATTAAAAAAAATTTGGGGCGGCGGCCGTCCCCGCACAGTAGGGCGACGACGTCGCCGCCGCCCAGACCATGGGTGACGGCGGCGCCGTCTCCCTTCGTCATTATCTGGGCGACGTCGTCGTCGCCCAGATCAGATCTGGGCGACGCGCAACGTCGCCCAGATTTGGGGGCGACGGCCGCCGCCCCCCGCTTCGTCGCCCCTAGGAGTGTACGCGATGCGGGTTGGGGCAATTTAGGTAATTTTTTGGCCCAACCCAATAATTGCGGTTTTTAGAAAGCTCTACCCAACCCCAACCCAACGATCATAAAAACCGCACTTTGCGGTCTAATTGGGTTGGGGCGGTTTTGCGGTATTTAGTGTATAGAAAACCACTTATACAATTATATTAGTATTTTGTGACAATTTATACTTTTGTTACAATTATTTTGTCAAAATAAATGTATTTTTTTGCAGTACTAATTATAAAAATATAATATATCAATTACAATGTGTAAAAAACAAAAACACTTATACATGATTATATGTTTATTTTAAAAGAATACAAATAAATATTAAAAATATTACCAATTTTTTTATGAATAAGATTGTGAAAAACTTATTATTTCGAATTAAGTATATAAAAAACTAACCATAATAATATATCATATTAAATAAAAATTATTTGAAATAAAATAAGATGGTGAGATAAACAAAATTGTAATATCATCTATTTCAAGTTCTTGCATTTATCTACAGCATAAAATATGAAAGATTGTCAATAACCAAACTTAATGAATCAATTGATCTCGTTTACATATTTATACATATATATATATACCAACAAAAAATATCATCATTATTATTAGTCTTGAATATTAGTTTATGCATAATCAAAACTTTTGTATAAACATATGAAGAATTCTAGTATATTATTATTGCTCTCCTTCATCATCATCATCATCATCTTCTTCTTCTTCATATATTATTATTACTACTTCTACTACTACTATTATCATTATCGCGGTCGAACGCGGTCTATGCGGTTTACGTAAACATAAAACCAAACCCGATTGCAAAAATGCGGTCTTTTTCTAACTAACACAAGACCAACCCAACCCACCTTTAGCCTGCTAATTGCGGTGCGGTTTGGGTTGGGTCGATCGGTTGGGGCGGTCCGACGATTTTGTTGAACACCCCTAGTCGCCCCCATCTGCGGGGTACGGCGCAGTCGGGGGTGGCGGGAGGAGGAGGCAGGCGGGAGGAGGAGGCAGGCGGCGGGGTGGGTGGGCGCGAGTGGGGTGGACGGCGGCGTGGGGAGATTGGGGAGGGGTAGGTAGCAGGGGTGGGGGGGGGGGGGTTGGGTAGATAGTTTTTTTTTTTTTTTAATAAAAAATTTTTTTATAATTTTAAATTATTTATATATAATATAAATTAAATAATTAGTTGAATCCAAACCTTTCATTTTTTTGAAATCTAACGGTTGAGATTAATTCATTAGATCTAATGGTCATTATTTAATCAAAAAAATCCAACGGTTACTAAAATAAGAGGTAATATATATTGAATAAGGGTATAACGGTCATTTTATAAAAAAGTTAACGCCGTTAGTTACATTTAACGGAAATGGGCGATTGAGTTATATTTAAGAAAACACAGGGGGGCTTTTAGCCTATTTTTAAAATAGAGGGGGGTTTTCAGCGGACTTTTTAAAACACAGGGGGGTTTTATGCATTTTAGCCGACCATTTGGATCACTTTGTACTGGAGATCTCGAGATCATTTCATGTGGAATCAAAGTACGATCAATTGACCCTATAAATACCCCACAACTATTTTGTGATGGGGTAGTCACTTGTTACTTTCATCAACTTATAAACTTTCTTTTTGATCCTTTAAACTTACAAACTAACTTAAGTATCGGTGGGCTTTTGTTGAAGGCCACCCAGCGAAGTTAGTAATCTTCTTTCTTCTGATGTTTCAAAGACACTTGATTGGATCAATTGACAGGCGATATAAATCACCGATCTGGAACTATGAATATTAATATTAAAAATGGGGAAAAAAATCTACACATTTGTAAAATTCACTTAAAAAAGCAACTAGCTTTGCCAATTACCTATTAGTACTTCATCTTAAATATACAGACACATAGCACATGTAAAATTCGATGAAACAACTACTTGTCTTTTTGATGAAAAATATGAAATATGTAGTTAACATATGGGTACATATTAACTTCGTTAGTTAGTGTAGAATGTTGAAAAGAAACTATATATTGATTGAGAGGGGGGGGGAACGTTTTGAAGAATTTGAGGCTCAAAATGGGTTTGTGCCATATAGACAGAAGAAGATGTCTGAATTAGGGAGTTGTGGTCCTTTTCTTTACAATGCATAAGTTGCTATATATCAGAAGCTGCCTATTATGTGGGGTTCTAACTGCTTTACCATTGACGGATCAATATTGTGGGCTTGGGGTTCTTCTTACCAAGGATTTTCGTTTCTTTTTTTTTTTTAAATATTCCCTCATTATAATCGGTTTAAACAAATATTCACATGTATGATAGAATTCAAATCCACAAGATCTCAACATTAACCGCTGTACTAATGATCTCAAATTTGCATGTTACTTTGAAGGCTTTTGCTAGGGTTTCTTTTTTTTTTTTTTTTTTTTGCTAGGGTTTCTTGGTTTGTTTGTTTTTTCCTCCTAAGTTAGGTTTCTATTTTAGGGTTGGTGGCTTTTGACCAAATAGAATATTCTAACATAAATAGAAAAATATGATTTATAATATGGCTTATTCTATTATTTTTTTAAATAAAACATAATTAACCCGAATTTCCCATGGTCAAAATGGAAAAATCCATACTGGGTTATTGTGCCGTGCCGGCGGCCTACCTTTTCCTGCCCCACTCGTCTCATCGGACATACATGCATACAAATACAGCACCATCCCTAGCGGCATCTAAATATTTTAACAAACACCAATGCCACAATTTCAGAAAAGGCAATCATAAAAGCGCCAAAAAATACCAGAGCTTAAATCAAGGAAATTCAAGGAAACTAACACTCTATAAAGAATCTCAAATATATTTGAGCTTTGTAGTCATTATTAATACAACTACTACCATTTTAGTGCTGACATAGACTCCATAACACCAATTAACTCACTCCTTTAATTTTACCAATCAAACCACTTAGTATTTGAGTCAGCATTTGACTGTTTCGACAAATAAAATAAAGACACCCAATTTTGATTACATAATGTCTCTGTAGATCCACGTTGTGACTATAACTAATAATGCTGGCATATAATTATAAATTAAATACGTATAGGAGAGTTCATCGAAAGTACAATTTACACCATAAAGTAATTACCATTCATTGTAGTACAATTGAGAGATGCAGACAAGAGCTTTATAAATTTCAACAAAGTAACTTTAGGCATACTACTAGCACCTATAAAATATTACCTAATAAAGAAGATAAAATATCATTCTATAAGATTAGATCTAGATGCGACTAATTAGATTAAAATTTACAGGTAAATTACACTCTTAGTTCACTCATATAGTTTGGTAATACCTGAATCCTTTACTTTCCCTATAGGATTGAAAATTTACAATTGTAGACATCTCTCGTACCTGCTGCCTCTTCCTCTACTAGTTAAACTCTGTCTACATATCGTCATAGTATGACTAATGCAAACAGACATTCACTGCTGAATTTTGATATTAAATAGTATCAATAAAAAATTAAATATAAACAATTATGATTATTATAACCTACCGCGATTGACTTTTACGAAAACATTAGTATATGGTGTGAATGAAAGTTCTATTACTCAAGTCCTGAACTTACCCCTTTGACTATACATTGAAAATATACCTATCGCAATGTATTAAACATCCTCACACACATAGAGACGATAATATTTCATATGACCACCATATAAAAATATTTTAATTTGAACGGCGCTCTGTAATTCCGAGGACAGTAATTAAGTCAACCGAAGGTAAATGATGATGCGCATTTTAATCCAACTGCTTATATTTAATATTAATCAAATTCAGTAAGACTATGATAATGTATCGGAGAAGGCAGAAATATTTTCGTTCAGACATCAACTAATGTATCAAATAATCCACTAAAATATAATTTTTGAAAACGCACGTATCGAAAGTATATCATGGTAAATACTATACCAGCGATAACCTCAAAATGGAAAGCTGATATATTTATTCTTAAAAATTTTCACTATTGCTCAAGAATGTTCCTCTATTTTCTCTATTGTTCTAAATTGAATCTCTTTTTTTAGAGGAATGCTTGTTCCCTTCGATCATCTAATGACAAAAGAGTGATGATATTGTGAGAGGGCGACAGAGAATTCAACCTAATATGATTGGTCCTAAGCATTGAAAGATCAGCAGGTAAAGTTCAAAAATAACACGAAATATAATTTAGTAAGTAATAAAACTTGTTTTCTTCTGAGATAGCTTAGGTGACGGGGCTGGAAGTGCTTAATAGGTCCCATGAACAAAACAACAAATAGAAAAATGGGATTCTAATAAGTCTGAGAAATCCCTCGCTTTCTCACTATATACCAACAAAATGAATTATGATCAGGTAGCACTATCCACTACTAGTCATGTTGGGACCAACATAGTTATCGCAAATAGTAATTATTGTAGAAATGAATTTTAAATCTACTGATCAAGTATAACAAATAGCAATCATTCAACAAAGATTAAAATAGCATACTGCCAGTTGTCCTGGTCCTTCAAAACTGTTCCCAAACTTTCACTAGCCTCCTGCACCTAACCTTCATTAATTTCCTATTCTTTCCTGTGGCTGGTATGCATCAACTGTCTTTGCGAAGGATTCATAATCATCCCTCCTTGTCAATTCCACTGACTATTATTATATTTGCTCTACTCTTTCTATTGTGTTTTTTTTTTCCTCTCTAAATTAAGAGCTTTCACAAGAAATACCAAACTACTGCAATAAAATCATCTCAAAATATAGAGAACCTTACTATATCCCTCTTGCTCTCATGTTGTTTATTTTATCATTAGAGACATACACTTAACGAGAGTAGTGCGAACTATTACCTACTATATTTTTCTAGAGTGTAAAATGCGGCGGTATTAATAACATTAAGCTCTATTATTGTAGGGAATGTGGTAATTCGCTTTATTAATATCTTTTTTTTAAACTAGGTTTTTTCCTTTCCAAAATAAAAACGATCAACATGCACAGACCAAAGAGTCAGTTAAGTGGAGATAATATTTTTATTTCTAATTTGTGTTAAATATAAACAGATATCAATATATGCTATAAATAAGAGGTAATCTATGGAAGATCTGCATTTGGCGATAATATCGCAATAAGAATCTCTGTTCCCAACTTAGTATCTTCTAATTTTTCATACAATTGGATATTAAAGCGTTTTGTCATTTGATTTCACACAATTCATACCCATAATTTAATCAGCCTAAGTTGATAGCTATTGAAGTCATGATCATACTCCGCAATTTTCTTTTCACCAAAACTAGGTGCCCTCTCATCATTCAATTTGGCCCATTACTTGGTTGCGGTAAATAAATTTCACACTTATAATAATCACCTTAATATTATTTCGGTAATGACTTCAATCACTTATTGTATTCAATACTGCTAACTAAACACTCTATACATATCGTTTATTCACTTATTACCACTCAATTATCTATTTAAATATATCAACTAAATCCAGTCATAGCAGTCTCTACACAACAAAATCGAATCCCTATCACATAATTATAACAAAAAAGAGAACACAAAAAAGTCTATAATATAACCAACTTGATTTAAATACCTGCGAATTTTTTTTAAATATCTTAACAAACTACTAACTCTCAACAACAATTCGTAATTTGCGATTTTTCCCTCCCTCACATTGCTGAAACAAAGAAAAAAAAGAGAACAAGGAAAGAATGAACTAGGGGCTCTTTTGTCTGTCTCCTGTTCGCCAAAATCCTTATCCAAATTAGATGGAGCTCTCATACTAAACCTTTCAACAAAATAGAATTTGGTATTAGTTTATAATTGGCTACTTTTTAAAAATATATTTATTATAAAATAGGAGAGTGAGAGTTTAGTTAACTACTTCGGCTATATTCGGGCCCACCAACACATGTTACGCAGAGAAAAACTGGCATGCCTGTGCGCCTGTTACATATATACACATATTAACATAGTTTTGGTCATTCGCATAAATTAATAATTTTTGGCGTGAATATAATAGACTATTAGAAATGAATTTGGGAGGCCGGAATTGGCAAATATGAAACAAATCAATCGGGAGGGTTAAGATAAAGTGGGAATTGGGTCTCGAGTGCAAGACATTAAGCAATATATGGCTGTTATTCACCACCGCCAGAAACAAAATAGACCTTTGAAGGTGAGAAGAGGAAAGAATAAATAAAGAAAGAAAGAAAATAAAGGTGAGTCCTAATGCGCTTGTGACTCACTATTAATGCATCAGCAAACTGAAAGCGAAAGATGGTTTTGCGAATACTAGATACTACATAATTCGCTTCTTGGGGCTACTATGGCGTTTTATAGTTTCTTACATCATTATGGCGCATTCTACAATTATTTCACAAATATCATCAAATTTCTATATCGTTTATTCTCTACTAACAACTTGATTGTTATATGCTAAACCTCAAATTAAATACATCTTTCATCTTTTATTTATTTTACAATATTTTCAATAAAAGAAAGAAAATCAGAGTGACGAAGCAAATTATCTTCAATTTAAACATGGACCGCTAGTTCAACCTCATTTCAATCTTTTCCCGAGCACAATTGATTTAATTTTAAAATATATTATTCACATTATAAAATTATAGTGTCTAGGGCGCTATAATTAAAATAACAATCGAGACTCAATAATAAACTAGTAAAATACTTATTAACCTTCTCATTTGGGAGGAATAAAAGAAGATTTAGTAGTTATACACAAAATAAATCTTAATAAAAAGCACATTGGTTAAATGCGCGAATCTTACGACAGCCTATGATATGAGAAAAACTCAACCACTAAAATTAGAATATAAATACAGAATTTATCCCAGTACAAAGCAATAAGGGGTAAGAATTCCATTAATCTCTTTTTATGTTCCCACCGCAAAAATGTTCTATTACTTAAAGCTCATTTTTGCGATAGTCAATTAAATGGTAATAATAATCTAGCATTTTTTCTCTATATAATATATACAGAGCGAATAAAGGGAGAGAGAATCACATATGAAATCATGAGGAGGCTGTCCTTGTCCTTGGGAGTAGTAGAAATGGTATGCGAAATATTGCACATTTGAGAGAAATATGTTTCGCATCCTTAACCTGGTCTTACAACCTTCAATGCTTTTACAAACATATAAGCACAAATATATATGTATCCTAATTATCCAAATCCTATCCACTTGGTACGCGACATTTCTGCCATTCTCGCTTTGCTTCTCCTCATCTCACTCTCATACAAACTTATTTGAACGTCTAGAAAATTAACCAAGACTTGGTTTTAGGCGGATACAAGTTCTATACAAATGAGAAGCACTCTACTTTCCTCACAGGGATATTTTGATTTGAGTCCACAAAGTAAATGGAATAAATCATATAAGTATGACGCCGAGAGAGACTCAACTCTATAAACCTTACGGACACATCTCCCTTGACTACTTCTAGGCAGAACAGATATGGGGAAAGCCTCAAGGTTTAAAGCTGTCACTATTTGTCCAAGCCCTTTATGATATTCTTCATTTTCTCTTTATTCACATAATCAATATCAAAAAAAAAAGAAAAGAAATCATTATATACTTTTGTAAGATGATCTTGGTATATATTACCATGCCACATTAAATACGCGCTCGTAAAATAAATATGTAAAAATAACTTGATTATAAAAATAGTTAATTATATTGTGTGCTTAACGATAATTCTAGAATAAAGAAGATGTCATGTGAGAGTTAAATAATATATACATTAGTCTTTTCAATATTTTCTATTTGATAAATAAATATTCTGGTGAATATTGACTTAATTTGATTACATTAACTTTGTTTGTTCATAAAATGTAGAATATAATTTTTGAGAAATATATATGATGAAATTTTTTCTCACATATCTATATATCATGCTTATAGTCTACAGTTTAATTCTGTAGACACAAAATATCGTTCAAAAATAAAACATAGAATAGTTATGACAACCGAATTATTTTAATTTTTCGCATTCCTAGTCGAACATATTACCTATGCCTTATAGAGACCGATTTGCCTTATTCATTGGTTTCTTTAAGTATCTAAATAATTTATGTCTATTAATAGGGAATGTATTCACGGCCTCTTCCCAACTTCATCGGTTTAGATTTTTCTGGGTATAATATGTCAAGTGAAATAAGCTACAACAATGCAAAAAGTGAATTTTTGATATTAAATCCGTTGTGGTCTTTTTGAGGAAAATTTACATGTATTCTAAGCAACTTCTTATTGAAGTTGCTTGGGCTTTCATCTATAGCAGATCAGTTCATGGTCGTAATAGTACACCCAAACTTCTAAGCCCTGGACAATTCTCTGGATTTTGGTTAATTCTGAGAACCATAAAGGAAAAGAACAAAAAAAATGAATGAAAAAATTGGATAAATTTTATTGCATGGGGATTTGATGATTATGTACTATTGTGTATAGTATGCTTTTTGAAAAAAAGATATCAATTATATTTTTTTTCCTTTCAACATTCAATCTATCCTAATTTGAAGTAGGTGAAATGATAAGAAGACTATTCTCAATTACGCTCTAAAATAATTAACGGTTGAAACACACCCTATATGATGGCAAGTAATTGCTTGTATCAATATCCAAAAATATTTTATCTTGTCATTAAACTGCAATATAGTGGTAATTATATCAAAATCACTTCTCACTGACACAAGCTGAAAAGCTAAGTATGGGATCAGAAGTATTAGGTATTGAGACTATATGTTATCCGTGCAAGTTTTTTTGGTTATTAAACTCTAACAAAAATCCTGATAATTATATATAAGACATAAATATTTTGATAATAACACTTGTTCGTTATTGCACCACAAATAATAATACTTTCAAAAATAATATACTAATTAATGTATTTATAAATGACAGCTAAAAGGAACCTCAGAAGGAGAGAAAATTAGATAGAATCAATAGAGGAGGCCAATAGTAGTTATGACATCCCCTTTTTCCAGTTAAATTTTGGAAAATTTGCGAAGAAGTAACAATGTGAAAAAGCCAGAAAAGCACCATAACTCTCTCTCTCTCCTCTCGCCATAGTAAGTATCGACGTTTCTTTTTCCCCTCTCTTTGATTGTATGTGCTTGTTGATCAATTGGTGGTAAAGAATTCTTTAGAGCATTTCCCGTTACACTGAACTAGGATAGCTTTCTTTATCAAGAGCGCCAACCCTTTAGTTATTTCTTGATTTCTGGGTTTTTCTGTCCTCCTGTTTCTCTCGACTCCATTTCTTGATTTTGTGGTGTCTGTGATATCTGATTCTGTGCTGAGCATACATTCTTGATTGTCCTTCTTGAACCCTTTTAAATAGCGTTTTTCTTGGCTAACAAGAGTTTTTTTGTACTGGAACGTTAATTTTTAAGTTGAGATCAGCTGGAAAATTGGCAGCTCAGGTTTTGCATATTTTTCTTTTGGGGCGGGGGTTTGGGGGCGGTTCTCTCTTGCTCATGAACGTTGGGCATCAGGATATAACAGGGTTACAACATTGCATTCTACTGGACATTTATAGTCTTCTTATGTGGTAATGTTATTTTCCAAGCTTCTTTCTTAGTTGAAGTTTATGTTTTTTGCTTATATAGCATGATGCTTATCCATATGCTTGTAATAGGATGTCTTTTTGAAATGAAGGGCTTATCAAACTCACCGGTCTTTGAAATACATAAACACATGGTTTATCTTGTAAGATTGAAATTGGGGATTGAGGAGGAAATTTTTGGATTGTTCCCTTTTCCTTCAGCTACAATAACAAGCAACCTATATACTAAATTTGTTCATTAATGTAACAACAGTTTGCTGCTGAGAGATAACATAGATTACTGTTTTTCATAATTCGTCGCGGATAGAATTGACATTTGAGCACTTTAAGTCAAAATGTGTCTATGACAGTGGTGGCTAAGTGTTCTTATGTGTTTAGCGCTTTTGACACTGGTGGCTTATTAGTGGATTCAGAACAAGGATCGAACCCTTAAAGAATGTATCTTGATGCATGACTCATATAGAATGCTAAGATGTGAATTATAGCATAACCATAAAAAAGTGATAAGATGCAGTACCGGCATACGACATGTCGTAAATATTGGAAAATGAAGCTAACTCGAATATTTTTTGTTGCGATGATGGGTAGTTCTTGCTTATGTGATTAAAATGTTTAACAGAATAATTGGAGCATAGTTGTCAAATTTAGTTCCAAAGATTAAGTGATTAACTTGATTGATGCTTCTCTTGTTAGATTTGCAATGGCTGAACCTTCAATTGAATGAAGCCCACCAGGGGATACCCTTCCCTGGCATTTCCCCTTGTTTGTGGGTGCATAAGGCCCAAATGGCTTTGGTGGTTTGGTATTGGAATCTAATTCAATTAAGCTTTTGGATTTGGATAATGTTTTCTTATTGGTTATAGTAATAAGACCCACATAATCCGCAAATATTAGCTAAGTACTTTTAGGAAAATATTCTTAAAAAGTATAAATAGCCACCTTCTGTGTCCCGTCTCAATTCTCTAATCCTAGATCCCTAAAGTTTCTCTCGCTCTCCGCAACCCCGTTACTGCTCAGCCTCAGCATTTTGATCACCAAGAAATCATGTATCTTAGTGCACCATACCATTTACGAGGTAGACCGTCCTTCATTTCATCTCTGTTTAGCTTGGTCCCTTTCTTATCCAACTACTTGCTCATCCCTCTGCTTAATTTCAAATCCCAACAGAAACAAGTATCATGCATAAATAATTTGGATATCCTGGATCTGGATTTCACATCTGCATTTCTTTCTTTCCTTCTATTTCATAGTTGACCCCTACGATTAACGAATTGTCAATACTGTACTCATTTAAACTGTTTTCAGTATTGGTTTGTTACTCTGAACATATAAGTTATTGTGCATCTCAGTTTAGTCTTTTCCATGTAATGATTTGTATTTCATAGTTTCTGCTAGAGCAATATGCAATGTAACTACAAGGGTTTAAACATCAAAAAGGGAAAATTGCGAAATTTGACTCGCAGTATCTAAGTTTGATTGAGTTAGAAAATTTAAACTAAAATGTGTAAACCTGTTAAGGCGAAAACCATCTGGGTATTTAATAGAGGCCTTCGGTAGCTTGTGCTTCTTTTTTTGGTTAGAATTACTTTGTTGTTGTTGGCTCATGTTTTCAATTTTTTGGTTAGAATTATTCTGTTGTTGTTTGCTCATGTATTCAAAACATTATAGGAAAGTCATGACCTTCTGGACGCCAGATATTTTCCTTGCATGAGTGGGTTTCTGCTAAGAAGTTTTAGGAAGTTTGGTGTAATTTGAGAGCATTCATAGACTTTCTAGGGAATTCCTGTGCTTCTCATTTCGTGACTGATATTTTTTAGGGTGAAAATCTTGATTGTTTATTGGGGGTTCACAATCAACTTAACTGAAACAATAAAAAGTCTACTTCAGTATTTGATTTACATTTTTCAGTTGATTCCCACTTTTAATCGCATTTCGTCTCCAGTGATTCCTCTCCAACGCCTTCTAGTTTATGTAAAAGGTCCGTCTGTAATTCAAATGTAAATGTGCAGCCATGAAGAGACCTATGCTGTCTAATGAGCAAGTAGAGATTTTATCAGATGATTCTTCTTCCTCTGATGCAGACAATGATGTCTTGATGAGCCAGCAGCTGAATGATGACCCTTCCATTGAATTATCTTCCGAAGGTAATTAAGTTTCAATGGTGAAGTCCCTGTGACTTTATTTCTCTATGCATTACTTGTGACCTATTTTTTCTGTCAGTGACAAAACATTCTTCAATTTATACTTGTAGAATTTATAATTACAAGAGATTCTCGACATATATCCACAGCAGGAGTCTTTAAGTTTATTCTTTCTGTTTCTAATCTAAACATTTTGCTGGGAGCTTGTCCATTGCTGTATATATATGGATGGTCTTGTTTATGACCTAAATAGCTGTTAAACTTGCATTTTAGTTGATCATATTTACATAGCATCTCTTACAACTTTGTATCATACGTAAAATAATGTTGATGTTGACGTGAAATGCCAAGGTTTATGAATTTGATGTGCAATCATCGCCAGCTACGTTTAGTTTACTTGAAGCACCTTAGTATAAGGTGGATCTAGATATTTTATTTCAAAATTCATAAACAACAGGAATTGATCAACGAGACTGATATAAGAATGCATTTTCTCGCCGTGAAAAATTCTTTCAGCCTTGGTGTCAAAGTGCAGAGTGTGGAACAATCTGGGATTTTTTCTCGTTTCTTCTAATATGAGATTATGCATGCCCTTTTTTGATTGACAAAAAGTTGTCTCACGAACATTTTGTGAATGCCAAAGGTGTTGACTTGCTTCTTTTGGTTTAAAATTGTGACTATGTATCAATACGAGTAAATAGCAAGGAGCTACAAAAACACAATAGTAGTTCCCTGTGCATCAAGTGTTACGTAAGTAAGCGTTTATGTATTATAACCAATATCTGATTCATATCTATAAATTGATGTGGAAAGCAAAGTTCTCATTCCTAATTTCTTATAGAAACTAGCATGTATTTGAGTTCCTTTGCAACTTTACAGGTGTTTCACACACAAAAACCATCTTTGAAAGATGGTTGCTCTTTTATCTGCTTACTTACCTTTGCTTTGGGTGTTTGTGTTTCTTCTACAATCAAGAACTTAGATGCACGCATGATTTTAAGAACTCTGAAATCGAAAATTTGTTGCTTTTTAAATGGCAATATTGACAAATGTTGAAGTCGAATGTAACCTTGATGCTGACTTAATCTTTTAATGTTATCCCACAACTTCTAGTTTAAATTCAGTTTATTTCCATTGTTGGCCCTGAATAGATTCGATATTTCATGTTTTTCCTGTGCCCTGGAGTGCAGCATGGCTGTTCAGAAGAGCAAAAAGTTACCAAGATTACATGAAGCTGATCCCAATACCAACTAAGCGTGGGACGGTTATTCCCTATACCTCATGGACTGGATTAGGCAGCTCGATGAAGAAGATATATGAGCAACCTCTCCACTATCTCACTAATATTCACTTGAAGCAGTTGGACCAAGAGAGGCTTGGAGCGGAGGATGAGGATGTTCCTCTAGACATGATCATCCACCCGTCTAAAGCCGAGGCCAGCATCTGGCTCATTGAAGAGGTCCACCGGCGTACTTCGTCTCCTCATCATCTGGCTCAAGTCTGGACAGCTGATCCAATGTATCATTCTTTCATTGATGCCGTTTTCCCTAAGCTGGGATCGTGAAGTACAACCACCAAGAACAGGAATCTATGTTCTATGTTCCTAGAATCCAGTTGGGTATCCAGGCTTGAAGAAACTTTGGTTATTAACCTGTGCGTTTGTTCTTAGATATCCGTTTCCTGTTAGATATAGGATTTTTGGTTAGATGTGATGGTCGTTTTCTTACCACATGCGTTGGTAAAACTATTCTATGATACTGATACTCCAACAACAAATTAACATATATTTTACATCAATGGGGATGAAAAGAATGATAAATATACATCTGATACAAGAAATGGGATGATATGCTGATAGCATGACTGTTGTCATTGGTAAATCTAGGCCCATCAGATACTTCGCTTCTATTACCAGTAATCGCGACAAGAACATGAGCCTTGCCAGAAAAAGTGAAACCTGTTGTTATCTCGAATAACTATCTCCCTGTCGTACACTCTTGACACCATTTTTGCAAATGAATGGCAATCTGAGCACATCCGCAGATTCTTAACACTCGTATGGGCACTCCCTGACTAGAAGAGACAAGGCCGAAGGCAATGGCTAGTTTCTCACTATGTCGATTGAGCAAGAATTCTTTCTCTTGTTCATCAATGTCAAGCAAAACATTTGTTAAATCAGGAACATAGCCTGCATGTTTGAGTCTGCAATTTATCTCCTGAAGCATTGAGCAGTGAGTGCATTCTCTGGATGAAATTCATCTCCAGAAGTGAACTCATGGACTGCTCCGTTTACCTCAACTGAGCTCGAACCAGGAGTTTTCCTCATACCTTTTTCTTTCATCTGCATCCTCAACTTTGCAACATCGTCCCATTTGGCTGCAGAAGCATATATGTTTGATAGGAGAACATGGACTCCTGGTTTGTCCTCGGCAGATTTGGTTATCAGCTCGGCTGCACAAGTTGCCATCTTTTCATTCTTGTGTATTCTACAAGCAGCTAGAAAAGCACCCCAAATTGCACCATTAGGCTCCATAGGCATGGTATTGATGAAATCAAGAGCTTCATCCAACAAACCTGCCCGGCCTAGTAGATCAACAACGCAACCATAGTGGATAATATGCGGAGTGATTCCGTGCTCTTTCATACCGTTAAATATTTGCATTCCTTGCTTAACTAAACCTGCATGGCTACATGCTGTCAATACTCCAGAGAAAACTACTTCATCAGGCACAACCCCTTGGTCGAGCATCCCATGGAAAAGCTCATGCGCTCGTTCCCCATTACCTTCCATGGCCATTGCCCCAATTGCTGCTGTCCAAGCTGAGACATCCCTCTCTTTCATTGTGCTGAAAACTTTAATTGCACTTTGAGGGTCCCCACACCTAGCAAACATGTCGACAAGAGCTGTATTAAGTCGCATGTTACAGTGAATTTCATATTTCTTAATGTAATTGTAAATCCATTTTGCCAGATCCAGAGCTCCTAAATAGCCGCAGGCTGATGCAACACTCACCATCGTGACCTCGTCCATCCTTCACTCTGCATGGAGTGGAACAGCTCAATTGCATCTCTAAAGAAGCTTTGTTGGACCAAAGCACCAATCATTGTATTCCAAGACACAATATCTCTTTCTGGCATCTCATTGAACAATCCTTGTGCTGACTCCACATCACCATTTCTGGCAAAACCTGCAAGTAGAGAATTCCATGAAACAACAGTCTTGTTTGACATTTGATCAAAGACTCTGAAAGCCAATTGCTCGCCCGACTTGGTATACATATCAATAAGTGAATTGCCAATGTTGTCCCAACTCTCAAGCCCATTCCTTAAGACATATGCATGACATTGCATCCCGAAGCGAAAATTACCTAGTTCAGCTGAGGATGTGATTATTGACAACATAGTAACTCTATCCGGTTTAGGTCCTCCATCAAGCATTTCACAAAATATCCAGTGCATCTTTCACCTTCCCAACTTTACATAATTAGACATGAGTGTATTATAAAGAACCAAATTTCTATCAACGCATTCATCAAAAAGTTGTCTCGCCTTCTCAGCAGCTCCACATTTCATATACATGTCAACAAGTGCATTTACCATGACAGTATTGATTGTTATCCCTGACTTTCCCACATAATCCAAAACTCTCTCCCCATAATCCATATCCCCCAACTTTGCGCAAGCGGAAATCACACTCACCATGGTAACTTCATTGGGCTCAATTCCCTTCTACCATTTTGAAAAATAGAGAAACAGCCTCTTTATGCCTCTCTCTCCGGGCATACCCACAAATCAAACTAGTCCATGACACCACATTTCTGTCACACATTTCATCAAACACTTTTCTCGCTCTATCAATTTCTCCACACTCTCCATAACAATATATCAAAGAGTTGAGCACAAAAATATCACTATGAAAGCCCATCTTCACAACAGAACCATGAAGTTGTACTCCCTCAGAAAGCCTCAAGCCTTTTGCACAAGCACTCAAAACAAATGGATACGTATAATTATCAGGTGCAACACCCTCAAACAACATATCCACATACAGCAAAATGGCTTCATCAAAAGCTCCAGCCGAGGAACTCCCTCTTATCAAAGAATTATACAGGTAAATTATACTACTACCGAAATCCTCCCTGATGTTCTTGAATATCTTAAAGGCTTTTTGGGCGTACTCTAAGCTTTCAGAAGACCCCATTTGTGAATACTTGTCAATGAGCTTCGTTAATACAGCGGCGTCACCCATTAGGCCATGTTTTGCGAACTGTCCATGTAGTTGTTTAATCTCTTGAAGGTTCTTGCAAGATTTGAGAGACCCAGTTTCCGGTTTGACATTGTATAAGATGGGTCTTGATTGGACTTGAATTTGTGGGTTTAAATTTGGTGGGGAGGGGATGGTCATGGGAGGAGAGGAGAGGACAACGGTGGAAGTCATGGCGAGTTACACTGTTTTAGCTGCGCACTGTTCTCTCTTTCCACAACCTTTGACTGCCAGCAGCCGCCGGTCGATTCTCGGCGATTTAATCATTTGCAGCTTCGCGTAGTCTTAATCATCTAATTTTGTTCAGAAATTCGGTGTGTTTGGAGCGTTGGATTTGGATTTAAATGTAAAATTTGAATAAAAAATTTTACTATTCGAAAGAAATTTGAATCCTATTCAAATTCATTAAATTTTAGTCCAATGAAATTAAAGAATTCGAAATTTTTTAAATTTGAAATTAATACATTTGATCTAAAAAAATTATTATGGAGGATTTGAAAATTTAATGGAATTTTAATTATCCAATTTCAAGACTAAAATTAATTACACCATCGCAATTTTGCATATTAAAAATTGAGGCTAAGGTTCAGCTCATGTGACGAGACATGAATAAATTAAAAATCATGTGTTCGGCTCCTACAGAACGAATATTTTGTAAAAGATTTCCTTAGATTTTTTTACTATAAATTATAACAAGCTCTGAAATTTGTAATAATATTTTTTAATTTTTTAAAAAATTTATAAATATTTTTAAAATTAAAAACCGTCTAATAAATATTCTTTGTATAAGGCCATTATAGAGTGATTTGTTAGACATCCACTAATTCAAAATAATATTTATAAATTTTCAAGATATCATAGAAGTGTGTTGTAGCTTACCAAACTTTTAACAACAAAATACATTCTTTTTTTCAGTATTAATTAAAGATGACCTCATCCCATTAAAAATAAAATAGGTCTAATAATATTTTCTCATTAAAATCCAATCCCTAAACACCTAAAAAGTTGCAACCAGAAAATCAATCCATCAAGCATTCAGAAACTATATATGGTAGGGCTTGTAGAGGAAACAAATATCATAGAATTTTATTGCTCGTTTCATAAGGTTCATACATAAGCTCGGAAACTTAATGTGGTCAGAACAGATACAAAGCAGAGAGTTGAGCAACTTGTCTTCCCTTCCAAATCAGGTCCTTACAGCAGAACCTGATCAGCTCCTTGAAAGAGTCTTGGAAATAGCTGTAATGGTGTTTGGTGTAGTTCTGCAACACCCTCCGATTAGAGAAGCACCAGCCTCGCGCCATTTCCCAACGTATGATACGAAATCTACGTCTGTCACTCCAGTTGATGGCTTCATTAACAGACAAGTAACTAATTCAGTAACTGTATATATCATCAGACATGTAAGATGAAAAAGTAGTGAAAGATAACAAGCCCTCTTGGCCGATAGGCACGAGTTCATTCATCAAAGTATTACATTCTTAGTATCCGTGAAGAAACTAGTATTAGTTCACTCACCACCCATTCCTTTCTGCTGGCATCATAAGTCTCACCGCTGTGGGATATACAAGAATTGGTTTGGTCGTCACCTGCAAAATGGCCGGTGGTAGAAGCAGTAAATTTACTACCAAAACAATAGACAAGGTACCTAACAAAAGGCAAGAACCACGGGAGATTCCTACCGTTTGGATTGATTGGATCAGCCCATGAATGAATCTTGGTGGGGTACAATTGACTCCAACTGCAACGACCTGCTCACATGAGTCGGCAATCAACGCACAATCCTGAATTGGATCGCCACTGACCACATTTATGCCGTCTTTGGAAGAGAAGGAAAACCAAGCAGGAATGTTTACAGCCTCCTCCTCAAGAAGCTCTGCATATGCCTATTACATGGAAAAGAACCGTTGTGCCGTCAAACAGCTATCAGATATCAGAATCGGTACAAGGTACATTAACCTCAAACAGATGAAATTGTCTAAACCAATCTCAAACATCAAAGTTACCATAGCTTCCAGCTTATTTGGAATGGTCTCAAAGGCAATCAGGTCAGCCCCTGACTCAGCCAAAACCTGAACTCTCCTACGGTGAAAATCTTTCAGTGTCTCTAAACCAATGTTGTCTCCATAAATCCCACTGCAAAAAAGAAAAAAACCAATACGAATCACTATAAAAGATTCAAAGCAGCAGAACAAACTCCGGATCAACGTTCTTACAGGATTGACCCACCTATACTCAGACCCGTCAGCTAAATAAGCGCCATAGCTTCCGACCGATGCAGCAACCAAAACAGGATGCTCTTTCGTGTTAGTACATCTCCAGAAATGTCCCAGGAGCCTTTGGTGGCCCTGTCGTAGTAAATGTCCCGAGCCTCACACGCTATTTTCACACTTTTTTCCAGCAAGGCTTCTCCTTCTTTCCTGGAAAGTCCCTTAGCTTCAAAACCCTGAAGAGTGGCCTGTCTCGTGCACAACCTCAAAATCAGGACATTCCTCTTCTGGGAATCTCAAATGTGAAGTGTAGTAACATTCACGGAATCAAATACCTGATAAGATGCAGATATAATGATGTTTGCTCCAGCTTCAAGATAATCCAGGTGGACCTGTTGCAAGCAACATTCATGTTAGCTGAACTTGCCTGCATATATAGTTTACTTCACTTTTGTTTTACACGCACTCTATGCCAATTACAAGTGCCATACCTTTGTTTTCGTGTGATTTATGTATCGTTCAGTAACCAATCACATTAAAATTATACTATATTTGTTCCGTGATTGATTTGGAAAAAAATCCTCCAATTCAACTAAGAATCGATTTTTCCAGGATATAAAATTTTCTATAACAGTTCTTGATCCAGCAGATATTTACTAACGCAATTTGGTGTCTGAAAACCAAATTAGTGAATATGGTAAGCTGCATTTTAATTTTCTAATTAACTAATCACCTCCTAATATCTGGAGGTTAAATGCAATTATTTTTCTGAATTTAAAAGGAAATTAAAATACTTTTGTATAAATTCTTTCCAAATATAACATAAAATAAAAATTATAAATAAAATTAATAAAAGGAAAGCACGTGTCGTACAGAAAGAACTGCTGGAAAAAACAAGAACGAGGTGGTTTCTCCACGTAACTACTGAAATAAAACTTATAGTGACGATGGATCAGAAAGCCTCAGACAACTAAAGAAACGAATCAACAGGACCGACTTATATATAAATGTAAATACACAGACATAGAACTGTAAATTTTAACCAAGAAAAGAAGAAGAGAGATATAGCTTTGTTATTAATCTAATCAAATCATGATTAAAGAGATAAAACAGACAGTAAAATACTCACACTTCCCCAGTGATATTTGTGCGTGTTAAAGTGATTCATTAAACCACAAAAAACAGAATAGTTGCATGAATTCTTGGATTAAGAAACCTCGTACTCAGAACTGTTAATTTGAGGTAAAAGTTTCCAAAGTTAATCAATCGGTAGTACCGTTCTAATGAGGTGAGGTGAGTTTATGAGGCACTTCGCACTCCACAGTGGATCATTGAGGTCAGCGCCGTGCCGCTCTAGCTCCGTCGCAAGTCCCCCGTCTATGACCGCGTAGCCACCGCACTGGCGGAGGAAACTTGTCATGAAAGACGAATTCGGATGATGATCAACTACTGTTTCAAGAACCATGTTTCTTTTTTTTTTTTTTTTTCAGAACTTATATCGTTCCTTCTCCTTTTGTCTATATATGTTCTGCAGACCGGGTGGTTTCCACGGCTTTAATGGCGGTGGCGGTGGTGATGGCAATAGGAGAAAGAAGAGTAGTTTTTATTCTGTGTGTATTGAGAAAGAAGCAAAAGTTGGCAGGAATGAAGAGAAACTGAAACTGAAACTGAAACTGAAAGAAGAGTAGTTTTTATTCTGTGTGTATCGTCTCCCATTTTATAAGCGACGGATTTTGCGTCTGTCGCAACCAGTCTCTTGACAACTGTCCATAAAAATAGTTTGGGTCAGGGTTGGTGTCACGCAAATGCTTACTAATTAAATTAGTATTTTTTTCCTTCCAAGTACATTATTGCAGGTGGCAAAACTTTTTATTTTTTTTTAAATTAAGTATGAATGTATCAAATCATCTATATTACAAATACTATTATATTTGTAACATATATATAATTATTAATTTTCGTTATACATCAATCAGATAATTAAATATTAAAACAATTGATGAATTTGGAGCACCTGCAATAATTAATTTTTTGAAGCACTAATATCATAATAAAATATAAAGGATATTTTTTCTCCTTTTTCTAACTTTTGTATTTATTTTTAAAAATATGTTGCATTTACTTTGTTTTCAAAATTATAATAAGGAATGTCCAAAAATAATTTACGAGTCTCTGAAAACGTAACGCATACTACAAACAAAAAATGAATTATGAATGATTAAATTTATATTTTTATTATAATTAAATAAAATCAATGTAAAAATTTAAGTATTTCAAAGATAATCAATTTTTAAGATATGTAAACAACATGATTTAACTATGACTATTGTTCCAAATCGCTTATAAAAATAAATCAAGATTGCTAGTTTCTGCGTGATTATGATTAATTAGTATTTGCAATAATTTTTTATAATAATAAAGACAGAAAATAAGATAGTGATGGTGGGAATTCGAGCAGCATTATTCATAGTCATGAGATGAAAGTGATCACACCATCAAAATATTGGAGAATCTGTGAATTAGTATATGCCAAATGTCCATAAATGTGGGGATATATACAAAAATCACTTAATTTCTGGTCTGCCACAAACAATTTAATTTTCACTCTAAACGATCTATATATATATATATATATATATATATATATATATATATTATATATAATATATATAATGTGCTTTCAATAATATTTATACCAAAAAAAGTTTAAAAGTATGTCTCGTAATAGTTAACTAAGTCCCTACAATAATCCCATAGTAGTTATATTTTACAAACTCATTACAATAAAATGCTTTTCTTTTTATAAAGGATAGGGATAATTACACTCCTCTTCCTAAATTAAGATTTGGTGTAATTACACTTAAATTTTTTGTGGTTTGAGAAATTATATCTAGTATCTTTGAGATTTGCTTTCTGTCTAAAATAAGTCCATCCGTTAATCAAAATTCAGTGAATTTGTTAATATTAACAAAAAATAAATAAATAAAATATTGATATGTCTGACTTATTCCCTTTTTACATCCACTTGCAGTGAGAATTGCCTGCCCTATAATCGAAGAAAAAAAGGCTAATCCCCTCTAGTCTAGCTCATAGCCAACTCTCATCCCCCGCCGCTCATAGTTATTGCTTTCATCCGAGGGTAGAAGCCTTAGGGAGGAGTTGATTAACATTCCTACGCTTTAGGGATTGATTTAGGAGTCATTTCTTTCCATTGATCGGATAGGCAAGAGTGAGAGTTTCGCTCTTCTTTATGGAAGAGAGTTTGGTTCCTGTTATTGGTATCGACCTACTTTGTTAGCGTCGGATGGTCAAATTGGTATGAACATTTTGAAGCTATTTCATCTGGAGGAATTTTTTATAAAAAGCCTTAAAGGTTCTCCAAGGTGCCTGTTTGAAGCAAATCAATATATGGGTGCCTGGTGAATCTACAAGACTCAGCCTCATAATGCCCTTCGTGCCTAAAAGGTTAGTTCAAGGGCTTTGATAGGGAAATGCACGCACTTGTTTTCGTTTCAGATGCGATCAAAAAACCCTTTTTTTCAAGCGTAGAGACTACATATGCTCAAGTCGATTTAGTAGCAGGAGCAGCTCTAGCTTTACCAGTTTGTTCAAATTGCTAGTCCGAATCAAGGGCCAAAGTCCAAACTCACGTTAGCAAGAACAGCTGATGAAAGAAGGTCTGAGTCGTGAACAGGAAAAGCTAAGACCGGTTATGCCGAGAGGAAAGATGTTGAAAGAAAGAAGAATTGAATACATAATAGAGAGATTAAAGTCTGGCATTACCATCGCATTAAGGCTATAGATAGGATTCCCTTTCTTTCAGATAGAATTTCTATTTATTAATCTTTGCATGGAAAGGGGAGCACGAAAGCTAGCATAGGGAAGGCAAAGCCAGTCCCAGTTTACATTTTCTTAATGGGTAAATAAGTTTAGATTTGATACCTCGCCTATAGGTTTTTTTTATCCCCGGCGCACTGGGGATAAAAACCTTTAATTGATTGATTACTAATTTATTGCAAGTCAAATAATTTTTTTCGAACTAAACTACCCTTATAATGGTGAAGATATACCTCCTCACATTCATTAACGCGTGAAGATATGAGGGTAATTTGATCATAAATAAGTCATTAATAAGTCAATTAGGGGGTGATATAGATATTTTTCTGATTTTTTTGTTAATATCCGCAAATTCGATAAATTTTGACTGATTTGATGGACTTATTTGTTAGACGAAAGTAAACCTCAAAGGTGCTAGATATAATTTTTCAAACTACAGAGATCTACGTGTAATTATACCAAAACTCGAAGAAGGGGAGTGTAATTATCCCTAAAAACCATAGAAATTGATTAGTCCTTTTCTTTTAGACTGAATTACGTCACATCTCTTAAAGTTTGACATAATTATACTGTGTCTTTGTTATTTAAAAAATTTTAAATATCCCTTTATCTTAACCACTGTCTAACAACGAAATCATTTCGTTAATTTTCATTAAATTTTCATCCAATTTTTGTGACCAACACACAAAAATATCATTTTGGATTATGAATTATAATTTTATATATTTTTTAAAAAAATTAAAATATTTTTATAAATAATATATTTTATAAATTATTTACTTACCCATACGTAGGTGTTTTTTTTATAAATCAAATTGTTTAAAAACTAAATAATTATTTCTCATTTAAATAAAAAAATATAATAATATCAAATTTGGGAGGTAACTGTAAAATATCAGCCTGTCCTTTTACTTTAGGGACATGTATCCACTAAGGTTGTTTGAAAAGTCATCTTGGTACTTCAAGTCTTATCATGCGTGTAAGAAATGGGTCATAAAGGATAAGGAAATAGAGAATTAGAGGAGGCCTCTTCAGATAGCATTAATTTATATATTCTTCATATCTTGGAATTGGAAATAATAAATATTATATTAATAACACCACAATCTGCTTTATCTTCCATTGCAACAACATTTATATACATATCAATTGGGAAAGAGATGAAATTGATTAGGGTCATGTCACCACCATCACTACTCACTCTTATCTCTTCACCAGCTGCCCTTTTTTCATAATCAACCCTACGACAACCTTATCATCAATACCATTCCTTCCAATCAGACACATTCCCATGCGTGTCAATCCTTAGTTTGTGAATTATTAGATTCAAAAACTCTTATTATTATTATTAAATAAAAAAAAAACCCTCTTTATTAAAAAAAAAGAAAAAGAAAAATAAAATGTTTGAACCTGCATGTCTGCTACTTAGCCAAACAAGAATCAAAAAGTAGATGGAATGGGAGAGTAGTCAGCTACCATCTTGTCTTAATACTGGCACAGGCTAAAGTTCCACTTGCACAAAGACACGAGACATCAACGTTTGGACAGAGTAGGAATCCATCTGCCTCTGTCCATATGACAAAAACAAGATATAAGTACTATTATGAATGTTCGTTTCTTATGCTATATACAATGTATGATCCATCCATCACTGCCGGAAACTCAGAAAAATATTTAGAGCACGACTGTATAAAATGTGTCTGCATCTGCAGAAAGAATTCGCCAAGGAATAACCAGACAATTATTTCCGACATAAAACAATGATACTTTACATCAACAACTAACTAAAAGCGTCGTCTCTAAGTGCACGTATTGGCAAACATCTCAATTGCCTGGTGAACAAGTGAAAACGGGAGGATTTTAACGGAGAGGGAATGAGGGAAACAATTTCTCATGGTCCTCGTGTGGGAGCAAAGCAGAAACAGCCTCCAGCTTGGTCTTCGGGTATCATTCCTCCTCCTTTGCTCGTGTCAATTGCCTCCAACAACCTCACAACCTCATCCATGTCGGGCCGTTTCTCTGGGTTTGCGTCCCAGCACTTCTTCATGATATTTGCAAGAGAACTTGGGCAACATCGAGGAATTTCTGGCCGCAAGTTCTGTACAAGTACAAAGGTAAACGATATAATGTCACAAAATAAGCAAGTTCCCTGATACAAGTAGCATTCCACATCAACTTGACCCAGCCATGAATAGGACGAAATACGATCCAACAAAAGCAGGTAGAAGTTATTGTCTGGACAAGAAATTTTACCTGACTAACAACAGCAGAAGAAACTTCAGCAAAACTAAGGTCTGTGTAAGGGAGATCACAACAATATATTTCCCATAGGCAAATTCCAAAGCTGTAGACGTCGCATTTTCTGTTATAAGGTTTTCCATCTAGTACCTGAGTAGTTCAAAACGGCATCAATCTCTACTCAATTCATCAGATGACCTACTCTCTTAGCATGCTACGAAAATACGCATTCAATATAAAAATTGCCAATTAGCTTAATATTTATTGCAATGATTTACAATTTCCACACAGGAAAACTTCTGAAATCTGACTAAATTCGAAAGAAAGAATACCTCTGGCGCCATATAGCCAAGGGTCCCCGTTTCACCGGTCATGTCCCTCGGATTTTGAGCTTCGACACGAGCAACACCAAAATCAGCAATTTTCAGTGTTCTTTGAGTATCCAACAACATGTTTTCAGCTTTTACATCACGGTGCACGATCTTCTTGGAATGTAGATAGCTGAGTCTGCAAGTCGTATGAGTCATCGTAAACATTCACTCAAAGAATCCTTATCAAAAACGTACAAATGGATATCTACCCTCTAGATAGGTCGAGAGCAAGCTGGATCACAACTTTAAAGGGAAGCTTCTTCTTCCTATTCTTGTATAAGAACTTTTTCAGTGTCCCTCCAGGGAGAAATTCCACCACAACACAACATGCCCGTGATGGAAGGTTGGTATAGCCCTCAGACGGGTTTTTGGAAGGAATTTTGAATTGTGAAGTGCCCATTGAAGCACCAATAAACTGTAAATAAGAAACATTAGAATTAAGGAGACATTAAGATCTCTAACCTGACACCACGAAGATCAGACATAAACTTGATGACAAAGCACATACTCAGAAACGACAAACTAGGGAAGTCAAGGACTTAGATACTTACTCTAGTAACATTTGGATGGTCAAGCTTGTGCCAAACAGCAACCTCCTGTTTGAATGATGCCCGAAGTGCAGAAGTTTCAGCGGCTGTGGCCATGCCATCCTCTCCCCAATCCAATAGCTTTACTGTAAAACAGATGATATTACAGTAACAACTCTAAAAAAGGGGAAAAAGGACAAAACCAGATAGAAGAAAATTTCAAAGAACACTTCATTGAAAATTGGACTGCCAAAATTGTCATCATTGACTATATTGAAAACAAAAGGCCATATTACAAGGTGGATAGTACTGCAACATGCAAACATCTTTAATGTTGACTGAGACAACAACTTTGAATTGCCGTCTATTTATTTGTCAGTGTTCATATCTCAGATCTAAAACTCAATGACATCTAACAAAACCTTCGCCAAGCGACTTTCTTTCAGCATACTAATATATTCTAAAATGGCATTTGTTGGGGGGAGAAAATTTGAGGTCCTCCTATCACAAAGAGGTAAAAGCAAGAGGGTCCCCTTTACTGCAGTGGGATGTTGATGCAAACACAGAGGTGAAGTAGCCAGCATCATGATGACAAGAACTCATTGCAAAGAAAATTAGTCCTAAAGTACATATATGTTCATAAGTTAACGAATTGATCACACACCCAGTAGGCTGACAATGCATGTGTGCAGATTCCTTTTATAAGCAAGTATGATATGATTCACATAGATTTGGAATATAGCAAAATGTCTGCAAAGCCAGAGAGGACAAATTTCTATTCCTATACCCATAAAACCATGGAAGCAGAAACATAGGCAAAAACATGTACTACAATATAACTGACATTTAGAGGAGAAACAATCTCAATGGTTAAAGCTAATGTAGTTCCGGTATTACACGTATACCAGCCACAGAATTTCTGAGTACTAAAATATCTGACAAGATGGACCGACTAACCATATGCGTAGCAGCCTAATCTTTGTCCTACAGTCATCATTAAACTATCGGCCACTATAGACAATGAAAAGCATATGCAGTGTAATCTGTCGGAAAACTGAGATTGTCCCAATTATTCCTTCGATAGAACAATCATAACGACAGGTATTAATAAGAAGTAAACTCATAAGCATTGTCAGAAAAAGGGCCGAACACAAACCACTGAGATGACATCAAGAGACTCCACATACTTGTACCTAACAACTAGGTACAAACTAATTCAACAGAAGAAAAAATCAAGGCAATCGAAAAACCAACATCATCAAATCTATCCATCTCCCTGTGATTCTGTAAAGCATACAAAACAGACAAAATTGTAGTAAATACATATAGCTACCTGCAACGTCCTCCGAATTATAAGTACCCCTATAAACCGTCCCGTAAGTGCCCTGAGCCACAAGATACCGAATTTCCAACTTCGAAGGATCAATCTCCCAGACTTCCTTCGGCGTCTGCTTATTCTGTGTCTCAACGCTTTTTGACCAAGCCCTGCTCAAGTGCTTCTCAAGTTGCACATCCAAGCTCTTGAGATCGATTTTATCAGCCCGAAAGATCATGTCTTTGCTGCTAATGCTTCCGATACTCTTCGGCTCCATGCCCTTATCACTTAAACTTCCTGTGCCCTTCAATTTCAAATTCCCCAAACCCACGTTCTGACTCAATGATTTCTCATGTTTGGGCACCTCCAGACCTTCCTCACTCGATTTCCCATCCATGTTTCCAAAAATTCAGAAATTTCTGCTGTCAACTCAGCAAAGAACGAATCTTAATATGTTTCTCAATGAATAACTTGACTGAAATAATCAATCCAATACAATCAATTCCAAAGAAACCAATCAAATTATCAGGAAATAGACAAGGATTTATATTTTCTACGAAAAAGATCAGACTTTTTTCTAAAGAAAGAAACTTTTCGCCATCAGCAATAGGCACCAAGAAAATAAAATAAGCAAAACAGCACAAGATGTAATAATGTTCAACCCTTCATCTGAATTTACAAAGAAATCCCAAAATAAGCTTCTAGGGGTTGAGTTATATATAGACAAGAATGGGTAAAAGGGGTTCTTCAATGGACTTCTTAAAACCAGAAGTCAATTGCAAGGCCTACTCTAAACCCATGAGGATCCAAAACAAAAAAGGAGAGAGAAAAAAAAACGATCAATAATTGAAGAAAAAAAGAATGAATTGACTTTGGAAAATTCAATAGACCAATAATTTCACATCACCAACCACTCTACCTTGATAATACCCAACAAAAATTCAATCTAAACCGAAAAGTAAACCCCAAGAAAACGACCCCGTCTCTTCTTCTTAGACCAAGGGCTTCTAGCCCCACCCCACCCCAAAATAAAAAATAAAAAAAAGAATTAAAAGTTCCCAGAAATTTATATATCTCAAAACCCAAATAAAAGATTTAAGAGAAAAAGAAGGGGGCAAGAAAATAGAGTAAAAAGATAGAGAGACGCAAAGATTGACCAAAACACTTTGAATACCTTTCCGTGAGCTCAAAGGAGAAATCAAGAACAGATTTCTGGTCAATATATGTGTAAAAAAGAAATAAGAGCAATTATATGTGGAGAAGGAGAATGATGAGATAGAGAGAGAAAGAGGAGGAGAGAGAGAGAAAAGCGCGGGGCTTGCCCACAATTAAGGTTTTTCTATTTTTGCATCCTTTTTCTTTAATGAAAAAAAAAAAACAGTAGAAGACAGAGAGAGAGAAAAGAGAAGGGTATATATACATATATATATATATATATAATAAAATAGGGGGACAGCACAGCATAGAAAGATACTACCGAAGAACAAATGTACTGTTCCGTGCATGTCCTTGCAACTAAATTACCTGTAAAATTGCAATTACGGATGGACCAAAATGCCCTCATCCAAATATTTAGGATTGCTTTGGATTTCGGATACAAGTACTACACAAGAATTTGATCGGGTTTTATTTCTGGATTAAAAATTTTGAGTTTGGTATGATTTTATTTTCATGAATTTTGAATTAATTTAATTAATAAAGCTCATGATAATTTATTTTCTGTGAAAATGATAAACTATAGTGGTATTTTTGTATTTTTGAGTAAAGTGGTCTATACAAATATTAACATATTATATATAAGGAAATAATTAATAACTATCAATTAAATGTTCAAAATTTGGGACCTCAATATTGTTATCTGATTTGTTTTTTCTTTTTAATAATTATATATTTAGCTCAATATAATAAATGCGAAGTTAACTGTAAGAAATTGAAATTAGGGTTTGTCCAAGAACTTCAATCATGCATTTCTACATGAAATTAATTTCTTATTACTTAAGGATTGAAAATGAAGAGGATAGAATAGATATTTCGTAATGTATATACGTCGTGTGTGGAGTAATGTTTTGAACTTCGTATAAAAATCTAATATTTTTTATTTTATTTTAAGTTACGAATCAATCAAGATCCATGTCTTTTTTATCTAAGTTGTTTCTATTAGACGCAATCTAACGTATACCCAAATACGTATAGACTCATAGTGATCAATCGAACGTTTATAAATTTATATTTCAAGTTAAATCATACAATTAAAAGAAATCATAAATGTATGCTCTCCGAGCCCCAAGTAAAAAATTTTATATTCTTATATTTGTATGATTTTAAGCAGTTTTTTTTACGTGACCTAACTTAAGTAGCGAAAAGCTATAATCAAGACCATGCTGATCTGATTGCACACATCAAGATGAGAATAAAAGATTATTATCATACTCTTTTTTAATAAAAAATAATTTGTAAACCAATCAATTTTATTGTAAAGTGGAGAGGAGGGCATGCTCTTTTTATATTGGGGCTCAAGTAGTTCATTGGAGTCTCCACATTTGTAATTTAATTTACACCTTACTGAAGTGGTCTTAAGATAGGCCTAAATATTACTTTTTATTTATTTTTCAGCCAAATTATTATAATCTGAAACTTTTTAGGCCATTGAAATAACATCTATCATATGCGACCTCTTTTCTTCATCACATAATCCATTAGCTAAATATTTTTCATACAATTACAAAATCGTAATAAATCAACTCGATCGACAAGTCAAATACATTATTATTTAAACTTGTTGAATTATTTTAAATTTTAAAATTATACTTAAATTTAATTTGAATACTGATCAAAACCAAACTTTAGTTAAGTAACACGAGTCGACTTCGAATTATTTGATAGTTTCAAAAATATTTATTGATTTTGCATTTGTCGTTTGCCACCATAATTTTTTTTGTTGGAATTAAAGAAGAATAATAATGTTACATACATGACATTGACATTAAAGAAATTTATTGAGTGGTGATGCATGCCAAGAATTAGTCATACATACTATTCGGCCAATTTGGCCACTTTGTAACTGTACCATCTCTTACACGCCGGCCTGTTTGTTTATCAATTTATGTTTTTATTTTTCAGTCGAAAATATGTATTTTTAATTTTATATAATTTTTTTTAATAAAAATATGTGTGCATTAGTCATTGAGATTGTGGATTATTGTGGGCTGTGGCGTTGAATCAATATATAAAAAACATGCTAAAGTTTTCACTCATTCTACTTTTTATTTTTAATTTTTTTTTATACAATATAAGTCGAAAACATCGTGAATCACGTTACTTTAGTACAGTATAAATCCCCATATTGATATGATATACCCATTCGGGTAGAGGAGTAATCCATATTCGGTTTTCAAGTCCGATCCGTTGTCATCCCTAAGCTCTTGACAGGAGGGAAAATGTATTATGAGCAAATTGCAAGGTGGGCTCTGTACATGGGTTCATAATCCCAGCAAGATCGCTCATCCAAATAAGAGTCCAACCTAATTCTTCATGCCCAGTTGGGGAAGAAGTCCAGTGGTAAAAGCATTAAACTCGCGAAAATGTGAAGAGGAAAGTTCTCACATTTACCTCTAAATTAGACATGAAAACTATTTAGAAATAAAGAAAAAGAATCAACGATGCCGTAAAATCATTTTGCTGCAGGGACCCCAAACGATAATAACTACGTTGCGCTACGAAACATCAAACTTGCAAATATTTCCAGCCTTTTTCGGAAGCTCTTGAAACAAAAAAAAATAAGGTTTGGAATAGAGAAATTGAGGAAGCAATAAGGTTTCAATGTTCAAGTTCCACAGTTAAGTACAAAGGGATCACACAAGTGACAAGAAATACGAACTAAATACATGTTTTTCACAGTAGAAAGTACGAACGTTTCCTCTAAAGAGTGAAGATCCTTAAACTACTAAATCATCCAGATACATATGTAAAGACAGCTCAACTAGACAGACAATTTGCAGGTGCATTCATATGCTGTATTATGAACTCTACGCATAATGTTAACCTTAAAGTTAGCTTCTGTTATAGCTTCTTCCCGGTGGTAGCAGAAACAGGCATCAAAGGGTAGGAGAAAGGCACCTTAACCTTTGGTTCTAACAATAGTAATGCTGCCTTCTCCACCTTCTGTGCGAATTTTAGTTTTCCCAACAACAGGCTTCCCAGAAAATGCTGATGTGGGGTAAGAAGCAGAAGTGTCTTGCTCGTTTTGCTTTGATTTTGGTGGAGTATGTAGCCGTTGGTTTATGTCCTTCAGAGTCACATCGCCATGAACACACATGGTTTGATGAAGGTGAATGGGTAGACAACGGAAGAGGCTAGTTTAGGAGGTGTGCGCATATACGATTTTCTACCTGTTTGGCCAAAGAAAACCAGGGTAGGAAATGGGACATTTCCGGCAGTTAAGAAGCCTTAAGGGCCATACAGCACTTGGGTTATCATAATTAAATGACAAATTACTATATGGAATAACTACCTTTGAAAACAACATTTCGTTGAGTATGAACAGGATGTTTTTCTACTGCCTTAACATCATATTCAGGAGGAGTATTGCAAGCTCTGCTATAGAAATTATCCATATTAAGATGGGAAGCAAATTGCAAGAAAAAAAAGCATGCAACATAAAAACGCTGATATTATAACAATTTTCAGCAATAATCAACGGACCGAAAACTTTTGGTTACCTGAAATATCGACTTGAACATCAGATGATCCGGGCATCCTATATATCACACAAAAAGCTGAATCAGAAATATTATTTTGGTGAACTCAAAGATAAAGATTAAGCAAACATACATTTCTTCAGTGGTGATATGCATCTCAGCCTCCTTAAAGCAATCAGCAATCCATCCTTCAGATGATGGGTCCAAGTACTCATTGCTGGATGCAGAAGTACCTTCTGCAATACCAGGAACTGTTACTATATATTTTGCACATCAATTCAATTCCTCTGTATCTTCAAACAAATACTTTGAGGGAAACAAACCTGAAAATCCGGCAACCCACTCTGAAATTTCAGAGAAAGTATCTTCAAGGGAATCCTGTGTCTCCTGAACACCAAACAACAGCAGATTTAGTGATTACAAAGCAACATAAATAAGCCTGCAGTACAACTCTTTGACAAAAAAACTGATTTTTGAAGCACCGGAACTTTAACTCAATTTTGACATACAGATTTTTCTATGTGAAGTTTAATTCAAATATGTAATTGCCTTCAATATCATCTTTTCAGAAGGGATAACAAATCTACAAACGGCCAAATAAACTAGATATACTTCAAAGGAAGGCCATTCACTTTTTATAAAGCATTTTGAAGGTGTAGTAAAACAAATTCAGAGGTTAGTCGACATCATTGCTGGCGGTATATGTGCTTGTACCAGAATCACATAGCCTAAGGCATGGCAACTCCAAAAGAAGAGCATGAATTGGCATCAACCTTAGATCTCAAAAAGATCTCATCATCGCAAAGAGGTGCATCCAGGACTTCAGACTCAAACTGTAGCATCCGGCGCCTTTTTACTTGATAGGAAAGGCTCCCTGTATTGCTCTAACTCTTTCCCCATAACTTCTGCAGTTCATTTAGAAATGCATATTAGCTGCATTGTGCTTAAAATTAACCCTTTCTGGTTTTGTTGGACATGGACTTTCATGCAAGTTCATATGCATGTAACACATGTGATATCCAGATAAAACATGAACTGTTTCGCCAATGAAATCTGCAATTTGGGTGAGGGCTCTGTTTCTGGAAACCAGGAATGTGAAGAAAAAGCATAAGCATAGTGTGTAGACAATGCATTAGAAAGAAAATTATCTTCTAAAGCCAGTAATGTGTAGGGTTTATGAGTTACAAGACCCAATGCATAATTAGCATTTTAGTGCTAAACCTTGCTACCATTACAAGATACATGATGTCTCACATGCACATGCAAAAGTTACTTCCAATGAAAATAGCTAACTTGAAAAGTAAAGCAATTAAACATCGAGAGAGAAATAGCTAACTTGAAAAGTAAAGCAATTAAACATCGAGAGAGAAAAGACAGAGATAAGCAATGTCCAATTGAGACTGGCGTAGAGAAGGAGAAAAAAATGTACAAGAAAGTTGCATCCTACCACTGTTGGTTGCATGGTAAGCTAACTCCCCGCAAGCCTTGACTGGTGTAGTTGCACTATCGAGCACACAAGAGAGATGGTCTTCATTTTGGTTCACTCCATTCAACAGGCATTTGGATATGTCTGCCAACATTAGTAAGACAAGCTACACAATCAATGCTTCATTTAACAGCTTTCTATCAGGCATAGTAGTTATAAAACTAGAGCAAGACAAACTCACCTATGCTGGCATTATCTTCAAGATCATAGTCCTGGCCTTGCCAATCCCACATGTCACCATTACTGGTTCAGAGATAAAAATTAATGAATTGGTGTGCGCAAAATCATAAAGTTAACATGAAACCACAAAAATACGATTCTCAAGAAGCCGAAGGACGGTTCAATGTAAAATAAGTTCAGATCTCCATAGCCCTCCATTTGCAAGAAAAATAACCAAAAGGTACATCATTCACCAGATTAATAAGAAAACTTGCTAAGCAAAGTGTAAAAGACAGCAGAACCAAGCAAAACAGATTATGACTAAGACTAATCCTCCATAGATACTTAAAGCAAAAACATTAACATGATCCTTTACATTTTCTGGCAATGAATCAATAATGTGCAATGCTCAATGAAATTGTCAAAAAGAACAGAACCCAAGAGGCATTGCCCGATAAAAACATACAAAAAATCCTCATCATCACACCAATTTTCTGGCATCATTAAAGCAGATTACAAAAGCAAACCCAAAAAAATATCATACAAATTAAGCATTTCTAATCTCAACAACCCACCATAAGCTTAATCTGCAACAAATGGGCAGCACCTTCAGTACTCCCAAAAAGGAAAAAATCGATAAGGAAATACAAACCAAAACTACTTCCCACTAATCTAAAACAAAGGAAAAAATAAGTTGAGATTCAAGAAACTCACTTCTCGTTGTGTAGTCATCTTCTATGCGGATTTCAGTTATCTCCTTTTCTGAACAACTGAATTGCAGTACGCCCAACAAAAAATTATTAAAAAAAAATACGAAAAAACTGATGGTCTTTTATAATGAGAGAACACGACCCATTAAACCATGATGGTGTAGCCGTTGTGATGAATGGATATACATGTAAGTATAGGCATATCGATATGTATATTTATATATATATATATATATGCGCACAGTTTCAGACAACTCATCTACTATCACTTTTTTATACAGCCATGAAAAGGAGGAAAAATTAATGAAAAATCTCCAATTTCAAAGAAAAAGGGAAAAGAAGTAAAGAAGAACAGCGCTAAAAATCTGCAAGCAGTGAAGTAGTGGGTGGATACTGGGCATCCCGCATTGCATTTGACCCGTTTTGACCGGGTTGCATGTTATAATTCGGATCTCTCAACTCAACCCGGGTAATAATAAGTGTAAATAGAAAATTAAATTATATGTTGGATTTTGTTAATAAAGTGTTTTATTGACTATATCTGGAGTCAGCTTTGAACAGATAGAGATTTCCAATAGCTCATTTGTTTTGATCTTTAATGTTTATCTTTTTTAAAATAAAAAAATATACTTAATTTCGTATTTTTGATTGAAAATATTTTTACATCTACTCATATAGCAAATATTATATAAATATATTGCAATTAATGAATAATTGATTCGATTTGATTACATCTTAAAAAATTTCGACGAAAAATTACAACTATACGTTATTATTTTAAGTTGTATCGAGAATATTTTATTTGTGTGTTAGCGATTAGTTTGATATATATTCGTATTATAATTATTTTTGCACTTAATACATAGTTTATTGAAATTTGAAATATATGAACTTAACCATTTAACTTGAGAAATTTCTACCTACTACAGCATTTGTAGTTGAATATTAAATGGTTGATGTTGATGAGGTGCAGGAAGGACAGCGACGAGAGGGAAAAAACCATCCAATCAACAGTATTGCTGCTCAAGTTGTCGAATTTTTTTTATTTTAATTTTAGTTCAATTGAATTAAATCAATTAATACTAAAAAAATAATTACTATTTATGTTGTTATGTGTCTATTATAAATATTGTTTACAGCTTAAATGACGTGATTAATTATTGTACATAAATAATAACATATCAATTATAGTCGTGATGGATGAAAAATTCGAGCCCACATTATATTTAATTTTATTATTTATGATAGTGTGTTGGAATTCGATATTATTCAAATCCTCCGATGTAGGACCTACATAATAGTATACAAAATTTATACAAATGCCGCCAGACCTCTCAATAACCTCATAAATGATGACAAACTATGTGCTTCTTTTTTTGATAGGGTTGTATCAATTTTGTACCGATCCAATTTCAATTCAGATATGTATGAATTCATAATGATCATCCAATCTTTAATGGACCAAAGATTCATGTCAAATCTTATAATTCAAGAATATCGTCTATGAATATATTCCAGCTTTTCGTGCATGACCTAAGTAAACTTTCAACACATGAATATTTTGCCTTTGTACATTCTCTTCTATGAAATCGCTAAATTAAGTATCAAAAAATTATAACTAGGGTCTTCTCAATATCGTTCCATGTATTCTTTTCTTGCACAAAACACAATCGAATTTTCAACTTACCTATTTTTAATGTATTCCATAATCAGATTATACATCTCATTAGAGCCCACAAAGACTAAGCCCATCAAATCTTCTAGGGTAGAACTCGACCCCAATTCTAATGTATTTCAAGAATATGAGTTGACGCTCAAATACACATTTGACAATAAGAAGTCTGTATACAATCACGTGAACGTTGGTAACACAATAAAACTGCATGGTTCTGCACAATTAACCATATACAATAATATTCATGCAACTACTAATTTAATTTAATTTATTTTATTACAGTGGGGAGTTAAGACAAACAGGAAAATGCAGCAGCAGGACAGAATTTGGTGATTGATCCCCTCCCTAAAATTGGACTATACCCCTTAACATCATTACAATTTTTCGTCCACATTCTCAAATTAAGTACGACCCTTATGCTTTGTAATGAGTAAGACATTAGTAATAAGTCAAAGTAAAGATTGAATTCCATTTTTATTATTGAGTTTCTATCTCCGCAATCCGAAGTTTATGTCCTGTAATTTGTTTTATACTACAGTAATCTATGAAAAAATATTAAAAATATATAAAAGTGTAGTAGTATGTAATTTAAACGTAATGTAACTTCGGCCTTTTTATTTTAATAGAATATTTTTGACCCACGGTTAATAGAATATTTTTTTAATGCAATTTTCCCACTGTGATATTGAAAACAAGCAAATTATCCTCCTATGAAAAATAAATAACAATTTACCCCTATATTTTAAAAAATGAAGCAATTTACCTTTTTATATTTTGAAAAACATAGGGATGAATTGCTATTTTATTTTTCATAAGGGAATTATTTGCTTATTTTTATAATATAGGTAGATAGACTGTAATTTTACTATGCAAAAACTTTTATGCAAGTAATTAATATTTGGGTGAAGAAAATTAAAATCATTAAAAAAAAAGAAATACAAAGTACAATCATTAAAGTTAGGAAAATATTTATTCTAATCTTAATTTGTCTCTAAAATCCAAGAACTAAACACCGTACCCTTTTCAAGAATTACGATGATCTGTAAAAACTTATTATTTGACTTATATTATAATGATAATCTCGAAGTCAAGCTTTGTGCATTGACTTATAATGATGCAATTCCAGATCAAATTAAAACCAATCACAACTATATATATATTAGATTTGAAAGTTGAATAAAAATGAATCAATTTGGACAAGTAGAAAATGCAAGATTAGGACAAAATTTGTTGACTACGTTAGGTATCTTATGTTTGGACAAAACCCTATTACAACAAATACATATTTTTCTCCATTTCCCATGAAACAGTGAATGAGAGACAAAAAGCCCATTTTCCCAGCCTTGTCGAACTGCAAAAATATGCAACAAAGCTGTCCACTTACGCCTTGGACTCATGAATACCACAACTACCCAAACAATTACACATTAAATAATTTTATACCTCTACCGACTCTCGTTTTGTCCCGTTGCGACCTGTAATTAGACCGAACCTTATTAGATTTAGTGTTGTTACGAGTTTAGTCAACTTCAATGTTTTTTTAATAATGAAATGGGAATCTGATCTCTACCAAAAGTCTTGGGAAGTAACGACATTTTTTTTTTCCCAGTTCTAGATGATCTTATTAAAAGAATTCATCGACATATAAACTTTGGCAGTAGTGCCCGTTCGTTTTCCTGTACTTTACGAATATATAATCTTTTATCAACTTTTTATTATTTTATAATAGTCTTGTTTAATGTATATCAAATATCACTACGAAAAATATTTTAAACCAAAATAATAATAATAATAAATAAGCCCTTTTAACTTCTGATTTTTTTCATACGTACTTTTTTTTAATTTTTAAATATATAATTTAGTCGTATCAGAATTAAGGTTAGAATGAGGGTTGTCACGTGGTAGAACACGCATGCATGGACACTATCATAACACATGAACTTGATGTCTGAAAGAATGTGGGGAGGTGGGAAAGTACATACAAACCCGGAAATGTTTATCAATGTTATGAAAATTTTGGTGTGTGCTTTAGGAGTGGAGAAGGTGGTGGAAATGTCACGTGATTACAAGACCTTTATGCCAAGGGACCACCAATAAAGCACCTAATCACATATATTACTACTTGCAACAATTTGACACAATGCAAAGGTTTAAGGAAAAAATCACAAGTTAGTACATACCTCATATCTTACTCTCTCTCTCCTATATATATATTTACTGATAAAGAAAATAAATTATAATGACTCGAACTCGATAACATTAATTTTTAAAATAATTAATAATAATAAATAAACTACAATAATTCACAATAAAATAAAATAGATATTTGTACATTCAATGAAATTCGAATTTATTTGTGACCTCAATCTTAATCGTAATTATTAGACTAAGACATTATTGGTTATCTTAGTCTATATTGATATAATGTAAATCGTACCCTCTATTCGGTTCGAGAGACAAGAGCAATAAGTATAATAATTCTTTTGAACGCTAATTAATCAATAATTTTAGTTGATAGAAAATTAAACATTTGATTTGAACTATAATTACTGTTTGTTGAGTGAGCTAGACTGAATTGAAAAATTCCACCAGACTATATTTTTTTTTTCTATTTTGTAACAATTATCAATTACCATAAAAATATTGTCAGCTCGTATTTTTTTTTTCCAAACTATAATTTAAATGATTACATCAATATATCAATAAATTAGATAATAATTAATATAATTAAAGATAATAAAATACATTTCAATAAATTTACAAATATATAGTGAAATAAAATATCCACACATCCGATGATACTTAAGCATCATGTTCAAATTCAACCTCCATCTGCAAAAGCCATTTTCAAATTAAATTACTAAAATACTATAGTAAGTTTTCCACGAAAAAAAAAAAAAAAAATAGTAGTTATACCTAATCTCTTAAAATTAATTATCCAAAGTTCGTTTTATAGCTAGGGTTTCCGATTCTTGTGCGATTAATTTTTTTAAAATTATTTTTAGAAAATAATAAATTTTTTGAGTGCATGTAGTTTCAAAACCTAACGCCTACAAAATCAAAGGAGGAAAAAAAAAAATTAAAAGGCGAATAAATAAATAATGATGAGGTCATGATGGAGACATGGCAACCAACTCACACATGTCAAGCTGACTCATCAAAACATCCAAATTTACATGGGGTCCAACCTTTTGGGTAGCATTTCGGACTTGCCCAATCCAAAAACTAATAAATATATTTCAATTTAATGTTTACAAATTAATATTTTATAAGTGTATTTTTTTTTTTTCGAATCTCATTAAATACATGGGTATTTTTTTTATATAATAGTTGTTATATAATATAATGAAATTATTAATTCATATTTTAATATAATGATATAGTTGTCGATTTTCTTTCAAAAACATCAATTTTTTATACTATATTTGTGTTTGTATCATCGCAATATGTGTTTTATTCAATTAGATAGGTGTAATAGAGCAATATATTATCATAATAATTAGATCATTTATATAAGATACAAAATCCTTTTTTTTGTATATTTTGGGGGGTTTTAACCTAACTAGATTTGGTATTTAAAATTCAATAATTGATCGTCATCATCGTCATCGATTCATCACCAAGACGTCTTAGTGGGTCATTCCAAATTATTAATTGCTCGAATGATTGCTACGAAAATTATTGCAAACATAATTAAGCACAAAATATATCAAAAACAAAAGGTGGAAATCGATCGACATGGAGAACACAAATGTTTGATCCAAAAAAAAAAAGAGTGGCTAGGGACATAATTTTTCCAATTATTGCCATCCTTGATTATGATTTCACATGTTCACCACATCATACAAACAAAATTTTTTTTTTTCTCAAGTGGAGTCACATTTTTTACTTAAAATAAATAACATTGAAAACAGAATATAGGTAGGTTACGGCAAAATCAAATGACTATGATACAAAATAGTCTGGCTGCTATAATAAATGATAACATCACTTATAAAAGATATAACTTTTGTGATGGTTATATATGCTTGGTTAAAAGTGAAAATTTATAGCAAATATTACTAATTACAACCACAACGATTATTATCTGCAGTTTTTGTGGACAAGATTAGAACACTGACATGACTACAAAAAATATTGACAAATATTTTTGATATAACCATTGTTTTTTGGTCAACTATAGGCGCAATGACTATTATCTGTTGTTTTTGTAAGCAATGGATTATTATAAGCTGTTTGCCAAGCTTCATAATAATAAAGATGCATTGCAACTATTCTTACTTTACCACATACAAACTTCTTTTGGTCTTAACTATTGGGCACAATGGCTATTATCTGTTGCTTGTGGTTATGTAATTAATATGTCTAAAACACTAACTTATCCATAAAGTCAATGATACAATAACTTATTTTGTATATTAGTAACACCAAAACTAATAAATAGAAATTAATTATGTATTATAATTTTTGTTATTACTCTTTTTATGGTTAGAATTATTATAGTTCCTACAATTTATTAATAGTCGTAATTATTCTAAATCAATAGTAAGGATTATTACTCACTTATATGGTAAGAACATTAACCCAATTCATTTGTACACAATTGAGAATTATCCCCAAGCAAGTTGAAAGCTGCAATGTTTTTTTTTTTGTATCCTATTGTTACACTATATATATATAATTTAATCACAGTTAGATGAAGATTATCACTGATTATTGCATGTATATAAAATTGGTTACATGACTATTATTTTAAAATTGACTAAATAGCTAATAGTATAATATGTTTATGCAAATCTCTTCAATGTGAAATTAATAAATTAAATGATACTTAACCCAAAAGCTATATCATTTCAAAATTAAATAAAAAATTGCTGTTGGAATTAAGTTAACATATTTTCAAGTGAATGAGTGATAATTGTGAGATGAGAGGTGTTAGATAAGAAATTTGTATATTCACGAGAACATGTTGATGCATTGCATTCATTGAATTTCAGAAATTAGCACCGTTGGATTATCAACATCATGGCTTTGTTACCATGCGAGAGTGGGACCCCGTGTGGCCCATCGATTTTGGATGGCCAGGGTCCACCCTTTTTAAAGATTCCGGTGCCGCGCCTAACACATGAAATGCTACTGTAGCTGTAGCCTCTGCTTGTCTCGGGTAATTATTTCTCGGCAATCGAGGGTTTATATATATTTTACCACTATTCTCGCACAACATATAATATTTAAACTCCAAATCAGAAATATAAAGTAAGCATACAAAGTGGTTCCTAACAAGCATCTCACACCCTCCCAGCATTTTTCAACATTTAAAGATCAGAAAAATCTACCAATATACCGATAACATATATTTTTGTTAATATCGAGATTGTAACTACAATTATATGTTTATGTAATTATTTATATAGATGAATATAAGATCATAATTTACAAAATTGCCATACATAAATTTAAAACAATATAACAGATCATCATTAGTGATTGATAACTCTCTCGGTTTGAAGATATCTCTTTCTTAAATAATAATAAATTAAAAGATTAATATTTATCATCATAGATAAATTCACCGTCTACACTCGGACAATCAGACCTGTACCCAAATAATAAATATATGATTAAATCCTCTAATACATTAATTGTCAGATAATGGCATTAAAACAAAATTTAATAGCATCTAAGCCAGTGATTGACTGGCCAAATATTTTCTTAAATGAAAATTACACCACAATAATGAAAAGATATATACTCTGCATAAAAACCGACTCACAAACAAAATTCATAACTGAAATTCAAAAACAAATCTGATTAGCAGAAAATCGTGGAAACTGAATTGATTTCAATTGACAGAGTCAAATTCCCATGTGATTGAATAATAAACATAGTGCAGTGAAATGGCAAAATCAAGAACTATGGGGGGCTAATATAGAATTTGTGTAAAAGGGAAGGACCGTTTTGTTAAAACATTTATCTTCTTTAGTTTCCCTCCCAACCCTCTTTTAACGTTGCCTCCTTTTGCTTTGCATATAACTTCACCCGCAACAAAACAACACATGGACAACAGCTGTGTGTAGTGTGTGTGTTTTGGTGGGTGGTGGGGTCTTTTCTTTTGTCAGCACAAGAAAAATCCATTCTTTTTTTATCTTCACTCCTCTCTCTGTCACTGCACTCCTCACTCTGTTTCCCGCTTCTTCTTTAATTTGACCATTTTGTTTCTTCCTCTCTTGGGAGGGTGTGGTGTAAAGCAAAGAGAGAAGGGATAGGGAGATAGATAGGTACATAAAAACAAGAAGATGGGGGAGGGGGTTGAGATTTCTGCAAAAGAAAGCAATCAAGAAGAAAGAGAAGTGATGGATACTCCTGAAAGGAGCAAGAACAACCAGATCGCAACTTCTATCAGCAAATTTGAGGTTTGAATTTGGTTTCTTGAACTCAAAGTTTGCATCTTTGTTGTTATTGGTGTAAGTTTTTCTAATGGGTCTTTTGGGGACAACCCTGCATTGTGTTGTTTTCTCCTTATTTTGTGCTGGATTTGGGTTGTTTGACTGCCGGAAATGGTTAGAGATGTGTGTTTTCAGTTGCTTCGGTAAAGGATGTGTTTTTTTTTATGCGTGGTGTTTTTTGTAATTATGTGAAGAATGCCCTTTTGTTTCTTTATTTTGGGCTCTAGGTGTATGAATCTTGGATTTGTGCTTTTTGATCTGCTGAACAAAAATCATTTCCAGCAAAATCTTGTTCAGTTTGTGAAGTGACGTTTTGACTTGATTTTTGTTAATTCTTTCAAATTTTTTCTCTGATTACTGGGCAAAATGGGAAATGAGTATGGAGCAATTTGATGAATGGCTCATGGTTTGAAGGGTTTTCACTCTTCTACTACTTCATGCTTATGCATATCTTTCTTTCTTTCTTTTTTTTTGTATGGCTACTGCTGAAGGATCTGGTATCTAGGTTTTGACTTGTTATGTTAGTTTTTTCTCTCTATATCCTTTAACCCGGTGAAAATGATTTTGATGTATACTTTGGTTTGTGAATTTCTTTGTCTAGTAAATTAGTAAGTGTGGTGAATTTGTAAGTTCATTTATGCATGTCATTTTTTAGTCACAGAAAGTGGATTTATCTTAATTTTTTGGTCAAATGGAGAAGTTTCTCAATGGTAGTGTTCCCTTTATTGGTTGGATTTTTTTCTTCTTGTTTTTTTGCTTAAGTCTATCTGAGATGGTGAAATGAATAGTATTTCATGGTAAATCTGCTCTAGTTTCAGCGCTCCTTTCATTTCACAAATTATGCCTTCAGAATCTTTCTTTTGAGGCTGTCATTTCTGTTTCTGTTTTTGAAATCATTCGTGAGCGTAAAGTAGCCAGTAGACCTGCCTCTGTGCTGTTGCACTTGGGTGAATGCAGTCTTGCTATTGTTGAGTTGTTCGCTAATGCAAATTTATCGGTTACTTTCTCTTTGATGATAGTTTTTCTTCTTCGGTTGCAGGACTCTCCTGTCTTTAACTTTCTCAACAGTCTTTCCCCCATCAAGCCAGTTAAATCCATACACATCACTCAGACAATCAATCCTCTTAGTTTTGCAACTCTTCCATCTGTTTTCACTTCACCCCATGTTAGTTCTCTGAGGGAATCTAGATTTCTTCGAAGGTAATGGATCCACTTTTCACAAATATTATGCCATTTACCTGGTTGGTATCAGTTATGAGCTTTCTTGGTTAAACTGTTTATCTTCTTGTAGGCATCAGCTTTCAGATCCATCAAAACCCGAGTTTTCTTCTGATGACCGGAGCACAGTGATACAAATAAGGTAAATATTGAGTCTAGTAAACATTTGGATGAACAGCGGGAAAATCTCAACCAAAGGGTATCTGATGGTGAAGTGGCTGGTGAGCCATCTTATGATTGCTCAAAGCTTGTAGTTGAGTCTGCAGAAGATCCGAGTTATGATTTCAATAGTCCCAACTCCAGCTTAAGACATAGCTGTGGTCTTAAAGCCAAACACATGGCGGATTATGCATGCAACACTTCAGCACTTGTGCCATTTGTACAAGAGGCCTCTCAAAGGGGTTCATATGGAAGTGAAGTGAATATTGAGGGGGTAAGCCAGGTTGATCAATAAAGAAGCCTCATCGTGTGACTGGGAGAATTTGATTTCTGATGCCTCCAATCTGTTAATTTTTGAATCACCAAATGGTACAGATTCTTACAAGAAATCAACTGATCATGGGATGGGTTTCTATACAAGTATACCGAATGACATGCAGAACATGCACTCTCTTTGTGCAGCGGGTCCTGGTGAGCAAGTTGGAGAGGGAGGTGAACCAGAGCACTTGTTCACCCAGCCTGGAGAAGGAAGTGAGATGACAGAAATTGCTGATACCCATGACATAATTGCTGGGTCCTGAAATGGACAATCCTGCTGAAAAGATGGACTATGAGGTAATATTGAATTGCAGTTACTTTGACGTGGTGCTTGATAGCTGAGGGATGAAGGAAGATGAAATTGTGCTAAGATTAGGCCTAGTTCGGTTCAAATTTGTTATTCACTTTTTTAAGTATAAAGGATCCAATACCAAGCATATAATATAAAATAACCTACTTTTCTTTGCCATTTGTTTTTGAATATGTAACTGCAAAAGGATTTGTAAGCATCTGTTTTTGTTTCTGCATGGGTATGTCTGTGCGTAGACTACTTGTTACTCCTGGTGCTCGAAATCTGAATTGCTTATTAACGTATTCCATTCTCTACTTTTGTAGCATCTTTCTGGTCTTTACCGTGGTATGCGAAGACGCTGTCTTGTCTTTGAGATGGCAGGAGGCCGCAGAAAGCATATGGATGAGAATTCAGGATCTGATTCTTCTGCATTGCTGCAATCTGATGGCAACACTTCCTCCAATGACCAGAAACTACTTCCCATGAGAACAGGGAATGATTCTTCACGCCGTGTTTTGCCTGGCATTGGCTTACACTTGAATGCTCTTGCAACAACTCCTAAGGACTACAAAATTGTCAACCATGATTCTTCAGCTTCTGGAAGACTGTTGATTGGACCTAGCTCATCAGTCAATTTCCATCCTTCGACTACTGGTCAAGAACTGTTGAACAATATTTTACCTGTTGCCCCATCGGACAGAGAAATTGATAGCATTGATAATGCTCTTCTGCCTGTTGAAGATGCTTGCCAGGGGTCGGGATATATGGCGAATGAAGAGATTAATCAGAATAGTCCAAAGAAGAAGAGGTACATCTGCTTGTTTTTCTTTTTCTAAACCGACTACTTATGAGATCTGGTTTTTGTTATAATTCTTTTCTACTTAAAATTGGGTTTTCAGGCGTAGGGTGGAACAATCTGGGGAGGGTGACTCCTGTAAGCGATGTAACTGCAAGAAATCAAAATGCCTAAAACTGTAAGTTCTTTTATGTTTGTAGCTTCCTATGGCGCAAATCTTGTCCTTTCACATTGCAATTGGAGTCTCCTTAAGTTCTGAGCTCGACTACTTCCTTATTTTGCAGTCTTACTGAGTTGGTATATTCTATGTGACATCTAATCTGTTTGGTGATAATTGCATATGATGGCCTATTTTATTGCTTGTTATATTGCCTCAAACAACACATATGATAACCTGTTTAGCTTTTGCATGCAGCTACTGTGAGTGCTTTGCTGCTGGGGTGTACTGTGTCGAGCCGTGTGCCTGTATAGATTGCTTCAACAAACCCATCCATGAAGACACTGTCCTCGCAACACGCAAACAGATAGAGTCAAGAAATCCTCTTGCTTTTGCTCCCAAAGTGATCAGGGGCCCTGATTCTCTATCAGAAACTGGGGTTAGAAACTGATTCGGGACTTATGTTATGCTCACTTGTGATTATGTGCATTTACTTATTCTGTTTAATTGTTCCTTGCAGGACGACTCCAGCAAAACTCCTGCTTCCGCTCGGCATAAAAGAGGATGCAATTGCAAGAAATCTGGTTGCCTCAAGAAATATTGTGAATGCTATCAGGTTTCTTTTTCTCTTTCTGTTCGGATATGCTTTATCCTTAGTTTGTCAGCTGATGGGAACTTTCGCCTCTTCTTGAAGGGTGGTGTTGGCTGCTCCATCAACTGCCGATGTGAAGGGTGTAAAAATGCATTTGGTAGAAAGGACGGTGAGCATACATTTAGATTTGTCACTACTGCTTATACAAATTTAACTTGGGGAATCGCTTCAATGTATTCTTCAAAGAACAAGAGACAGAATAATGAAATTTGTCACCACCGGCTGAGCCATTTCTAAAATTCTCTTCAAATTTCTGAATTAGGATCAGGTGTAATAGGCATGGAAGTGGAAGTCGAGGAAGATGAAACAGATATGTCAGAAAAGAGCGTGCTGGACCAAAGTTTCCAGAAAACTGCAATCGAAAATGACCTGGAGCAAAACATTGATTCTGCGCCTCCGGCAACACCTTTACGGGCTGGAAGGTACAAAAACACTAACATTTAGTATCTTCACTTTGCATGCTCATTAACACTTCTCTTTGTGTTGACCACAAATTCTGTTTTGTTATTGTTCTGCCAGGCAATCAGTTCAGCTCCCATTTTCCTCAAAGAAGAAACCACCTAGGTCCTCTTTTCCTTCTATCGGCTCCTCATCCGGTTTCTATGCTGGCCAAGGTTTCGGAAAGCCAAGATTCTTGCCTCCACCACCCAAGTTTGATAAGCATTTTGAAACTGTTAGAGAAGACGAAATGCCCGACTTTCTCCAGGGAGGATCTCCAGTCAGTGGCATCAAATCATTGTCTCCTAATGGGAAGAGAGTTTCTCCTCCTCATGGTGCTGTTGGAACGTCCCCCCGTCTGCGGAGCAGCAGAAAACTGATACTTCAATCGATACCATCGTTCCCTTCTCTCACTCCAAATCAGTGAACCGATCTTCTCCGGCCGGTGAGCTTCTTGATGTGGCCCTTGTAGTTATGTAAGATATATGTTGTGTTAGTTTTTATGCTTCCTTGAGTTTTGCCCTTTTAATTCTTGTATAATAAGTAGTGCTGCTGTTTTTTTCTTCTTTTTCCCCATAATAAAACTACTTGTTTTATGAAGAAGTATTATACATATCTTAGTATTCCAAGAACCTGATATCTAGGCTTCAGTACACTACACACACACACACACACACACACACACACACACACACACACACACACTGTTTTATTAATTTCTTCTCAATTCTTGATATGTTCATTCACTCAATTGAAAAGAATTTCTAGTTTTGTGGAATTGCAAATTCCTCTGCCCTGGTGTCCCTGATTCTAGATTTCTTACAAAACAGTAGAAAGTTATGAGGTGGGTTGGGATTGTGGGCTCAGAGGATCCGAGCCCGGGCTAGCCCATCTCCAACCCCCTTTTGTTTGGCCCATGTCTGAGTCCGTCAGGTTCCGATATTACATATCGATCCGTGGGTTTGATATTAATTATTTTAAATATTTAATTTTCAAGGTTAATTTTATATCGGGGAAAAAACACAAATTTTGTTCAAACATCAACCCACATTACACAATTTAAAAAAAAAAAAGAAAATACATTTGGGCCATAAATGTGAAAAATGGGCTGGATTTTTCTCAAGCTACTAAAAGTTAGGTGGATTTGAGACAAAGGGTCAGAGGCCAACACTTCGCATGAAGATGGCTTCCCATTTTCTCCATTTGGTTACTTGCAAAAAAAAAAAGTATTTTGTAGAAAGAAACCAAAATTGGGTTAGAATCTTTGAGGGAACATCAGTGTCTAAAGTTCCCCAATTCACTAAGAAACAAAATCACAATCTGCATGTTATCTCCCATCTTTATGCGATTAGGCCCCATTTTTATTACTTTTTTCTTTCTTGTTTAGTCCTACCTCACTTTTTTATGCAATTAGGCCCCATTTTATCACTTTTAATATCCTCTCTAATTGGCTTTTACTCGATTTTCGGGCACGCAAACTCTTCTTTTTCTTGTTCGGGACTTTTGATGGAAGGACGTTACATGCATACAAGTAAATATTTTCACATGGCACTTGTCCGTAGATGTGCGTATCTTCATCTAACCTTATTTTAAGGTAGTTAGAATCTAGTGTCACAAGTGAAAATGTAAAATTGTTATTTTATATGAAGTGTATTAGAGGACGACAGTGACCTACAATGTTCTAATACATTTCGGTGAAAGAAACATCCCGTGATGACTGATTTCTCCAATTATTTATAGCTATAAAGAATTTAATCCAACCAATTAGAGAAAACAAAATCTAAGGGCCAAGAACCCATACATAATTTTTTTTTTATGATACGAACTCAAAGTCCAATGCAAAAGTGTCCGAATTCTCGCACTCAATATTATTGGAGAGAGAGAGACATCATGTGTGTCGGTAAAGTCCAGCTATAGTACACATAAATTCAAAAGGCATTGTACAAACAGGTGGAGGGCAACATCAAAGCAAGTAGACAGTAATATTTGCTTTAGGACAAACCACCAAATTGCCAAAATAGACGCACTATATATATATTGATGTCTTTTTGGTGATGTTTAGCTAGAACACTGTTTGACAGTTCTTTTGGGTTAGATTGTTTGTTAGCTTCTCTTGCAATTGAATCCAAAATCTTACGCAATTACCTTTTATATTAGGCTGTTCTTCTCTAAGTATCTATTTTTAGGGAAATTCTAATATAAATTGAGTACCGTGGAATTTGAATCAATCATATAATAAGTGTAATATATTTATAACGTAATTAATGTATAATTTAAAAAAAATTTGCTGTGTGATTAGTTTGAGTACGAATTGTTTCTACTTTATTATTATCTTGATGTAATGTACCAATCTTTTCTAGTAATTAATTAGTGTTTTTTTTTTTTTGTTTAATTGCAATTTACAATTTTATCTGGAATCACTTTACGTATAGACCTTAGATAACCAAAGCCATAATAACGTAGGTTAAGATGGGAATTGACGAGAATAATTTAAAAGATATTGTAATTTTTTACATTTTATGAGATACATATTTTTGAAGTTTAGATTATGAATTATTTTATTTTTTTTTAAATTCTTAAAGTGTTTGAATAAACTATAATTAATTTTAGAATCTATACCATATTATTATTAATAATAGTTTTGTGGTTTACTGTGAAAAAAAATTAATCAGGGTCTTTTTTTAAAAAAAAAATATTCTCAAAGGATCATTTCATAAAATCTCTTATTTTGAAACATATTAAAAAAATTATTAAAAAGTTATGTTTTATAAATATTACAATATCTTATAAAATATTTCAAAAATTTATTAATTCAACCAAACATCGTGTAACAAGTTATGTCTGAACGATGATTAACAACGTGGCTTTATCGCCCCACAAGACCAACCAAATTAAACGGCCACATATATAGAAGTTGTAGGGCCTAGTTTTATGATTTATTTGTTTTGGGAGAGAATTTATTTAAATTTTACTCATTCGACGCCACGAGTATTTTGGGGGTCTATATTCGACCTATATTCAAACCTTATTTCAATGGGAAATGGGTCCAAATTTAAGTATTATCAATTATAATGAATTCAAATTTAAATATTATTGTCCGTTAACAGGTCTAATCTGAACAGAACAAACAAACAAAATAACAAAGTAAACATAGATCAAGTTGAGCAAACATTTTTCATGGAAGGAGAAAACAAATTCAAATAAAACCCTAGTTTTAAAATCAATAATTCTTGAAAGTTCTAATAGAAAATTAGTGCAATTGCAGATCTGAAGACAAAATTATCTCTCCCTTGATTTGATGGGGTTCTTGTTTTTGTTTAATATCCACGTCTTGTCTTTATTCAGTTGGGAGTGGGGTACAAATAATGCCAACTTAAAGCAAAATAGAAATGCGACTTTGGCTTGTATAACAACCAAATGTTGTTAATTAAACGCAGTTCCACACACACACACACACACACACACACACACATATAATATATATTTTAAACCATCTCTCAAGATAAAATTTCTAATTTTGAATTTACACTTACAATCCCTTCAAAAAATACACTGGACGAACAATGCTGAAATTAGTAAAAAGAACTACATAAATAATTTACAATTTTATTCCTTATTAACATATAATTATAATTACTTAATATTTTTAAAGAAGGTTTAAATGTAATTATATATATATATTATATATATATATATATATATATATATATATATATGCCAAAAATTGATTCTACAAGCTGATTACTTCTGCACACCTTATTCAGGCATATGCATGATTTTGTTGTTGTTGTTGTTGTTGTTGTTGTTAGGTAACAAGTGGAAACATTGGTACTTTGTGCCAAACACAAGTAAAATGATGGTGTCCCATAATTATGTCTTTTTTAGAACATTGTCTTGTTATCTAATGATACTTTCCCACTTCCATCTACACAAGTCCGTCATCACTACTAAACTTCAATTTAGTAGGTAATAAAGAACAAAATAACAACAAAATTCAAGCCCTTGATCACTAGTTGCAAGTTTTGTGCAACATTAAAAAATTTAAAAGTAGATAATTATTCTGAGATTTTTTTCAAGGCAAGCATGCATGACTGCTTATAGTCTATGCAGAGGTGTATGTATCATACAAGAACGTGATTATATTAAAAGTTGTAATACACTATTATTAGGTATTTTTAATCAAATGCCCATTTATTTATTTAATAATGCAAATCAGTAGCTTCAGTTTTACTTATCTATATAAAATAATGTATAAGCACACTATTCCTTACTTCCCTAATATGATATTGTTCACTTTCAAGATCTACTTACAATAATTAATTATAAAACAAGTAATTGTTTAAACTGATGCAGGTCTAAGAAAAGACGTCGTTGTCTTTATAGTAAAATAGTCGACATAAAATAATTGGAAGAAATATATTTTTTGTCATGTAATTATAGTATGGTAGCATTTTTAATCCCTTCGATTTTAATTTTGTAATTAAGGACAAATTTAAAAAAGGTAGCACATTTGATCCTGTTTTTGCAGAAAAATGCACATGCTTGGCCCATGACGACCCCATTTTTTGGCGACAAATTGCTATTTTCCGGCTAAAGTTGGACAAAATGGACTATTTTTTTAAAACTATTATCCTCAAGTTACAACATCGAGAGTAGAGTGGATTAGAAAGTGTTGCACCCCTAAATTTATAAGACAAAAAATGCATTTTGCTCGATTTTTGCCTTAGTGTCGCCATATTCTATGTAAAAAAGCACCAAAATCTTGTTTCTAGAGTAACTTAAATGATTTATATAATTATGTAAAAACAAAGTAAAGAAGATTTATAAGGGCAGTACATGTGCACATATTTATAGAGGAATTAATGCCCAATTTCCCCAACTGCATGTGAAGGCTAATACATCACCCAATAGTGCATACCATCATTGCTTTATATCACACTTCAATGCAATATTGTGTATCAAATAAGTGGATTTTGTTTTACTCAAAGAAACAATCTATTGATTTAATTTTAATTTTAATTTAATTACCCTCTGAGTGATGTAAGTGGACCCTGCACCTGGCGTGGATGATTATGATCACAAATAGTTTGCAAAAACAAGACTGCAACTTCCATGTGCACATTCATAAATTCTACTGCTTTTATGTGGTGATGAATGCCACTTTATATCAACAAAATGTAGCCGTTTTGCATGCCTCAATTCATTGTCTCACAACCAATAAATAAATTAATTAATAAATAAAATTAAAAAAAAAAAAAAACTTCGGTCGATCGATACATTCTAATATTCAGCCATACCTGCTGCCCATTTCTTGCTGTCAAAAATTGCTGCCGCACTATTATTATAAGATAAATTATAATATATTGTGATATTTGAGAATTCACGGTATATATATATATATGTACAGATTATTAACAATTTTTGTTTTAAACTATTATATCATTTAATTCAATATATATAAGTACAAGAAATAAATTAATTCTAATTGATTATGTCACAACTACTAATTCGAGCCATTAAATCTCACGTATATAATTAATATTAGTTAAAGCTCAAAGAGAAATCGGATTAAACCCCTAATTGCATATTTATTCTCGGGGAGTTCTTGTTTATAACCAAGTAAATTTGCTATAAACTTTTTTGGGAGGGAAAGAGTCAAAATGTCCAATCTTTATTGTTTATTATTATTATAATTTTTTTGAAAAAAGGGAGTGAAGTTTGACCAAATGATAATTAAGTTCCCACAACTATTGTAAATTATAAGATAGTGATATATATACAAGGTTGCTCTTTGTCTTTGTGGAAGCAAATTATTGAGAAAGAATCAGCCCATGTTTATATGTTTTGGTCGCATCCTATGTTTTTGTCAATCCCACACAAACACACCATGCACTACCTACAACTTTTACTTATTATATATATACTAATATATGTGTATATGTGTGTGTGTCTCCATGCTCATTTTGGTAAAGTTTCAATAATTATTATCCTAAATACAATCTTTGGTTTTAATAAATAATAAGTAATTATGGGCCCATTTATATTTCATCAAATTTCATCTAAAACGATAATTGATATTTTAATATGCATGGCTACAAATTTGGTCAATAAAGTAAATTATTCTAGAGAATCAACGACATATATATCTTTACATGATCAAACTGTCACTCGATTTCAGAATTTTCAACTTTATTATTTGAATAGCAATTTATTGATAATTTTATAACAACATTGGCGATTTACTCGTTTTATTTTCTCAAAAGAAAAAAAATAGAGCTTCAAGAATTAATTATTATCATGACATGCTTCGGGATTATAGATATATTACTAGCTACTGGTAATTATTACACGATGTTAGAGGTTAAGTACACAATATTCTACTATATATTGTCTACATTTAGATTAATATGTACCTGATCTATACTGACTGATAGATCCACTCATTCTTGTACTTATACACACACACTCTTGCACTATTTTATTCACATGATTTCAGTACAACATAATTATATTTTTATACGTATTTCTTGCCATCCGTTTCCACCATAATTAGTCAAACATAATAAGATCATTGCAATAATTACAAGCAGCATTGTCAATGGCCCCTCACCTACTTCTGCCCATTTTTTTGTATTACATAAATGTAATTAATTTTTATGTACCGTCCTCTAAAATTAGTTCCAAATATATCAGTATTTTGTTTTTTGCAATACAATTTTTATTCAATAATAATCATTTACACAAACATCCCATAATGTACATTACAGTATTATCTTCTCATATGCACCTGTAATGTTACAAAAAATAATTCTATTTTATGTATTTAGACCTAATTTCAATACATGTCAATTTAATTTACGTTATTTTTTAATAAATATATGGCCCTTTTGGCTAGTGATTTAAATGAGGTAGCAAAGGCTATATCCCTATACATGCCTATGATAAAATAATTTATACTTTAATGTCAATTTATTATTTGTTTGACAATTGTCACACAACCAAGAAACCAACTCATTTACTAAGCTGCTTGTCGTTCAACTTCCTGTCATTCTTTTCAAGTTAGTCGGCATGTTACATCTGAAATTGGACACCAAATCTTGCACCAGTGCCTTAAATGTAGGTGAATTATGTTGTTTCACTTGTACGTCTTGGCTCCTCGGTTGTACCTCGAATCAAGTTTATTTTTCACTTTTTACAGCAGCGCATATTGTTTTAGGCTCCATTAACATTTTATTATTAGTTTGGATAAAGTGCTCAATCAATACACTTTTATAAAGTATTTATTTTGTATTACGAGACCTCAATTTTTAATCCCAAGCCCGGTACAAATCACTATGTTCTTTGAATAATTCAACCAACGTAAATAGATAAGTTGAATTATTCAATTAATTTAAACAGTTCAAATAAACATAGTATAATTAATACATGATTTTATTATATTGTCTGCCGAATAACTCGTATTACAAAATAAACATGGGCTTAATTGATAAAAACAATCATTTACTATTAGAAAAACTTGTGTACTTTAAGTTTGTATTAGAATTGTATCGAAAGCTAATATGCAGGTCATATACTTGAAGTTTGTATTAGAACTGCATCGACAATTAATACGCAAGTATATCTTTATAAGTAAAAATGATTAAGTAAACCTCGTAATGATTCAATTTTTTTATTATAGAAATTATTTATTTCTTAATACAAATTGATTTGCAAAGATAAATAAAGTTTGGAAAAAAGGAAAAAAAATCAGCAATGGAAATCCTTAAAAGATCAGAGAGTGATCTGAGTAATGAGTACTCACCATTCTCTGTACCCAATAAAGCAAAGACAAAAGACATCAAAGTCCACACACAAAATATGTCCGTTATCAGAATCCCTATTCATTGAAATCATTAAACGTTAATTTCCAAATTTTTTTAAAAAATGATATTCACATTTACTGCGTATACAACAGAGCCGTATGTATGTATATACTACATATAGGTGTATTGTATAGGGCTACTAGTCAGAGGTCTAGAGATAAAAGTATATGACTTGGGTGTACTTTTACAGTTTGTCATACTGACACTGTACCAACCAAGAACCAAAGTCTGAGTGCATATTGCGGATGACCCATCAAACATAGAGAGAGAAGAAAGCCGGAGAGTGTAGTGAGAGAAAGAATGGGGTGAATGTGAACATTTAGCAGCTGGGGTGGTTCTCTTGACAACAGCTGCTGATCAAGACTCTGTTTTCTTCCTTTTTTTCTTTTGTGAGTTCTTCAATCTTTGTTTGTGTAGCCGGTGAAATTCATCTTTTTTGTTCATGTCCAAAGATTCGATCTTTTGAGGTTTTCCGGACAGCCCATTTGCATGAATGTCATGTTACTGAACTTAATGTTGTTTCTGAGATGTTTTTGAGAATGTGAATTTTGGTGCTTTTCTGTTCTCTCTCTCCAGAGTCATTTCTTCTGAAAGTTGTTGATTTGATCTGAGTTATGAATGAAGATTCACCCTTTTCTTCTTTGTTTTTTGGCAGTTTTAGGGAAGCTAATTGGCTTGAAAAGCCTTCTTCCTTGTTAAATATTTTGTCTCTTTGTTTGATGGGAGTACCTGATATATGCAGTGTTTTGTCTTTCATTTGTTAAAATACTCTTACAATTATTCTAGAAAGTGCTTGAGGTAATTTTTGTCTGAATAAGTTGTTTGTCGAAATTTAACTCTTACAGTGAATACTGACATGGAGGGATTGAGATTTTCACACTCTGCTGATTCTTTAAATAACACTCCAGCCGTTGCTCATGCTGTTTTGTGCCATAAGCCATGGCAATTTGGTGATCTTCGTATTAGCACAGAGGATCATTTTACTTTTAAGTGTATAATTTATTTTTGTTTCAGAATACTTTCGATTGCGGACTATAAATCAACTCAAGAACCTATTTACTTTTACTAGATCTTTTACTTTGTGTTACTTTCTGTGAATAGAGTACTACATTTAGTTTGCTTAACGCATGCGACGTCTGAGTAATGTTATGCTTACTTATTTGGTTCAGGATTTCTTTCATTGATTAGCATAGAGGTGATTACGCAGCAATCATTTTCTGCCATTTGTAACTGGTTTCTGACCAAGCAGGTATCGTCAAATCCCTTGATACTCTGGAAAGCTTGAGTCGTTAGTACACGGGGCACATTTCATTGATAATGCTGGGAAATGTTTGTTGCATATTTTGTTACATCTGATTCTTTTCTTCCAGGTGTGAGATATTGTCCGTTCAGCCGAGTGTTCTAGTTACTGGACAGAGGGCCTCTTATTCTGTTACTGGTGTAAGGATCAGGTTTGTACGAGGTTGGAGGTAGTTGAGTTCTGTTCTTTGCTGGAGTTATGGCGACCTTAACACAATCTGAATCTAGACGGTTGTACTCTTGGTGGTGGGATAGTCACATCAGCCCAAAGAACTCGAAATGGCTCCAAGAAAATCTCACAGGTGGATACTTTTCTTCCACACTCTGCCTCCCATTGAACTTTTTATGACCCTTTTGAGATGATGGAATTTGGTGATTGTGGTCATCTTTGTGTTCTTTTCCTATGCATGTTCATAGTAAGAATTTTATGATTCAGGATGTCTGATGTGAAACTTAACTTCATACCATTGGTTCGTCATTACAAGAATAGATGAAAATTTCTTCAACAAGAGTGGAGTTAGGTTGTGTTCAAATGCTTCTGTGAACCTACGTGGGCCTTATGACAACGTCTAATACTAAGTTTCTCTCGTACACGTTCAGACATGTCTTCCGTCTTCAATTCGTTCAATGGCATAGGATCTTTCTCCTCTTTAATTAGTTTGAAATGACAATATGCTTCATGACTTCTGTTTACATATATATGCAAGTTAGAATCCGCCAAAAATCCAACAGACACGACGTCTTTTTTGTTCTGATAGACAAAAACACTATGCTTATCATATGGGAAATCCATCGGCTCATCTTTGTGCTTTTAAAACCTGCTTGAATTGTTACTGTTTGACTTTTCTTGGTTGCTTCCTTGGTTGAGTCTTTGAAATTACTGAACTTGTTCGTTGCGTGACAGATATGGATGCCAAAGTCAAATCCATGATCAAGCTAATTGAAGAAGATGCAGACTCATTTGCAAGACGGGCAGAAATGTACTACAAAAAACGGCCCGAGTTGATGAAATTGGTTGAGGAATTCTACCGGGCATACCGTGCTTTAGCGGAAAGATATGATCATGCAACAGCAGAACTCCGCCATGCCCATCGCACCATCGCCAAAGCGTTTCCTGACCAAGTACCTTTTGAACTGATTGAAGATTCACCTTCGAAGCCTTTGGCACAAGACAAGGAGCCCAACACGCCAGAAATAAAATTTCCTGTGCGTGTTTTATTTGACACAGACGACTTGCTTGATCATGAACAGGAGCTTTCTGACTCCGAACCACATTCCACAATTACGAGGGCGTCTCATAAAGAAGATTCAGAAGATGGAATAAAGAGGAGGAGTTCGAAGAAGTTACACAGGAAGTTAGGGGACAAAGAAGCAGCAGCCCAAAGTCCAAGATCTGTTGAAGGAAGGGTAAGGAAAGGCTTGAAGAAGGAAAAAGAGAATGAAGAAAGGTCTGGTGATGAAGTGCTCCAATTGTCAAATGAAAATCAGAATCTTAAAGAGATGGTTCTTCAGGAGACAGAAAGAGCGGGAAAAGCTGAGAGTGAAGTTGAAGGCTTAAGGAAGGCTCTTGCTGATGTGCAAACTGAAAAGGAAAGTGTGCTCCTCCAGTATCAACAGTGTCTGGCTAAGCTATCTAATATAGAGGGCGAGCTCAATAATGCGCAAAAGGATTCAACAAGGCTCAATGAAGAAGCCAGCCGAGCTGAAATTGAAGTCCAGACACTGAAGGAAGCCCTCATTCAGTTAGAGGCTGAGAAAAATGCTGGACAGATCAAACACAAGGAGTATTTGGAGAAGATCTGTAATCTGGAGGCTATGCTTTCTCAAGTCCAAGAAGACAAGAAAGGACTTAACATAAGAGCCGTAGAAGCAGAAAGTGAAGCTCACGCTATGAAAGATGAGATTTCAAGATTAGAGCTCGAGAAGGAAACCGTTCTTCATCAGTACAATGAGTGTCTTGGCAAAATTTCAGTTCTACAGAATGTAATCTCAGTTATTGAAAATGAGGCAAAACTGCTTAAGAAGAGAGCAGAAAGTGCTGAAAATGAAGTCTCCAAACTTAAAAGTTCTCTTGCTGATCTGAACAAGGAGAAAGAAGCTTCTGCACTCCAGTACAAATGCTGCTTGGAGACTATATCCAAGCTCGAGAAAGATATATCCAGTGCTAAAGAGGATGTAAAGCGGCTTAACAATGATATTTTGATTGGAAGTTTAAAACTTAAGACTGCTGAAGAGAAGTGTACCCTGTTGGAGATGTCGAATTTGTCACTGCGAGTTGAGGCAGATAATCTGGCAAAGAAGATTGCTATGAAAGATCAAGAACTTTCAGAGAAGCAGGAGGAGTTGGAAAACCTTCAGACTTGTTTGCAAGGGGAGCACTTGCGCCATGCACAAATTGAGGCCACTCTCCAGACCCTGCAAAATTTGCACTCTCAATCTCAAGATGATCAAAGAGCTATAGCACTGGAGCTCAGAAACGTGCTTCAAATGCTCAAAGACATGGAAGCAAGCAAACATGTCTTGGAAGAGGAAATGCAGCAGCTTCAGGATCAAAATCAGAGTTTGACCCAATCAAACTTGTCTTCGGCTGTTTCTATGGAGAACATGCAAAATGAAATACTTGGCTTAAGGGAGATAAAGGAGAGACTTGAAAAAGAAGTTTCATACCACAACGACCTAAGTAATTCCCTACAGCAGGAAATTTTGCATTTGAAAGAGGAAATACAAGGCTTGAATAAGAGCTACCAGGCTTTAGTTGAGCAAGTGGAAGCAGCAGGTCTGAAACCACAGTGTTTGGGGACTTCCATGAAGAGCTTGCAGACCGAGAACTCAAAGCTGAGACAATTACATGAGCAGGACAGCTATGAGAAAGAAATTATGTTGAAAAGGCTGGAAAGCATGCAACAACTTTTGAAGAAAAAGGTTTCTGCCGAAAGCTCTCTATCAGACTTGAATAGTGAGCTGGAGAACTCAAGAGAAAAGGTCAAAACACTACAAGAATCTTGCCAATTTCTCCATGGAGAAAAAGTCACACTTATTGCTGAGAAGGCTTCTCTTCTGTCTCAGTTACAGGCTATAACTGAGAATATGCACAAGCTATTGGAGAAAAATGCTGTTCTTGAGAACTCTCTGTCTACTGCAAAAGTTGAGCTTGAAGGTTTGAGGGAAAAATCAAAGGGATTACAAGAGATCTGTGAATTGCTTAAGAATGAAAGGTCCTATCTTTTGACTGAAAGAGGCTCCTTGGCTCTTAAGTTGGAAAATGTTGAGAGAAAACTTGAAAGCCTGGAGAAAAAATATGTGGGGCTGGAAGAAAAATATGCTGACCTAGAGAAAGAAAAGGAAGCCGCATACTGCCAAGTCGAAGAACTCAAGGTTTCCTTGAGTGTGGAGAAGCAAGAACGAACAAGCACCAAGTTCCAAAGTGAGACCAGGTTTGCTGGACTGGAGAACCATATTCATTTCCTGCAAGAACACATCAGATCGAGGAAGAAGGAATATGAAGAGGAACTTGACAAATCTCTAAAGGCTCAGTTTGAGATATCCATCTTGCAGAAATTCATAAAAGACATGGAAGAAAAAAATTACTCTCTTATTATTGAGTGTCAAAAGCATGTGGAGGCATCAAAATTGGCTGAGAAGCTGATCTCAGAGCTGGAGAGTGAAAGTCTTGAACAGCAGGTAGAAGCTGAACTCATGTTGGATGAAATTGAAAGACTGAGACTGGGCATATACCAGGTTTCCAGGGCCCTTGAAATTGGTTCAGATTATGTTCCTGAGGACACTATTGAGAATGAACGGGTGGTTGTGCATCATATTTTAGGAATTATTGAAGACATGAAATGTTCTATCTCAAAACATGAGGATGATAAACAGCTGCTCTTGCTTGAGAACTCAGTTCTGCTAACTCTACTTGAGCAGTTGGAGTCAAAGGGGATGGAAATCGAGTCACAAAAGATATACTTGGAGCAGGAGTTCAAAGCCATAGCAGAGAAACTTGCCATGGTGAAAAATGAGAAGGGAAAGCTCCTAGACTTGAACGGGAAATTGAAATCAGATGTGAGTGAGAGTCATCAGCATGCTGCCATACTTGAGGCTGAATTGGAGAGTCTTTGCAGCAGACAAGCTGATTTGCATAAAGCTTACAATGCATTAGAGGGAGCATACTTGCAAGTAAATCAGGATAACAGAAGTTTACTGAAGAAGTTTTCTGATCTAGAGGAGGAGAAATTCCAGTTAGATCAGTATAACGATGCTGCTCTCCTGGAATATCTGGCAACTGCTAGCCAATCAGAAGCTTTTAGGAGCTTTGGGGAAGAGAAGCTTACAGAACTAAACTTACTTCTTGAAAATCTGAACAGACAACATGAAGTCAACAGTAGGCTTGAAAGGGAAATGAGCATATTGACGGAGAAGTTGGAGTTGCAAAAAGCGGAGAAGATAATACTTAAAGATGCTGTTCACAAATTGGAAAGCGAGATGCAAGGGATCAGAGAATATAATGTTCGTATGAAGAAGGATATTATAATTGGTAAGGAATGTTTGCTTGAAACGGAAGGAAAGCTCCTGAATGCAGAAGCAAAACTTGAAGGTGCTGAAAATTTGAACTTAAAGTTGGGCAGGATGGTAGATGAACTGAAGACTGATATTCAAGAATCAATGCACATAAGAGAAAATCTACAAAAGAACATACTCCAGCTGTCTGAAATTAATTCCATTGATAAGAAGGAAATTGAGAACCTTCATGTAATTAACACAAACTTACAGTCTGAACTTGGCCTACTTCGTGAAGAAATAGAAGAAAAAGCAATCAGAGAGCAGACTCTAAGTTCAATACTCCAGGAGCAGAACAATGAGTTTGAACTATGGGAGGCAGAAGCTACAGCATTTTATTTTGATCTTCAGGTCTCCTCCATCCATGAAGTTTTCTTCCAAAATAAGGTGCTGGAGCTTGCTGGGGTATGTCAGACTCTTGAGAATGAAAATGCTTCAAAAACATTGGAGATTGAGGAAATGAAAGGGAGAATTTATCTGATGGAGAGTGATACAAGTGGGTTGAAATCCCAGCTATATGCATATGCTCCACTAGTAGCTGCCCTAAGAGATGATATAACCCGCCTTGAGCATAATGCACTTCTTCAGACAAAGCTTAAAGCATCACGTAATCAGGAGTCTGAGGTAATATTCTCGCATTCTTAACATGATATATATGGATTCACTGAACCACAGGAATTAAATTCCTGCATCTTTTCAGATTTCGGAAGTTGCTGCTGATCCCAGTAGAAGTACTTCTGCAGTGCTTCTGGAAGATCAATCCTTTGTTAGCTTGCAGAACTTGCAGATGAGAATCAAAGCAGTTGGCAAGTTGATGGAAGAAATGAACAAACCCCTATTGCATCGAAGATCAAACTCCAATAGCAAACAAGAAACTGCAAAGGGTGACATTGAACAGTTAAAATCGCGTCTTTGCTTGGGCAGAGACAAACACGAGCACAGCAGAAAGAAAGGATATGCAAATGAACTCAGTGATACTCCCAAGTTGCACAAAATAAAAACCAAAGCCTCTGAAGCTCGGAACGGGATGCTAATGAAGGATATTCCTCTTGATCAAGTCTCTGACCGCTCACTACATGGAAGACGCAAGAGAAGCAACGCTGGAGCAGATGATCAGATGCTCGAGCTATGGGAAACTGCTGAAGACAGCAGAAGAGATCTAACAATTGGCGAGTCGCTAAGGATGTCATACAAATTGAGCGAAAAGGATCTACTTTACGATCAATTTGAAAATGTAAAGCGTAAGTCTGAGACTCCCTCCACAGATTCAGATGTCGAGAAAGAGTTGGGTGTGGATAAGTTGATGCTGTCAACAAGACATTCTGAGCCCAACAGAGAAGTGAATGTTAGAAGGGTCCTGGAAAGGCTTGCCTCTGATGCTGAGAAACTGGAAACTCTTCAGACAGCAGTAGAGAACCTGAGAAGGAAACTGGAGACAAACAAAAAGAGTAGAAAGGCTAAGAATGTTGATTTTGAAACAGTTCAAGAACAGTTACTAGAAGCAGAGGAAGCTGTTGTGAATCTAATGGATTTAAATGGCCAGCTGGTAAAGAACATAGAAGAGTGCGCTTCTCCTGACGGAAAGGCATCGCCATTGCTGAAAGAGGCGGTGAAAACACGTAGAAGGAAAGTCATAGAACAGGCAAGAAAGGGGTCTGAAAGGATTGGCAGATTGCAGTTAGAGCTTCAGAAAATTCAGTACATGTTGTTGAAGCTGGAGGATGAAAAGAAAAACAAAGGGAGAAGCAGATTTTTAAGGAGTAAGACGATTGTTCTGAGGGACTTCATCCGCAATGGAAGGGCGAACAGCGGAAGACGTAAGAAGGGTCCTCTTTGTGCATGTTTTAGGCCATCAACTAGTAGAAATGGGCGCAGCCCGTGAGTTTTTCGCTGCTGTTTTTGGAATCGTAATTGTATTATGTTGATAGGACAAAACCGATCTCCTTAGTGTAGAGGAGCTGCAAGAATTAGACTTTATCTAATTCCAATTGCATGCTTCTGATATTACAAATTTTCAACTAACTCTGTGGGTATTATGTCAATAATTTACATGCCAAAAACATGTGCTATGCAACTTCTGAGCAGCTATGTGGTTCTATCTAAGTAGGCCTTTTTTCTTTTTTGCTTCGCGTGTCATATTTGATGGCATCTGTCTATCACAAGTTTCCATGATCGTGAATCTTGAAAGAAAACCAGCAATGTCACTTGATCTCGGCAAGTAGTCGTGAGCAATACAGTTGCTTTGCAAGAAATCCAGAGTCCCAAGATTCATCAAAAAATATCCAAAAAAAACACTGAGCTATTCCTCTAAAATCTGCATTTAACAATTAAAATGCTCAATTTCACTTTGCCCTCTTCAATTTTGAGTGGTGTTACTTAGTACCCTACCAATTAAGAAAATACACTTCGTTTCCGACTTGCCCCCTTTATCAGTGCGGTCGGGCAAAAAAGTTGAAACTTACGTATATTTTGCACTTGATAATGTGAAGTAATTAATTTCAACTATATAAATTATATTTTAATCTTACCTAGTACACCGTACAGTAAATTTGTTTAAATAAATCAATTTGATTCATAATCAATACCCGTTGCCATTTAATAAATATATATACTAGTCACGAGTAATTTGTTATTGAAATTGAAATTATGGTTTCGAAAAGTGAAACATCAGATTAGATTAGAAGACCAATTTTCTCAACCTTCCAGCACCGACTGAACAATAAACGACAGACATTTCTGACTTGCCTAAGGCGGTGAAAATCTCGAATCATTTGGTTACGAATTTCACTATTTGCAGTTATTCCAACAGCAACAGGCTTCATGCATTAATTTTCAGGAACAAGTTATAATGGAGGGGTAAGATTGCATCCATAAGAACTACCACCTCTGTATGTAGCCAAAAGGTAAACCAAATGGGGGAGTTATAAGCAAATGGTATAAATAATTCCAAATTAAATCTAACCAACAAAATTGAACACCAAATTTAAATGTGCTGGTAATATAACATAACTTTATCTAATGGTTTTTTTGGGAGGAAATGGACTCTCTTGAAAACAAAATCTCTTCCTAAATCACTCCAAGAATAAACTTGCAATCAACGACATGGAGGGAGGTTTAGGAGGGTATCCATCTAGGCACCAACAACTTCAGTTGGCTCAGCCGCTGGCTCTTCAGCTGGCCTGTCCAACTTCACACCAACATCTTCGCTGTAATCACCATGAACCTACAAAACATCACATACATTTTGTTCATGAGTTATTTTGGCATGAAGCTCTAAATAAAAAACTGCCATAAAAGTGACTTTTCAATGGAATTAGATTGCTCTGGAGAATGTACAAGAAAAGTGGATTCATGCTGTCAAATTTCATAGGAGAATCCAAATTGACAAGCAGTAACAATACAGGTTACTGGATAGGTTACTGGACAAGCTGTACCATGGGCAACACCTAATCCACATGCAACCATAGAGTTATAGGAGATAGGTGTTTTCTCACCGCCCAAGCTCTATCATTCATGGATGGATTAGAACAGTTTCACTTGGTCCATCCATAACTTTCAAGAACCAGGACAAAGTAATTCCAGTCATCTTAAATAAAATTACATCAAGCAAAAGGCACTCTAGTACCTAACCAGCAAATGAAAGGAGCATTTATAATGGTACCAATGAAAAGTGAAAAATATTATCAATGTAATTTGTAAACATTAATTACAGCCATATGCAACACAAATTTTCTACCTCAAGCAGAATAAACTATTTTAGGAGAAGAAAGGAGTAAAAGATACTTGCCTCCATCAACCTCCCAAGGTCAAATTTGGGAGCTTTCAGGATCTTAACCTTCCTAATAAACACATTCTGCAGAGGATAGATGCTTGAGGTTGCCTTCTCAATCTCTTTGCCAATTGATTCAGGAATGAACTTCTGAACCAAATCCTTGAGATCACATGATTGAGCCTGGTTAACCATAATCTCCCTCATCTTTCGCCGGATCTGACCAAAAATGAAGAGAAGAAATAAATAATGGGAAAACAGAGTCGTCACTTAATAAAACATGGCTAATATAACGATAAGAAAATGACCTTTTTCTCAAATTTAACCTCATTAGAGGTCACCAATATCTTATACGTTCATGTCAATCAAATAATAAGAAACAAAATTATGAAATAATTGAAATATTTACTTGACGAATCTGGCTTGACTGTGCATAACATGTCCTTTTCTGCTGGTTCACTCGCTTCTTTGTGAAGGCAATGCAGAACATCCTCAAAGTATAGTTGTCAGTTGTCTTGACATCAACATGGGCCTCAATGAGTGATTGCCATTTCCTAACGAGTGACCTCAATTTGTCAGTAGTGAAGTCCATACCCTGCAGCAATTCACGAGGAGGTACAGCCCTTCAGTATTCATCAAACAAATAAAACACAAAAGAATCAGAAGCTTCACGTTCTCCATACCCAGAAGTTTGTGAGGACATTCTTCCCCTGAACATCCTCAGCTCTCAAACGGATCTTTCTGAAGGCGTGATCCTCATCACCTTGAAGGTCAGCCAAGGACACCTCAAACACACGATGCTTGAGTCCTTCTGAAGCAATCTGATTGAGAAAATTGTGGAACTTAGATACTTGGACAGCAGACAACAAGCAAGAAAGATATTTCAATACAAAAATAACCAAGTCTATCAATCAACAAAACTTAACATCACATCTTCCATTAGAGTTGACAATTCTGCAGAATGACATTGAAGATTCAGATTCTTTAATTAATAATCTGGTGATTGAGTTAAAGTTCAGATAATGAAGTAAGGGGAAGTTAAGTGAAGAAAGTGTAAAAATTTGACAACCCACATTTTCCACCCAAGATATTTCAAATCTACAAAACTCTAAAGAATCCTTGGGAGACAAATACCGGACAAGGAAACAGATATAGTGGCAGCATGATAATGTAAGCATATATTTCAGTAAAGTCGTCTGATTCATGTAGTAGTAGAAAAACCAAACAAACAGGGGCCATTTCCTCAATATTCTCGCACATCCAAGATTCATTAAACAAGAGCAGCTAATTAAAAGTAACTAATAATACTAGCAAACAAATAAAGCAGAAATCATAACTTAGACGGATAATAAGCCAATGCAACTACGAAAAAAACTAAAAACACAATAAACAAAAGCGAGATGAAGTAACTATAAACTGCTCAAAGAATGAGATTACACAAACTTATAAAGATCGAAATATTCAGCTAGAACTAAACAATGTCGCTGAAAATCTGTTCATAGAAATCTGAAAGAAAAAGTTACCTTAGTACCCTGAGTACGAGTAACTAGAGTTTTGCCAACGTTCCTGGTGTTGAAAACTGACGGGGCTTTGATATCATACCAGTCCTTCTTTGCGAACGGATCGGCACTAATATAAATCAATAAATAAATAAATTAGCAAACACGTTCTCAAAGAACTCCCAACACAGCACTGTTACTTACAATTGAAAACTGAGAACAAACAATTTATAAAAGACTCACGCTTTCTTCTTGCCTCCCTTCTTCCCCTTGGAAATTCTCTTGTTCTTCCTGTGTCAAATCAGAAGAGCGACAGTATTAAACATCAGCAATACATGTAAATTCAAATTTGTATGAGGAAAGCAGTCTAGATATGATGCCTCAAAACATTTTCATCAATGTATGAATATGTATGGGGAGAAGAAGAGTGCGTACCCGACGGCCATGGTGGCGGAGCAGCTGAGCTATGGAGGATAGAGCGACGGCTCTCAGTGAGAGAAACTCTTTTCTCTTCTGCTGTTAAAAGAAAGGCGCTCAGCCAAAACCCTAGCTATTCTCTGCATTTTATATTCACTTGCTCGACGCCCGTTTCACCTGATTGGGTCTGATGCCCTTTCTTTCAGGCCCAATTCCATACTAATTTTGTGGAAGGTGGCCCATATAATTTTCATAAGGCCTGACTTTAGGCCCAAAAACTGGGCTGATTCCTCAATCCAGCACAACCCAAAGAAATAACTACAAAAAGTCATCTTTGTCCTTGTAATTTCATCGCATTTACAAGCCTACCCTCATATTCACTAGTGAGTCCAACAAGGTGTCATTCAGTTGGCAAAATTGAGGTCTTCAGTTATGGGTTTGAGTCATATTAATTTGTGAATATTGGTCTATTATATTAGTTAGTTATACATATTTGATATTAATAATTATTGATGTATATTAATTGTTAATAATTAAAATTTTATAGTATAATTGTAATTGATTCTAAAAAAAAAGTAGTGATGAGATCTTATTCAAATGGTAAAATTAAAATTTCATACTAAAAAAAAATCTAGTAGAATCATATGAATATAAATTTCTAATAGTTTTAAACTTTTTTCCCCTCTAGGTGTACTCTTTGATTTACTTTTAAATTTAGAGTCATTAATATAAGTATCAATAGTTAATTATATTTTGTCACTAGAATTTCATTTAAAAGATTTGACAACGGATTTAATTTTCGATTTTAGATTATGTTGCATCTTACCTTTTAATTAAAACATACACAATAAATGTATAAAAACTTTTCCTAACACAAATAATGTCATTTTTGTACACGTGATGTGTATATATTAAACTAGAATAAACAATAGAATAAAAATTGTAATAAAATATTCCGACTTCATTTAGTCATGCATATATATATATAACTTGGATTATTCCATCCACAATCATGTAGAGATTCATAATTGGGTGCCGGTCAATGGCAACCTTGAAAGTTCAATGTCTCTGGAAAAACATCCTCAGTGCATGAGTTCCTCATTCATGAATAATTGTTCCTTATACCATAATTCTAAGGAATAAAAAATGAGCATGAACAGCCAGCATTAAAGCAGCGGAATGTACAGAGATCTTACTCTATTATTAAACAAATTAGAACAACATCATAGGAAATACACAAACTCATTTCAGCATATACACGACGTCCCCAAATGATTAAGTGTGAGGAAAAAAATAACGTGGATCATTGCACCTTATAATTATCATTTCTTGTAACAACAGATGAACTAATTAAAGCAAATAATATATTTTTTATTCTTTTTTGAAAAAGTCAACATGGACTTGATCATGGATATTAATAATGATATGGTGGTGGAGGCGGTGATGGTGAGGGCGGAGGTGGTGGCGAAGGTGGAGGTGGAGAAGGAGGCGGTGGCGGCAAACAGCCAAAAGCACTACAATCCACCGGATGTGAATAAAAGTCGTGGCATTCCTGTGGAGAACGCTGTTTTGGTCTGTAAGGTATACAATTCTTGGCGTCATCCTTGTCTTCCAGCTTCAGACATGAACTCGGCTCCACGCAGAAGTAATTATCGGAATAAGTGAAGTTCTCCAGCCTAGGCAATGAGCAAATGCTGTCAGGAATGGCACCCGAAAGCTTATTATGCGCAACGTTGAGTTGCTCAAGACTCTTCATGTTCCCCATGGACTTCGGCAGACTTCCAACAAGACTGTTGGAACTCACATCAAACACTGTCAATTTCGTCAGCGATCCAATTTCTTCAGGCAAACAGCCACTGAGGCCGGCGTTCGAGAGGATAATCTCGTTCAGGGTTTTAGCCATTTTGCCTATGCCTGTAGGCAAACACCCCCGGAGATTGTTGTTAGCCAGGACTAATACAGAAACCGTGGAGTTTCCGATGTTTTTAGGCAGGGTGAAGTCGAAATCGTTGTTGTTTATGAAAAGTGCGTCGAGTTTCAGGTTGAAAACATCAGAAGGGACCTTTCCCTTGAACTTGTTGTAGCGAATATCAAGAAATTTCAGCGACGGGAGGCAGAGGAGAACCGGAGGGAATTCACCGGAGAAGAGATTGTTGCTGATGTCGAGCTCGTAGAGGAGGCTAAGATGACGGAGACCGTCAGGGAGTGAGCCTTTAAACCTGTTGGAGTTGAGGTGGAACAGAGCTAGATCAGTTAACAGGCCTAGCTCCTCAGGCAATGATCCTGAGATTCTGGCATGATTTAGATCAATCCCAGCAACTGTGGTGATATGAGGGTCATCGGGGGCGGGCGCACAGTAGACTCCGGTATAGTTGCAGACGTCATAGCCATACCAGTTTGAAGTGAAGCCTTTCGGGTCATCAGTGATCAAGTGTTTCCAGGCCTGGAGGGCTATGAATGCATTGAGAAGTCTAGGGTTTGGGAGTGGAGTGGGAGAGTTTGATTCCTGGAGAGATGGTTTTGTGAAGATCAAGATGATGAGAAGTGATAGAACTAATGCTAAAAGCGTGTTCTTCATTTCTTTCTTGATTTAGAGCTGGTTTGATGAGATCAGTTTCATCCAACTGTTTAATTTGGCTAAGGTCGAAGGTGGGATTGTGTTATAATTGAAGATTGGATGATTAGATTAGCTGAAAATGGAGTATATACACAGCTGTTAGTGCGTATATATATATATAAGGATCAAAATCTTAAGCTTGACTGATCAAATGGAAGGTGGCTTTGAAAGTTCCTCTTGTCCATATGTTTTACGCTTTTACCTTTATTTTAATGACACTTTCTTGCTTCTTCAACAGAAACAGATGGTTCTTCTTTTTTTCCTTTTTTTTTTTTGGTAAAGGTAGGCTGGGTGAAGATTAGCTTCTGATTTCACCAGAAACACGGTTTTAAGTTTTGGTAGCTGAAATTAAAATATTGGATTAGTCTTTTTCACACTTCTTGTAGAAATGCGACTTCTTTTATTGTATATTTGTAAAAGAGGGACCAATACTTTTTGTTCTATAATTTAGAACTTTTATACTTTTGATCTCATTAATTACGGGATTCTTATTTTTATTCTATAACTTTTAAAAAATAACACTTTTTGTCTCTAATACCTTTGTGTTAAAAACTTAATGAGAAATGACACGTAATTGTTAAGTGCTGAGTCTGAAACTTAACGATTATTGATCCTTTTCCATTAAATAAACGAAAACGTGCCAATGCCATGTGTCTAAAAGTGCTATTTTTTTAAATTAAAAGACCAAAAAAAACATCTCATAACCAATTGAATCAAAAGCGCGAAAGCCCTAAATTATAGTAGAAAATTGTCATTTCCCTTTTTTAAAATTAATGTTTTCTTTTGTCTGTTTTTGTGTGTGTGTGTGTGTTAAGTTATATGTAAGTAATGTACTAATGTTTGCACCCTGACAGAGATTTATGGTCTGTTGCAATATCTAAGTACTGGGAAATGGGCTTATTGAATTTGTTTATATTATAAAGCATGTTGTTATAATCTTTAATTGCAAGAAGATTAAGGAGAGATAAGTACAGGGGCTCCTCCTTACACTTAGAAAAAAATGTTGGTTGGGAATTGTGGAATTGCCAAAATCAAGCACCTACACACTGTATTTTATTGCATGTCTTGCGTGCATTGACAAAGTAAATGATGTGAAACCTTAATAATCATGTTCATTTTTCTTACACCTTTTGAAAAAAATAATAATTAAGGGTAGTAGGGCATTCTATTGCTTCCAAGTCACTGAATTGTATTTCCACATGAGTAGATAAAAATCTTTATACATGCAGAGTAAATATGTTACACAAAATAGAAGATGTAACATAATTCAAAATAAAAATTCAATTTGTTTTTAACAATTTTGTAGTTTTTCAATCAATAATTTTTAATAAAAAATGATTGAGACCTTAATTATTGTTCTTTATAGAACGTTGATTTCGACTCTAATCATCACTAGATAAAAATAAGACAATAAATATAAATCATAAAAGAAAAAAACGTGCAAAATCAAATACAAAGCCCGTCTCAATAAACCACAAATTATTTGTTGAGATACTTATAAATTTACTTACCAACACAACACTCACATCGATTATAACCAACTGAAGCAGTAGAAGTTGGCTAAAACCTTAATTATAATTTGTATATATATGAATTGTTCTACACAAAAGTTTGATTAAAACTATTTTCTTTTGGGGAAGTTGTTGGATGTGAAATTATGAATGAATGTTTGTGACTAATTGATTAATTTGATTGAAGAAACGGTCTTTGAAACTTTATCAATGTATAAGGTAAAGTCACATAAGGTGGCAGGTGAACTTATATAATAGCTAGCTGGAAAGAGTCATGATTTACCATGCTCAATATATATTTTAATTATTAACATGAATCTTGTGATATAAATTTTGTTTTATTTAATTTAATTTAATTTAATTCCACTTGCATGTGGAAACTTGTGAAAGTCAGACTTCTTAAGTTAGGTTGGAATTTATCAGATATCAAAAGATATGAAGGCAATACATATAAGAGACCGGAACTACTATATATATATATATATAAATTCATTATTGAGAAAAAATAATTTTTCCAAATTTAATCAGCGCAGCCAAATAATTTGTCGCACATGAATAGTATACAAATAATTAATTATTTGTAATTAAATTTCCCGAATATATAATAGTCATATCATAATTTCGAAACGAAACTTGCATGTTTCTAGAGATAGAATATGATTGTATCCTGAGGTCCTAAGAACAAGTTTGAAGTCATATGTTGGAGTCCCAACAAACGTAGGAGTATTTGTCTCACTTTATATTGTGTTATTATAATTTATTAAAATCAATTACATCAAATTTTCTCTGCAAATATAACAAAAGTCAACTACCAAATTCAGCAGAAGAACTTCATATAAACGTCACAATTCTCATGCATCATCAGCAGCAGAAATAAATATTTAGCTGTTGCGGAACAGCTACTTAGAAAATTAAACTATAATTTAAATATATATTGTACATAACATATATAGTAAATGTTCATCCCGACCAGTATGTTACTAGCACAACTATATTTTTTCTTGATTTAGATTTAAATATGTCCGCTTTGTTAGAATTGTATTATCTTTACATTATGATAATGACGACGAGTACGCATAATTAAGGAAAATTCCAAGTTTGATTTATTTAATGCTCGCATATATGAAGTACTGGTCGATAAGAAGTGTTCAACTTCAATTTCTTTTTCATAATACTTTCCCAAAGAAATTTAAACATTTCTCGACTCAAGCTATAATTAATACATTTACATCCATTGATTCATTTTTTTTTTTTTTTTTAGTTGATTGAGAATAAATATAGAAAAAAAATTATTAATGCAATATCATATATAATTAAAAGTTATATGAGTGGCATATATTATTTTAGTCGGCCATTTTAATTATGATTGTGAATTTGAGGATCATGTACAAGGTTAATGAATAAATTGACTTGGTGGCTATAATTGATATGGTCGTCAAGCCAATCTATTAATAAGATAGATAATTATATATACATCCACAATGTAACATGTACGCTAATAATAATTGATAAGGTCTAATGATATATTGCAGCGTCAAAACATGTGAGAGGTGATTTTTGTGGTATGTATGTTTGTTTTTAAAGTTAAGCTAATATACCCCAAATCAAATGCGAGGGCTTTCATATTATATATTTACTTGAAAGTCTAAGAACATAATTATAATTATGGTGAATTACAACCGGCCTTATGAGATTTGTTATTATTATAGATATTTTTTATTATTTTAAAAAATTATAAATATTTTTTTTGATTAATAATATCTATCATGATAATCTATTGTAGGGGCACATTTGTTTGTCTAGCTGCAGTTAATTTTTAAAGAATATTTATAATTTTTTAAATAAAGAGAGAGTATTTATAATTATCATTAGAATTGTAATTTACCCTTACAGTAATTAAGTGCATGTTTCTGTGGGTTTTTTCCCCCCCTCAAATTATGCATAGTTTAGTGGTTAAAATAATATAATTTTTGTAATGCAAAGACAATACACCCACAAAAAAAGTTTATATGTCTTTAAGATGTAAAAAGTGCTCTTGGAATTCATCTTCCACTTTCTATAATTTCAAAGATCACAAAACCCCAATATTAACTAATTAAAATTTATGAATTTTTAATGTGTATATTCATAAGAATGTTCCTGAAAATTAATTAAAACAATTCTCAAAAGTGAAAAATTGCCCAAAATAAGAATAAACAGACGCACTCAAATATTCAGTTTGTTTTGGGCCATAGAAAAATCGGCCCCAAAACAAATCCAAATATGTTTATAGGAAGAGTTTCTATGTTGTTTAAATAATTGGTCACGATTTTTATCAAATAATCCAATAATTAAGATTATTTGAAAAAAAAAAATTAAGATTTTTTTTTATAAGAGCGATGAATTTTTTATTAATTAAAATAAATCGAATACAAGTACAATCATTCCTGTCGACTTTAATATCTAACAAAAACTATTACAATAATTACTGTCGATTTTAGTATCTAACAAAAACTATTATAATAATCATATCCTACTCAATAACACTTATTATTACTGTAGACAACAACTCCTACTATGTAATAGACAAACTCCTGTTATACAACATATTACATCCCACGCACCTAGTGGGGTTCGAACCCATGACCTTTAAGATTATGAGGCTTCAACTTCGCCAATTGAACTATGCATCATTGATAAATTAAAAATATCTAATAAAAAAATAAAAAAAATTAAAATTAAAGTATGTATTTTAATATTTTAATTTTATCACTAAATTACAAATTAAAAGTATCTAATAAATTAGATTAGAGCTTCAAAAGACTAACTTTAGTTGTTTTGACAAAAAAAAAAAAAAAAAAAAAAAAGGAGACTCATTTAAAATTTTAAACCAGAATGATATAAGATTTAATTTTGCTCTAAAATCCATTGAATCATAGCTTTAAGGAATAAAATGATTGGAAAATTTTACATTAAATCATAATTCCAAGTTAGTTTTATGGAAACAAAAAAAGAAGTAACACGATTTCAGATATCACACGATTTATGAAATCAGTTGCACGTTTTTATTCCTTCTTGTACTACAGGAAGAGAACCGGAAGCTAGCAAGCAAATCAAGAACCTCAGAAACCCTAAGCAAAACCCAGATCAAGGTAGAAGAATAGTGTTAATAACTACTGGATATAAAGGAAAAATGGGAGAATCGGGGGGAAAAGCGGCAGAGATTTCACTGAAAGATCAGGGAAATGAGTTTTTCAAAGCGGGGAATTATCTCAAAGCTGCAGCTTTGTATACTCAGGCTATTAAGCAGGACCCCTCTAATCCCACTCTTTACAGGTATTAAGTGCGGCAACCCCACTTGAGCTTCTTGTCTGGGTCTTTTTTAGGGTGGCTTGTAGTTTCTCTTTTCAGTTCAAGATTGAATTTTTGGCTTAACTGTTGTTCTTTTGGCTTCTGGGTTTGTTATCAAGTGCGCGTATGTCAATTTATGCGGATAATTCTCCACATTGTTGATTTTTGTTTATGTATTCCTCGTATTTCGCGTGAGGTGTCGATTAGTTGCTGCTTCAAGTTTGCGGTATCGATCTTCAGAGTCGGCTTTCTTTTACTTGATGATTTTACTTTCTAAACTCTTAAGGCAGTTATATTTATTTACTATTTTTTTTCATCAAGATTTTCTTTTGGTTTTTTTGGGAGATTAATCATCTTTGGCAGTCTCAACATAGAATGTCATGGAATAGTGGACTTTTTCGGTCGCTCTGCTGTTCTTGTGCTGGTGTTTCTGCCATAAAGAATCTGTTTTTTTAGGATGTAGGTAAGCAGCCTCAAACGGATTAGTTGAGGTGCATAAACAGGTTGTATATTTGCTTCCATATGGGAAGGAAAGAGTATCTTTGTTGCTTAATTGATTCCTCGCAGCAATGTAAGGTTGAAGTGCTTCGAGGAGAGAACCTTAAAAGGCCAAAGCACATTATAAAGCATATTTGAACATGCTTTTAGGCATCTTTTGAAGTACAGAATGATACTTTTCAGAAGGACAAAGAAATTTGCATTTTATTTGTGATAAGATATCACAATGTGCACTTTCTGAAACAAAAAGACTCCTGATCTAGATAATCTTGGAAAGATCTGACTAAGTATTTGCAGTTACTATCTCTAGGACAAAACTTTTTTGCAGTATCTTTTTGAAGCATAGGTGCTTGGATGACCTGAGAAGTCATGTGATATAACTGATTCTGCTCCCCTTTCCCCCGTGTTTCCTTTTGGGTTCTCTTTTTCTTTTTCTTTTTCTTCTTCTGTTTTTCAGTTCATTAGCATTTGTGGTTTGTAGACAATAGCTTTTGTTTTTCTGCCTGTGTTATATTGATTCTTGCAGAAGGTACTATGTATTTTCCTATCATAAACTGTTTCCTTGCACTTTTCACTATGCTCCGTACCAGCAACCGTGCTGCAGCATTTCTGCACTTGGTAAAACTTAACAAAGCACTTGCTGATGCTGAGACAACTATCAGTTTGAAACCAGATTGGGAAAAGGTGCACTTTTTAGGCATTATTCATTTCTATCTTTTAGTTTCGTGCCTTTTGCGTAAGAAGTCCCACTGATTGCTTCTACAGGGTTATTTCAGGAAAGGATGCGTCTTAGAAGCTATGGAACGATATGAAGATGTATGTGATTTTATATTTCACAAGCAGCTTTTTCAGCAAGATTAGAATATACCGATTTTCATGAGTTGTTGTGCAGGCCTTAGCTGCTTTTGAAGTTGCCTTGAAGTACAACTCTCAGAGTTCTGAGGTGTCGAAGAAGATCAAGAGGCTCACACAGTTGGCAAGAGATAAAAAACGTGCGCAAGAAGTGGAAACTATGAGATCAAATGTGGACATGTCGAAACATTTGGATTCCGTGAAAAGTGAACTAGTAAGTGCATACTCATGTAAACTGTGTTTCACAGAAACGTGCCTTTGTGGCTTCCAATTTTGTGGCAGTATTACATCCAATACCTTCTCTGCTATGTCATTTTCAGATGAATCGTGAATTGCTATGATATTTTCAATTTTCCTTCAATTTTGAGTATATGTTGAAGTTTTTATGATTTGGGTGATAGGTCTGCATGAATGGTTCATGCACAAGGGCCCAAATATATGCGATAAACCTGCTTTACATATACGGCAGTCCTCTTCGATGTCTACTAATTATTATTTTACTACGATTAGGCCCACCTATATACCTTGAGATTGACTGAAATAGGTTTCTATTTCTGCAGTCTGTGAAGCACGGAGCTGAAGACAATTGGAAGGAGATTTTCTCTTTTCTTGTTGAAACAATGCAGAATGCTGTAAAATCATGGCATGAGAAGTCTACTGTGGATCCTCGAGTTTATTTCCTACTTCACAAGGATAAAACCGACACTGAAAAATATGCCCCAGTGGTTAATATCGATAAGGTGTTTATCCCTCTACTTAAATGGTTTTGCAGCCCTCCTCATGTTTCATCCTCTTTCTTGACATAATTATCTGAAACCTCTGTTATCATTTCTGCATGGATCAGTCAAATGCAGCTTTACTCGATTCAGCATCTTATTTCATTATGTAAAACATCATTGGGCAAATATTATGGATAAAAATATAATATTAACTTTTTTTCTACTTCTCAGGCATTTGAATCCCCCCATACACACGGCAATTGTTTTTCATTCCTCAGGCAGTATGCTGAAGAGTCTTTCTCTCGAGCTGCTTGCCTAGTGGCACCAAAAAGTTTAATATCCTATCCCCAGGTAATTTTAACTTCCATAAGCTTTTCCATTGTTTGTATAATGTCCTATCCTTGGGTAATGTTCAATTTCCATGAGGTATCCATTCCTTTTAGCTCGAAGGTTTAAGAAGCATATATACCTCGGCAAGTTGAACGCCTAGGAGGAGTTTGAACCTACTTGGAACTGTCAACTTTAATCTATAGATTTGGGCTTGGGCTGGTAGGAGATATTTAGTATTTACTCATTGGGAGTAGTGATAATCTTGTTCTGTTTAATGCAAATATGAGAAGTTTGGTGCTGTGAGTCCTGAGTTTCCAGACTTACCTTTGCTTGATTCCATTTTTATGATATTTCATTAAAGTGGGTGAGAAATGAAATAAATTAAGTTATCAGAAGCAAAAACTTAGAAATCTTAGAAGTAAGATATTAATTTATATTTCATGAGTTGGACTCTGTATTGTCTGTTGAGTATAATTTTTATTTTATTTATTATTTATATTTATTATGTTATTGATTTTGTAATAGTGTTAATTCAAGATGGTTCTTGTCTCCCATAAACTTTCTTCTTCTGTTTAACTTGAGATATTAATTTGAATTTTATGAGTTGGATTCTGTTTTGAAAGTCAAATTTAGCTTGAAATTTTTTTATCTTGTTGATTTTGCAATAGTGTTGATTCAAGATGGTTCTTGTCTCGCATAAACTTTCTTCTTCTGTTTAACTTGAGATATTAATTTGAATTTTATGAGTTGGATTCTGTTTTGAAAGTCAAATTTAGCTTGAAATTTTTTTATCTTGTTGATTTTGCAATAGTGTTGATTCAAGATGGTTCTTGTCTCGCATAAACTTTCTTTCTGCTGTGTTAACTTATAAAAAACATTGTATCATTTAAGCCTGTTCTCGGACAATTTTTTCCATCCTCCAAAATTGAACATGTATATCTGCTATTGTCTGTGTAAATGTAGGTGTGGAAAGGCCAAGGATCAAGAAAATGGAAGCACGGACAGAATGATGGTTTCTTTTTCCAATTTGAATCACCTTCATTGCGGAAAATATGGTTCATTCCCAGTTCTACCGAAAAGGGCCAAACCTTGTGCAGGTCTCTCTACTTACCTCATGTCATGTGTGTGTGTGTGTTGTGTGTGTGTGCATCCAGACATTAAAACATCTGCTCACAGACATTAATAGGGATATAGATAGGCGTATGATTTGGTTCTATTGACTAATGGATTTATAATCCATTTGTTTGTCCATCCTTGTATCCTTACCCCGTGTACTTGCAACCCCACTGGATCACATTGGAACCAGTCCTTTTAGTTATGCAGATGTTTATTATTGCTTAATGACTGTGGTGGCATCAAGGTACCAAAAACTTACACAAATTTGTATAATTAAGATGATATACAACTCTGATAATGCTGTGACTATTTACTGTAGTATTATACGGAAGTTGGCCCACATATTGAGTAATTATTGATGACTAACATCCTTATTAACCAAATTATTACCAGGGATCCTGTTGCATTGGATATTGGCATGCATGAAATTCTGCCTCGTGTATTCAAGCAGGGATAGATATATACTCGAACCATGTAATTTACCCTGGATGAAGTCTCAGAGGACACAGGTAATCAAATCACGGCGCTGTTTTGTCAGAAGTAGAAAAGACATTATGCGGAGTGATGGTGATCCTGTATGTCAATCTCGAGCTTGGTTGTAAGAATCCTTAACCCAAGAATTGTCAAGATTCAGGTTCTTCTTACAAATAGGTAAAATTTTCTGGATCCACTCGGAGTGGTTGCGGTTAATGAAGGGTTTAATTGTAGGAAAACAAATTTCATTGTGGCAGTTTTGTTGGTTGTGTGATATGAATTTGTCTTTTTTGGTAGCATAGGTTGGAATTACTTTGTGGGTTTGCTTATGAAATTACTTTTTCCTATCTTTGAGTCTCTCTTGATTTACAGGCCAACATATTATTATAGACATAATGGAAAATTTGGTGCAACAGTTCATTTGTCTTGAAATTTACTACTTCTCGTGTAATACTGATGCTTGCAGGTCTTTAAATATTGGGAAACAGTATCACTCACCCTCACTCCCATCCTTAAAATTCCAGTACGTATGTAGTCTGTAGATGCTTTAGAGTCTATAGATAGAGCTTTAACCTCTTAACCAACCAAGGAATTTGACCATTGTTGTTAGTAGCACATGACACGCATCTTTTTAAAGCATAGTGTACATATACAGAAATAAATTATGTATTTTATATATCAATACATTTCACATAAAAAATGCACAAACTATTATATATAAACACGAGAAATTGCTTTAACTATCATATCATAAGGCCATGACTGGTATATAAGAATAAATTTAGGAATGAAATGATTTTGATATATCTTTCCTATGTTCAGAACACTGAAGGAATGAAAAAAAATTGAATTAAAAATTTTCAAATTATTCATTTATATGTTTTATAAATAATGAAAGTTAAAAAATCTTTTTAAAAAAAAAATTAAGCAATATCTCATTGCATAAAAAATGTCATTTTGAAATGTTAAATTAATAAACTTAGCAAGAACTTTGCATGTTGGCCTGTTAGGTTGATCTCACTAGAAAAGAAAAATATGATTTTTCATTACAACTTATTACTACAACCAAAAAAAAAAAAAAAGGTGAAAGATATAAATCAATCATAACTTTGAAACTGTTATTAACTATTGTTTCTGTAAGTGTGATCAAAATCATGGCAAATATTTTAACTATGGTTAAAAATCATGGTAAATATTAATTAATCGTGATAAAATTTTTAATTTTTACTGTGATATGATTTAATCATGGTTAATAATATTGATTTATATGATTTTTAAGTCGCGCTCATCTATAGTATATGAACACTCGATTTTTTTAGTATCTTAGATCTACGTGCACCTAAAAACATTTTAGAGAGCATAATTGCAAAGCATTTGGAATTAACAAAATCCCCCTGAAATGCTTGGAGGAGAGAATGAACCACAACATAGATCTAATGGCTGTTTAGGGAATCTCTCTTTACGATATTTCCCTAAAACATCCCACCTTTTTTCCAACCATGAGCTTCATCATTCACTAAATAACAAAAGACAGGCTCTAATTTGCAGGGTAACATTTGGAACTTCACATCCCCGTAGAAATGGTTCCTCTTGTTGAGGATGAATACCAAATTCCAGTTAACATATGGTTCTATAGGGAGCTAAGTTTCCCATGTCAAACTTTATCATCTGCTTCCTCATCAACTGCCTTAGATTTTGGCTTGCATGTCTGAAGCATAAAGTTGCAAGCATTTACTGCTTCCCCAACGGTTACGTAGATCCACTCCTGCCCAATTGTGTCTATGAACTTTGATTTCTCTAGCTTCTTCATTACTTCTCCTCCGGGGTTAGCTAATACAAGCTGAGCATTATAACAAGCAGACGGTTAGCTCGTAGAATAAGAAAGTTAAAGAATCAACAGCTTGTTAACATGAACATCGCGCACCTTAATGCATCTTCTGTCAGCATTTCTCTTGATTTCTTCAAGCATACTGATTCCACTTGTATCAATACTTCCAACAGCTGTTGTTTGATCATATATCTTAAGTAATCTATGTAATTTCACTGAATGAATCACTAGACACCTATAATAGAAATACTTACCACTCATATCTAGTACAACGTATTGCAAGTCATTTGCCGAATATTTTAGTTTTTCTTCCTCTTCATCTATCCATCTTGAGATCCTGAGAACATAATTGGTTCATGTGAGTATCTTTAAGCTTGGGATCCAGTTAACATCTGTTTGCATGCAGTTTATGTACCTTTCTCTTAGGTAACTGGCATTGGCAAAGTAAACCGGAGCGTTGATGTGAAGGATGAGAATTCCAGGAACCAAATTTGCCTTTGGGTATTGTTCGATGCTTCTATAGGTCATGGAATTAGGAATTCCACCCATGACAGAAGTCTTCGGCCTTGCTACAAACAGAAGTATGCGAAGCAGGGATATTGCTACCTATCACAGATAAAACGCCTCTTGAATTAGCATGCAAGAAATAGTTAACGACATATCATAACTGGATCACTGTATAATTAGGCATGACTAAGTAGTTATATCTTTTCACATACCGCAATCACTAGTCCAGTTTCAACGCTGCCGAAGACGACTCCAATGTATGCACTTATGCACACAATGAAGTCAAACTTGTCAACAGCCCATAGGTGGATGGCAGCTTCATAGTCTATTAGACTGACCATAGCGGTTATAATTATGGCAGATAGCACGACAAGGGGTGTATAGTAGAATAATGGTGTGAGGAATAGTAAGGTTATCATCACTGCAGTTGCCATCACAATATTGGAAACTGCAGTTTTGCATCCTGCATTGAAGTTTACTGCTGTCCTCGAGAACGGTCCTGGAAGATGTTACGAATAAAGTTAGATAGGCAGAAATACTTAGAGAATTGCCCTGACTGTGTGCATTTGTTGAGGACAGATACCTGTGGTTAAGTAGCAAGATGTGCAGGAACCTGCTATGTTCATCATTCCTATGGCAATCATCTCTTTGTTTCCATCAATGTGATAGCTTTTGAATACTGCAAAGCTTCTTCCCACAGCTATTCCTTCCTGTATGGTTGTCATTGTCACTGTCAATTTGCCTTAGCCAAAAGAGAGGACACACCACGAAATATACTTCATAATATATACTGTCTGACCTACTGGGTTGACTGTTCCACAGACAATTATTGTTGAAATTTTACGTTGTATCAGGAACTTGTGTCTCCCAGGGATTTAAATCCCAGGAAATTTTAGGAGGATCCATGATTTAGACTCCCCAGACCATGTCTGGCTAACATTCTAAAAACAACCCTTAAATCCCTATGTCTTCAGCATAAGATGCTTGTTGCTACTTACAGCAAGTGCAATAACACCGGTGATGATTCCCGTCTTGATTGCTGTGGTGAGATGTGCTGATCCAAACGCAGTCTCCAACTCCGACAGTGATGGTGGGTTCAGCCCTTTCTTCAAGTGTCCAATCTGTGACATCAAAATCATCACCAACCTACAAACTATAGTTCTTCATCTGATGATAACGCTACCGCGCTATCTGTATGTGCTTGTGCAAGAGAAACTGATCTGACTTACAATTTCTATGCCATGATTCTCTGCGTGGGTGAGATACACCAGAAGACTTCCCATGATAACAGACGTTAGCGGCGCCAGAGCATTTACCCAGAAGAACACTGGTTTTTTCCTGCTCTGTTTGTTCACAAATTTGCTAAAATCAATAGAGATACATATTTGTCGCCCAGAAAGTCTATATCGAGAGAGTAACTTTTAGTAAAAATAATTGAATTGGAAACAACCCCAGATACTCCTAGGCAAAATTCTCATCCAAAATCAGGTTTTGTCGAACCAAACCAATCACATAACATATGTGATGTTACTTTTACTAAATTATACACTAATCACACCGCTTATAATTGGTTCATATTATGCCAAATTCAGTCTGGGTTGGAATTTCTTGAATTTTTTTTTTAATTTATTTCCCAACTTTGAGAAAAGCTTCTAAACAAATGCTAATATATGGATATTTAGCATAAGAAGCTCTTGAAGTACTTACAAAGTATCTAGTGGTGAAGAGAAACAAGAGGAAACAGCAGCCCAGTACTCCACTTTCCCATCTCCACTGAATCAACAATCATCAAAACAAACACAACACACTAAATTAAGAAAATTGTCCAAAAGTATTATGTACTAAAACCTGCAATTCTTACACATACACGTGTACTTAACAAGATAATTAAATATATGTATGTATTAAAGTGGTATGCATACACGTACCATATGTATTTGGGTAAATACAGATTTCATGACAGAGACAAGGTCAGCTCCATGAGTAAAGTGAACTAGTCCAAGAATGCCCTTCAATTGCTGCAAACACACAACAGTGGCTGCCCCACTCATAAAACCCACTATGGCTGCATGTGACAGAAAGTCCACTATGAACCCAAGCCTGCAAATATTACAAAACATGATCACCAAATTTGCGCAGTGGTTACCTAAATTGTTGGAAGCTAACACATCAATGCCACTGCCTTTTCATATCTAACTTTGTTCTTTTTCAACTTTATTTTTTGTCTCTTCCATTGTTATAATTCTACTCTTTTCATAAGTAAGATTCTTGGAGAACCCCTTACACTAGAGAAAATGGGTACCGTCTCATTCTATATATAATTTTAGACACCTAACGTGCATATCAAATATAATACCATATTGTAATAAAAGATCATAACAGTTCCTAACTAATTAATCACCTTAACAAGCCTAAAGCTGCTTGGAAAACTCCAGCAAAGAAAGTTGCAGTGAGAACCAACTGCACATAGAGCTTAGTGTTCTGATGAGGATTAACCTCCTTCCCCAGCATTGATGAAATCAGAAGCGACGGAACGGCCACCGTCCCGACCGCCAAATCCCTCGAACTCCCCAACATTGCATATATCAGCGGCGGCACAAAGCTGGAATCTGCACCAAGAATTCATCACACACACACATATATATTTATATATATATATATATATATGCACACAGATACAAGAACTCTCAACTTGCGATATATATATGGTTGGTGTTGAATACTTACAGAGGCCAATTACAGGAGGTAAGCTTGCCAAACCAGCATAGCTAATGCCCTGAGGCACAGCAAGGCTAGCGATGGTGATCCCTGCTATGAAATCAGCTTTGAAGAATTCGAAAGTGTAGCGGGGAGCCCATTCGAGTATAGGCACAAAGTACTGACAGCCCAGCAAGAATTTTCTGGCAACTGTCTGGTTCTTGAATTGCTTGAAAGGATCATCAGGGAAAAAAGTCTCTTTGAGGGATGATTTTAGTGAATGGAAGAAGGGTTTTGTTGGAGGTATCTGCACCTCCACACGCTGCTGGATTTCGTACTCTGCACTTCCCATGAGAATGTGTGTATGTGTGTGGAGAGAGAGGTGGCGGTGTTTGATTGTGTATATATATAGAATGGCGGTTTAGAAGGAGCTATGATGATGGGTTTTTGTGGTTAAGGAGAGAGGGTGTTTTAGTGCATGTAATGTAAGCATGCAGTGCAGTGCAGAGCAGAGGGGGTTTGGGAGAACGCCGCTAAGTAGTATGTGTTGTGTGTGTGTGTGTGTTGTGGAGGGGCGAGAGTGAGATATATATTGGCCATGGATAATGGAGGCCGCCTTCCCTTTTCTTTTCATTTTTTTTGTAAATTAAAAAAAATTAATCTAGTCAAATCAATTATAAATGGAGTTTTGTATCGATTACTTTTTCTATACTAAACATCAATCAATTGACAAATGTATTAAACTTGCCCTATAATTATTTTATGTTTGGCCAAACTCGATCTGACTTAAAATATACCTTATAATTTTGTTTATCAAATGGTTTTTTCCTTTTTTTTTTTTTTAAAGGGAAAATGAAACTTTCATTAGGCTAAAGCCTCACGATTAACAATGTCCAAAGTTACTTGTGGAAGGACAGAAACTTCCACAGCAGCTGATTTGGCTAGCGAGTGTGCAGCAGAATTAAAAAGAGAAAACAGGATTCTTTTTATTCTCGAGGGTGTATTTTGGTATGATCATTTGATGAATGGTAAGTGATCGTCGGTTGCTTTTCACAAGTTCCTTTCTAAAAACACGTATACTTATTCTACCAAAATTATTATCTATAAATTCTGGAGAATATTATGTTTATTTGAAATGAAATATTGTTGCTTTTCAGATGTTTTACAAAAAAGATCCTTCTCTTTCTCTATATAATCACAGTTTAATTTTCACTTTCAAAAAGTAAAATACTTTGAGAAAAATCACAATAACTTTTCTTCTTTGTACCATAAAAATAGTTTATGGAACTACTTAGATTAGGGTGCGATGTGCACACACCATAGCTAACACGTGATATATTGTTTTTACATTCACACACTCGACATACACGCACAAATTTTAAAAATTTAAATATAAGGTTTTCTATAAAAAGTTTTGTACCCAAATTATTAAAGAGTCGCTCTGAAGACATGTGATGATGCATTTGTATAACCACGAAAAATTACAATAATTCTCGATTTTATCAATACATCAATATAATTATAAATAAATTATAACAACTTATATAAAATAAAATAAATACTCACGTATTTAAAATAAAATATCTATATATTCGATGGACCCAAACCTTAATATTTTAGTTACTTTTGATCTATTAATTCCTACCCACTTTCTTTCTTTCTTTCTTTCTTTTTTCTTTTCAATAAAAAAAAGTTCCCAATATGCAGTTGTCAGGTAAATATCAGAAAATATCAGCCGTTGAATCAAATGAGAAAGTGATAGACGTCTTCTGCCTACCTTTCTAATTAAGTTTGTGACGCAGTGAATGATTATTTGACTCCTAGACTTACTATTATTAAATTTCCACGGCCTTACATTTTGACTGACACGTGGAGTAGTCAACTGTCCAAATTGACATTGACCTACTTTGACTAGCTCAACTGTTCTCACCACCGCCACTACCATGGGAAAGCACGTAGAAGATAAACAAAGCAGTTTCAGATATACTAGTTTTTTCTTTTTCTTTTAAACCCACAAGTTTAAATTTTAAGTAGAAAATAAAAATCTGTCTATTAATTAAGAGATCTGGACCGTACATTATGTGAGACTCAGATCCAACGTGCAATGTGAGGTAATGGTATGTGGCATGATCTTATTGGAAGAAAGTGGGGGAACAGAGAACGTGGTGGGTGGAGAGAAGTAGGGAAATTTAGGGTTATTTTAAAAAAAAAAAATAAAAAGCTTTAAACAACAGAATTGAGAGACATAACCTTTTTACCCATAAAAAGAGACCAAAGTTGGTGTCACTCACTTTTGTATTTTTTGGAGGATGCTTTGATTCCATGCAACAGTGTTTCAACACCTAATAATTGGAATTAAATGCATGAATCTTCTTGCTTTTTTTAACCATATCTAGCAATTTCATTTAGGTTTAATCAGAAGCTAATTATTGCTTGTGGGAGTGTTTCTTTCATAATTATCCTTCGCGATCATAGGCTTCTAGAGAGGTTAAGCTGTCGCAATTTTTGGTAGGTTTAATAATCACTCGCTCCAGAATTAAAAAGTAGATCGAATATATTTTTCTTTCGCATTTTTGTTGAAAATTGAAAATAAGAATTTATTATTGCAGGAATTTTTTATATTTTTTATATTTTTAGGGTTAGATGAATTTTTGTGATATTGTTAGCTTTGGAATTTGAAAATGAATTTAGAATTTTCAATTATTGCATATATACAAACAAGTGCATGCAGCCTAATTATGTTTTCTTTGATTGAAACTAACACCACTTGATGTTGTCCACAATTTAAGTGCTACGTATGTTCTAACATGTATTGTTAGATACATTAATTCACAACCATGTGTTATTTCAATGATTGCCCGATCACACAACAACAAGTATATTGCACTTATTATATAATTAGTTCAAATTCGAACTATCTTATTGAATTAGAATTTTTCAGGAGTCACCTAACCATCCTTCCCCACATGAAACCTGGATTCTAGTTTTAAGAAAATTATAAAGTTTGAATAATTATAGCTTACTTGTTCAACTTAAGCATCATTAAGAAGAGGAATAACCTTCAATGATATTTAATATTCGTGTTAATTTACATTTAAACCACCTTTAAAAATATGATATTATATTTTCTTTTTAAATTATACTTACACCCCCTTCGAGAATTCTATATTTACAACGGTAATCCTTCTATTAGAATTTAGATGAAAAATCTTTACTTAAATAATTTGATAATAATATTTTATAACAATTACACTATTTGACTTTATGTATATAATATTTATCCCTTACAAGTATAAAAATATTATCAACGAAGAAAATTGGCACCGAAATTGCTCGTTCAAACAAAGATGTTTATACCTGTTAATTTTTTGAGGTTAGCATTTTTTAGGGAATTATGATTGGGTTGAATCATGTAATTATAAGTCGTTAACTCTATTTAAATATTTAGTTATTTTTTGACGAATTTAATTTTAAGTATATCATATTTCATTCTTCTTTCGACAAATTTTGTATTATATTGATAATTTTGATTCCTTTCATATTGAAATAAATATTATTTTTAACCTAACAGAATAATTATGATTTGGAGTAGAGAATCCAATCCGCACGAAAGCGCATTCCGAGAATATTCATTTAAGTTAAATCGCACTTCTGGTTTAATAAACTTACCTAATCCTATAGCGCTATGGCTAAGGAAGAACATTTTTCTACACAAGTTGTTGGTTTCTCCCAATTCGTAGGAGCAACGTTATCCACGACTTCCCCCAAAAGGTTACATACGCACTATATGAGAATAATTGCCTTTGGAAAATTCATCTAATTTAATAATAATTATAACTCGTTAAAATAAATAAACTATTCTCAAGAAATAGTTCAATTAATTAAATAATCAAATAACTTTATTAAATATTCTCTCCGACATAAATAAATAAATAAAATAATTAGACAAAAATTACGATAACGGGTCAGATTGAATATATTGCATCATGTATTTTATTTAATACATACACGCTACATGCATAATTTCTTTAAAATAAAATAAAGGGTAAATTAAAAGAAGCTCATTTAATATTTACCTTAATTACAAATACATTCTCGTTATTTGAATATTACAAATATCCCCCGAAATTATAAATTTTCTAACGCATAACTCCTACAATGAGCTATTACAAGAAGGTATTTATAATTTTATGGAGTATTTATAATATTTCAAATAACGATGAAATTTTTATAATTATGATAAATTTCAAGAGAACTCCTTATAATTTACTCTATAATAAATAATAAAATTTTTATATATTTAATTGTATATATTAAATAAAATAGAAAATTCAATACGATTTTGAAAAATCCCAGTCGCAGATGGACACACTAGCATGTAGAGGAGCAATAATTGTGGTGAATAATTTGTAGAAAAATATGTGGTGAAACAAATATATGCAATAAATAAGTATGTGGGAAGAGCACATGCATGTGAGTGATGCTCCCCATTCCCATTCCCATTCCCATTCCCATTCCCATTCCCATTCTTATGTGGGAACAACTGTTTTATACGTCACCACCTTCCAATTATTTGCATGCAGAGGTCTCATTTTCACTGTTTCTAAGTTTGACATTCAGATGACCCTCCAAGACAACTATATTCACACATATTAGAGTGCTGCAAGTGTGGTAGCATCTTATTGTAAATATTCTTTTATTATGAATATTATATGTATAATAAATATTTTATACTTGGTTTTCATAATTGAAATAAAAACTAAGGATAAAATACAGATTGCAATTGGGAATTCTTACTGCTATATGCAAGGAAATAAATTTAAATTTAAATCAAATCTGATTAAGTGCAACCAATCACGTAACAAATGTAATACGTTTATCATGCAATGATTGCTAATCACATGATGAGTGTCGTATAATTACTTATGATCTGACTAGCTCTTATTTGAGCGAGAATGATTAGTTGGTGTCTTGTAATATCCACAAATGTTCTTAATTACAAAAAACTATGGGATGATGAACATTAATATGCCTTTTTTTTTTTCTTCTTCTTTTTGTTTAAAGAATTAATGATAGTAATGATATTGAAAGAATTAAATGTCACAGCAGTCTAGACTCGTTGAATCTTAGAATACAATAATAATTACATTTTGACCCCAAGAATGATTTCAGCCTTGACAAGAAATCCTTAGACAGCTATTATACGACACCTGCAGCAAACATTCCAGACCACTTATTAGATATGTGTATTTGAATTAACGATTGCTACTTCTGTCTGTGGAGGACGTTTTAGCATCATATTAGTTGAAGAACGAATGGTGGTGATGTATGATTGATGAATGTGTATTATTACTGTTATGTTTCTTCCTTTTATTTTCAAAAATATAATGTTTAAATGTTGATCATTATTTTCTAATGTATGTGCAATTAGTATTCTTCCTTGATTTGTTTCCAGAAAAAAAGAAATATTTAAATGGAGTTAGTGATTGGTTGATAAATACGTAATTACGACTGTTTTAATTTCAAAGCTAAGAATTATTCTAATATTTTTTATTCGTAGATAAGGAGATATTCAATTTGAAGTTTTAGTTTAAATAGCGTCTAACTAAAAATCAAATGTGTCTCTATTTCAAACGAGCCCACGGATTAAGCTCGAGCTCATCAAGCTTGAGCCATTTTTCTTTTGGAACTCGAGCTCGAGAAGCCTTTCAATTTGGATGATCATGGTTTGAGCTCTACTTGTTTATGCTTCTGATCGACATATTAGAATAGTGCTAAGTATGTCAACACAAAAGTTGAATTTTCCGCTCTCACTTTGAATTGTATCTTACATTTTATTTAAATGTTGTTTATTACATATATATATATTTTTTAAGATATATGAATTTCATTAGTAAAGTAAGTTAAAAAAATAAACCATAAAATTGCCCACAAAAATCCTTACTCTGTGTAAGGAATTGATGACATATGTACAGTACAAAGCGGTTGACTCTGTGCACAACTTCGTGGTTACAGAGCGACCGTGATAAAATATGATTAGTTGTCAGAATCTGAAAAGACCATATGACCACAAATTAATACTGCTTCACGTACGTGCCCTTCATTGCAATACTGCGAACGGACAGGTCAATTCCTCACAAAGGGCTGCTCTTCAACATGGCGGAAAAGGACAGAAATAAGAGTGTTGGATGGATGTGTCTGTGTGCATGACCAAGTGATAATCCAAGAACATGAAATGGTCTGTCTTGTGCCATAGATTTCTTGAAAAAGCAGAAAAAGAGCTTTGTTTTCTGACTGATTTCTTGAATTTCTATATGTGTAAAAATTACGTCATCTCTGTGATTCAACTGAAATGATCATCCAGGGGTGCAGGATTTTATGATCACAAAGGAAATTTCTTCAAACTCTATGAACAAATCAAACTGTTTACAAATTACAATTGAATGAAGTAGCTAGCCCTGCAAATTCTGGCTTAAATTCACAACTAAAATGCAGTAACCAAACATGAAAACCAACAAGGATGAAGTGAGAAAACTACACAGCAGCAAGAGCTTCAACACAGTGCTTCCCCAAGAACAAGATCAAATCAACTTAAAAATTATTACAGATTTCTAGGAGTTTTAGAAATAAGATGCTTGTTGTAGGAATTTCGATTGTTTCTGGCCCCGGGATTTGTTTGTTGTCCAACCAAGAAATTAGTACCTAGCCCCTTGCACCTGTATCAAAGTAAAGAAAGATACAACAAACAGTTACAATGTGTATAAATTCAGTACCAAAGCTTATTAATATTCAGCTTATACATACATGACCAAACTGAAAATCAGACGACGTTACTTACCTCGAATCCCACCAAGGATCTGCAGTAGTTGGTGTTGGTAAGCACGGTGCTAGTCGATCCACACTCACTGTCCTTAAGTGAAACAGCTGATCTATCAAGCTTAACAGACCAAGGATACTGATAGTTTTGAGCGGTTGAACCAACATGAGACGACGATCTCTGCATCCTAACGGCCCTCGGGACGTTTCTGCCTTCAAGAGAAGGCCTCCGCCTGCTAGGCTGCCTCTCAAACGTCTCAACAGGCCGTTGCTTGGGAGCACTGTGGGAACGAACTTTAGCCCTTGAGGACTCGGTGTTGGCCATGTAGTTCGGGTAGAACGGATACTCATTGTAAAGGGATTCTGCATATTCTGATCTAGGATAGGAAAACGGCAGCCTAGCCGGATCAGGCTTGGACATGGCTGAATAGCATTGAGGGCTGCTCTGTGCTGTTCCGAACGAGCTGTACTCCTCAAAATGGTTGCTGCATGTTCTTGGGCTGATATCGGTTAATGCTGACGGCGCCGGTGAGATCTGGTTGTGTTCTTGCTTGATTGACATGCGGTGTGTGGAAATTCTGTGTTCTATTCTGTCAAGTTGTGTGAGGTTTGAGTAACTGTTTCTGGCTTTCGTCATTGGCTTGTAGCCGCCAAGATCCATCTCCACAATCTTGATGTTTTCTTCAAGGCCTCTGTCGAAATCCTGCTTGCACATTGTGAAGATCAGGTGGGCAGTTAGCTAAAATTGAGTGTTTGATAGATTTGGTGGTTCTCATTTCTTTCTAATTCATCCCGCTCACACATATATATGCTCTTGTCATGTAATTGATTTAGGTTCAACAAAACCGATTTGAACTATAATTTATCTAATCTTACTTACGCAATGACACAAAAGGATACGTATATTTTATCCCAACTCAATCAATTGCAAGTTATGTTTGTACATAAAGATGAGATTCTGGTGCTAACTCGACGACCCTGAAACCTGTTTACTTAGCCCTGTGCCCGTTCCAAATGGGACGGGCCCAGCGTGGGGTCCTGATCTACCAGACCCAATTTACGTGCCTAAATGGAACAGAATACTGCTTCCATCTTAGAATAATTGAACTAATTACTGAAGATTCAAAAGGGTAAATTTACTTACTTGATTGGGGCTTCTGAAACGATTCTCCTGCATAGATTTCCTGTGATTGTATTGCCTGTGATCAACGGCTTTAATTTCTTCAGCCATCCTGATTCGTTGCTCTCGAGCTCGAGCCTGAGCCGTCACCAATGCCTGCATGCACCTAAGTGTAGCCGTTGCCTGTTTCCTCACCAAATGTCCTCTAACCAGTGCCTGCAACTTCACCAATCCTTTCAATGCATTCAAAGCTTTTCTTGCCTGGAATTACATATAACAACATAAGTTTACATTGTACGAGGAATATACATAAACTGAAACTACGGATCATTTCTCAGGATTTTCAAGAATTAGCATACAAATACCCCCGGAAAACAGACTGAATCTTCACAGCAGCAGCCTCTTCAACTGCACTGGCCCTGCCGGAAGCGGCAGTCGTGAGCTGAATCACGGCAGCGGCGGCCTTGGCCGCAGCCGCAGCCGCATCAGCAGCAGCCGCGGTGGCTGCCGCCACAGCCAAAGCATGCTTCTTGTTGTCATTCTCCACGAGAAGATCCATCACAGGAGGAGTAGCGTTGGCGGTAGTGGCAACATTGTCCACATGAGAACCCGAATCCGGGCGGCCCGGCGCGGTGGCAGAAGAGCGTCGGAAGCTCCAGCGCCGCTTCTCCTTGGGCGTGGTGGGCTGCGGGATCGACACGGGAGTGGTGGGGCGATGCTCATTGGCGTTGCCGGTGAAAGCTGAATTGTGGTGATGGCTCTCAATTTTAGTACTGCTCTCTTTCTCCCTATCTTTCTTTCCAGTCAAGAAGCTTCTAATCCACCTGCCGGTCTTCCCCATATCTCCTTTCACTATCTAAATCTATAAGCTTGAATTCATATATCAGACAAAACAAAAAGAGAGCAACAACTCATGTCATCAAACTACAACACTTCTTGATCTTAAACCCCTCTCTCTTTCTCTCAATCTCTACCCCACAATGATCAGTAGCTTTCAAAATAAATTACGTACACACATTTGTTCATCTACTTATTGTACAACAAAAATGCTCTCTATTTCCTCCACTGTTTGATTGTTTAAGAAGTGAAAAAAAACAGTTATGACTGTAAGAACGTGATCTGTGGAGGAAGAAAGAGACAGGAAAGAGGTGGGCGGTATCCTGGAAGAGTGTTCAAGTTAATGGGATTGATTCTTTACTCTTGTAAGAAATTGGGCAGATTCAGGGGGGGAAAAAGGAGTGAATTGTTTAAGTAGGTGGTGGATAATTGGAGAGGTGAATGGTGATGAGTGATCAGAAAAGCATGTGAAAAGGGGTCGAGAGGAACATGCCCAATCCGTGTAAAATACTCCTGTCTCAATCTCAAACTCTTAACTCAGAGGTGGCCACATTTTTGTCCACCATTTAATAACCCGGCCCTATTTTTGTCATGGGCTTCAATTTTTTTATCTTCGAAAATTGTTATATTTTTTTTAATAGAAAAATAATTTGTACATTTACAATATCAAATGGAGATAAATTACTTTCTCTATTATTATTATAAAATGAGTTGAGTTTGATAATTCTTTTTATTAGAATCTTGTTCTTCCCTTATATTTCTTGTTTTGGGGTGTTAATTTTATTTATGACTTCATCTTACAAGATGAAGTTCTTATGTAAGTCCCACAACATTAAATACGGTTGCTACTAATTATTGGTTATAGTTTATTAAATTAGGTATATAAATTGGATAAGTTGGTGGGGGGTGAGGCGATATTGGGAATGGTGGGATGCAGCACATGCTCACATCTTTCTTCCCAGCTGTGGGACTGCCACTCTTTATTACTCTTCACCCCACGATCCAAGACAAAAACACCCTCTCCTCCTTCTCCTTCTCCTTCCCTACTATTAATTTCACCCATCTCCTCTTTTACATTCTCATTTTTTCATGTTTTCTCACACTCCTCCTACACATTTACTTTAATATGATGGATTTCAAATTTTCAGTACGAATTTTTTTGAACTTATTTGGATTGTTTTTATATTTAAATGATTTCGAATTATTCATTTTTTAATTTGATTTATATTTTATTAAATAATGAAAAATTAAAATTCTTTTTTTTTTTATAGATAAACATATAATTTCATAAATAAGAAAAACTGAGCGGAAAAAAAAGTATACAGAAGTTAAGCTCAGAGTCTACTCTGGCCTGGAGCAGCACGGCCACAAGACAGTCGTATTTGGACACATCATTGGATACATGCAGTTAGTTATTACAATCAAGCAATTTTTCAAATTGTATAAAGTTGCATTTGGATTGAAGGAATCGGTTTTAATCCTTCATAACAAATTCTTTAGACATGTTTGGATAATTCCAAACCCAAAGGATTTCAAATTGTTCCATTTTAATTTTAAACTAAATTTTAATGAATATGGATGGATTTCAAATTCCTCTAAAATGGAATCATTTGAAATCCTTTCTTTCAAATCCAAATCAATCAATCCAAACACATCCTGAAGTCTAGAAGTCTGGATATTTTGTTGTAATTCATCAATACTAATTTATAGAAAAGATTTGAACTATTTATACTTATGGTTATTATATGGTTCGTCAGACAATAATGCCTAACTTAGTTGGCGAAATTGAGGCCCCATAATCTTAGAGGTCATGGATTCAAACCCCACTAGATGCGTGGGATATTGTCTATTGTATAGCAGGAGTTTGTTTACTGTAATAGTAGGTGTTATTGAGGAGAATATAATTATTGTAATAATCTTTGTGAAGTTGATAACAATGATTGTACTTATACCCAATTGATTTCAGTTAATAAAAATTTATCGCTATTATCACGAAAAATTATATGGTTGGTCCTTCCTATTATGAATAATTATCTTAGAATCCTCTACTTTTATTTTTAGAATTACACCTTCTTGGGCCATAGGTAAATAAGTCAGATAAAATTACTAGTTTATCCTTATCTTAAAAGAGAAAAGAATAGTCAAATTTGTCTTATTTCAAAAGGACAAAAATGTCAATCACGCCTCATTACTCTATTCCTTACCCCCTCACTTTTCCCACCACTCAATTTATATTCTAGTTTTTATTACGCTTTCCTTATTTACATTACGTGTAAAGAACCAATCATTTATATATTAAGAAAATCATTTTACCTAATATGAATAAATAAAATGAAATACAAAATGCAAAATAATTTTGTAACGTAAATTACGTCTGATTTCATGAAATTAACCTCTTTGTTAGGACATACTCTGCATCGCTTTGGACTTATATAGTAGTAATTAAAACAACAAATATTTGCTAGAATTATGATTTTAGAATTATGAGTGGGGAGTTGAATTATGTTCTTGCAGGGTTGTCATGTTGCAATAATTAAGTTTTTATATACTAATTGTTATAATTGTTTGTTTGGGCGTCGGGTTGATCATTCTGTAATTAACTTACTAATTGCACTCACATGGCTTGTTTATGTCCTTCCCTTTGACTTGACTCTTTGTCTCTAAACCCTCAAAATTGGTAAAAAAAAAAAATGCCCCCATTATTCTCCTAATTAATATTTCAATAACTGCACAATTTATTTGGAAAAATTTTATCTAACTCAAGTTTGATCAAATCAAATCAAATCAATCATACAACAAGTGTGATACATTTATGATGTGATTAGTCACTTTTTTTGTATGGTACTCTAAATCGATATAAGTTAGAATTTCTCTCATAATATATTATATATATATATATATATATATATATATAGTGTTCGTGTTCGTGTTGTGTTTTTTCTTGTAATCAAATTATAGTTGATATTTGGATTTAGTTTCCAGGACGCGTATCTCTTTTAATTAATTTTCAATGTTACCAAATATTAGTATATTTCAATCCTCATCTCCAACTTGAGTTTGATCATCGATCATCATCATGCATGTGGGTTGCTGCTAGAGAGTCTGAGACATTCTCCAATCAGACAATTATAACATCGTCCCAACGTACAAAATACACATAATATACACAAACCCTTTTTGTTAATTACAATATTAAAATCTGATTATACATGTAATTATAATTATATCGTAGTGTCTGGTTTACCTGCTACGTACGTACCCACTTGACAATACATTAAACCTAATCTGCATGTGAGTTGTGGATTTGCATGGTTGGATTTATGTGTACAATTCTTTTCAATCCTTCATTATTAGATTTGATTTGATTTATTGCATGCACATGCTATGCTTTCATTTTATTACAATCTTAATTTTTGTCTCTCTGTCTCTTTTTTGTCAACAAAACTGTGATTAGGATGTCGAATGTGTGTGGGCTTTTCTGAAATAAAGGGAAAATGTTGGGGCCAAATGTTTAACTAGATAACAACTACATAAAGCTGGCATTGCTGCATGAATTAGGACACAATTTGCAATTTTATGCGAAAAAATTGTATTCACTGGTTGCATGTTGAGATTATATTTTCTTTGAGGTGAAAAAAATACAACTTTACTCCGGTTGAATAAGAGTTTTAAAAATAAACTCCAAAATTTTATAGACGCAATGTTTTTTTATTCTATTTTGTTTTAAATAAATAATAATCAAACACCAAAATTACTTATTTTTAACATTGTCAATCAGGCATAACTCTGTTGGCGAAACTAAGGTTCCATAATCTTAAAGGTCATAGGTTCAAAACCCGCCATATGCGTAGGATGTTGTTTCTACTACATAGTAGGTGTTGTTTCTACTGTAATAGTAGGTGTTGGTCAGATTTAGTTTATTTGATACTATTGATCTCGGTATATATGCTTGTTATATTGTTATATATTAATTTAGTTTATTTGATATTATTGATTAGGTATGATTGTTGTAATAGATTTGTCAGATATTGATATTCGACAGGAATGGCTGTAATCGATTTATTTCAATTGACAATAGTTCATTGCTCTTACTTTTTATTTTAAAAAAAGAAATATTAACCACTCGAAATTGATCAAAATTAACCATGGTCTTGAAATTTGTTTGGATATTAAGATTAAATAATTTCCACATCTAACGGCTTAAGTTGTATGGTGATGTGATTGTTTAATATTGTATCAAAATTGGACCAAATAAAATGTTCTAATTTCGAATATCATTTTCACTAAAGAAAAGCTTTACGTAAAGGATTTACACATGAAAACGTACTAAGATATTAATATGGAATGATTTTCCTCTCTCGAAAACAATGAGTGAGATGTTTGACCTCCTCCTCCTCCTCCTCCTGTGTTATTACATTAGCGACACATTTGGATCGTGTCGGATTAATTAGTTTAAATAAGGAAAGATAATCCTTACAATCGGGTGAAAATTTATGTTATTACTTCACTACCAATGCAACACTTTCCCTACCAACACCAACCCCCAAAAATTGGCGCGCTCTATATAGATTTATATATATATTATCAAAAAAAATATTTATATATATATACACACATACGACATAGACAGAATAGAAATAGTGACATCTACTATATATTTATACGAGAACTGAAATTCTAAATTAATTTTGTAGCTCGCTAACTAATACTATTTCATAAAATTGACATGTTTGAATTTTAATTAAAAAAAAAAAAGTGAAGAAGCCCCACAAATTTTGGATGATTTCCTCAGAAATTGTTATTTCGTTATTTATTAAAAATATCAACAATGCAATACTTTTTATCAACAAAAACTGACCATAGGTAATAGTAATTACTAATTAGGAATGAATTTCTAGTGGTAATTTAACAATTTACTAATATATAAGTGCAGAAGTTGAAAAAAAAAATTATTTATAATTTGTCGCTAGCTTGAAGCACCTTAATTTAATCAGTTTAAAAACATAAGTTGTAAACAAAAGAATATTATTTCCAACTCATTTTTAATGAAAACTGATAATCGTTTATTGTAAATAGTAAGAAATATTTTCAAGTCACGAAGTACAACTTGGTGGACGTATGTACCATAGAGATAATAACAATTTTAAAATTCATTTAATTATAATTACTACCCTGCCAAAACGATGACTAGCATTAAATCATGCGAGGACAAATATTAATTGCGAATTTAGGTGAGAATAAACTTAGGAGAGGTCACCTTCATAAAATATGGTACAAAATCACATCGTTATGTCTACGTCCATCATAAGTTGCACATATATATATGTACGTGGTCCTCCAAACTGGTTTAATTTTGGGAAAAAATGCAATTTGCACCCATGTATTTAGAGAAATGTGCAAATATTCCCTGTAAAAAAAAAATAGCAATTTACCCTCCTATGTTATAAAGAATAGAGCAAAATACTCCCTTATACTCAGTGGTGCGTTACACGCGCCCCCTCTGCAGCTGGGATTAAATTTTAATTAATAAAATATTAATTCTATTTTATATATATATATATATATATATATATATATATATATATTAATACATATATTCTTTATAAATATATAGATATATACATATACATATATTTATATTAATACATATACATCACTGTCTTCTTCCCCTCCGACAGCCGACCGCCGCGGCCGCCTTCGGCCCTCTCGCGCCCCACCGGACTCCATCCCCTCGCGCCAGCCACACCTCCCCTCTCCAGCCCCTCGCCAGCCACACCTCCCCCTCTCCAGTCCCTCCGCCCAATCCACCCACCGCCAGCTCCTCGCACTCGCGCCGGCCACACCTCCCCCTCTCCCCCAAGACCCTCACGTCGGCCACTCTCCCCAGCCCGACCCAGCCCAGCCGCCCAAATCCACCCCTGCCCCTGCCCTGCCCCTGCCCCTCCCGCACCCAAATCCTCCCCCGCCCCAGCTGCACCGCCCAGATTCGCCCCCTCCCCAGCCCTGCCGCCGCCGCCGCTGGTTTCCGTCGCCGCTCGTCTCCGCCGCCCCTCGCTTCCTCCTCGTCGGCACCACCTCCTCTTCTCTCTTTCTCTCTCTTTCTATATATACATATATTTTTCTAGATATATTTATGTATATATATATTATATAAGTATACATATATATTTCTAATTATATTTATATATATTAAATTTAATTATATATTTTAATTATTATTTTATTCAATCTAAACCGTTGATTCAAATGAGATTAAATTTAGTCCATTGATTTATCAATTAAATTTAAACCTTATATTGAATCAAGATCCAACTGTTTTTAAATAAGGACAAATATATCATTTTAAAATCTTAAAAAAAAAAAAAAAACTAAAAAAACAAAAATAGCGCTTGTAATACAAAAAACGCGTTAGGGGTGTTTTGCTCTATTTTTTATAACACAAGGGGGTAAATTGTTGGTTTATTTTTTAAAGGGGGGTAAATTGCTTATTTCCCTTAACATAGGGGGGCAAATTGCATTTAACCCTTAATTTTGGTATATGGACCAAAAAAGCAACCAAATGTTGTGGCTTGGATCGTTTTCACAAACTATGATGTTTCAAATGTGTGAGAAAATTTTGTAATTTATGTTTCACAATTTATACTATTTGTAATTTTGATCTTATTGTTTTACATCTCACCATATTTAGTCCCATAAGTATCAAAAAATTTGCAATTTACGCCTCACTCACATTTTCCGTTAGATTCTTGACGGAATGGTGTGGAATTGTTATTTACGTCCCACAAATTACACCTTTTGGGATCAAAATCGCAAACGATATAAGTTGTAGGGTAAAATACAATTTTTCACACTATTGCAGTAAAAAACGTAGGTTAAGTTAACGTAGCACGTGCTCCTTTCGTCAAGAATCTAATGAAAAATGTGAGTGAGACGTAAATTGTAATTTCTTTTACACTTATGGGACTCATGTGATGAGGAGTAAAACAATAGGATCAAAATTGCAAACGGTATAAATTGTGGTACGTAAATTATAATTTTATATATATATATATACACGTATACTGCTCTCAAGCCCCAACAAGACAAATGATGTCATAAAAATGAAGTAGATGTAAGAAATGTTGATTTCTACCCACTTTCTTTCTTTCATGTCTTGAAAATTTTTTGACAAAGGGAAGAAAAAAAAAAAAACAAACACACACACACACACAAATGCATTTCATTTGCGTTGCTACATCAACGCTTGTGGATTGATTTTCATTTGATTGATGAAAGTCAATTCATTCATATTAAATTAGTCATCAACTCAAATTCTTGATAATTATTATAACAACTATAGCAGTCGTGGTAATATACTAGTGTTTCCACTAATTAAAACTACGCGCTTATCATTTCTTTTGAGTTAAAAATAATTCAGATGTAAAAAAAAAAAAAAAAAAGTATTTTCTTTTTAACATTTATTTCACGTTGTATGCTTTTTGACTGGTTAAATTAAATTTATACAAATCAAAAGTATAAGCTTCTCCCAAGTACTTTTTTGGAGTTTATTTAAAATTATTAAAATATTTTTTTAAAAAAATCCAAATAATCCAACTCCAGTTTGAACGCATAAAAATAAAGTGAAGTAAAATGGGCCGTTAGTGTTCATCTCCGGGCTACAAAGAGCCCAAGAATTCATCGTCTCTACATATTTCCAAGAAGACACTAATTAATCTGACAAGTCATGTTTTTCCTCTTTGGGCATTTTTCTGGTGGGCTGATGCTTATAGCACTCTTTTTCTTCTTTCCATTCAATAATAATTGAGATATTGCTCTAGTGTTTAAGTTAGAGTCTCACAATTAACATGTTATTAGTTCGAGAATAGCTACATAGTTCATTTTTAATAGTAGTGTATTGTTTCTTTGTTTTTTTTAAATATGTTGGTTGATTTAGAAGTATCAATATATTGAATTGATATTTGAGTTCGCATAAAAAAAAATGATATAGTAATGAATCGAATCTTATAAGAAAGAGAATAATTAGTAATTGAGAAATCAAGATTAATATTTGTACTATGAGAATTTGCAAATCCAAAAAATGACAACTAGGCAAAACTACATATTTGGTCGTGTAACTTTAGATCGTTAACATTTTTAATCTTTTAATTTACTCCATTTACAAATTTAGTCCTTTTTTTTTTTAATTTAGTTATAAACACCTCACATTTGATCTTTGTTTGGTAAATTTAGTCCCCTGTTAATAATTTTGGTTATAACGACCTATAATTATATGATCAAAAATTAAATCTATTATAGTGTGGAGGGGATCAAAATTATCAATGTAGTACTAATTAATTGTTAGATGCTTAGAGCTATATTCATTAAAAAAAAAAGATTAAATATATAAATAAAATAAATTACATATTTAAATTTTTAAAATTTTAAAATTACAGACCAAAAATATAATTTTGACCGTTCATTATTTTACAATAATGAAAAATGCAAACGAGTAATATTGATTTGTGGTATCACATTTGAAATAGCAATTACCGACCAAGTACGTACATATATAATTTATTTGATCTACTAAATAAAACCTACAAATGATTTGACATACCTAGAAATTGAAGTAGTGCGAAAATGTAGATGAAAATGGTCCCCATTCTAAGAAGAGAAAGGCAAAGGAAAAGGCGTCTGAAAATTTGAATTTTGGTAGCTGCTAATTAATTAATATGTTAGCTCATATCAGAGGTCTGCTTTCCTACCTAAATTTTAATGAGAATCATTCAATTCTATACCAATAATACTACACACTGTGTCTCTTCTCATATATTATACTACCCGTTATCGTATGTTATGTTTACGTACGTATATATAAATATTATTTATATTTTAACTAAAAATAAAATATATAAAGTAATATGTCATATTTAAAAATAAATAAATAAAAAAATACTAATTTTGCGGTATTATCGACACAAAAAAAAAATTAAAATTGTTGTTTTACAAACTACTATTTGTGAGTGAAATTTTTATATTAGTATAAATATATATAAATTAAAAGAAGAATTTAAACCGGGGTGATTGAAAATATATAAAGATATTTTTGGTAAGTTAAAAAATTGGTGTTGCGTGTAAGTAATTGATATTGGTGAGTGAAAATGGATTTTTTTTAACTAGCCTATGTAGCACGTTGTTGATGTATGTATATAATAAATAATATTTCATATTTTAAAATATATTATAAATAAAAATAAAATATATAAATCAGTACATTATATTAATAAAAAGAAATAAAAAATAATAATTTTATCAATTAATATAAATTTTAAAAATTGAATAAGTTATGTATTTAATTGTCATTTATGAGTGTGGATGAACTTTTATTCTTATATTAGTATAGAAGGTCAGTATAGATACGTGTAGATTAAAAAAAATCATTTTTATTTATTTATTTATTTTTGGTAATAAAAGATGGATTGAGAGTGATGAGGATATACTCTGATGAAAGTCAAATGGAACTAAAAGTTGAGATCTTTAAGTAGAGAGGTGGCAGCATATGATTGGTGGAGGAGGAGCCCAGTATTTGAACAAAAGCCGAGGATTAGGCTAGGGGATTATGTACCTTAACTGCCAACGACTCCCATAATGTCTCTCTCTGTCTCTCTCCCACTTCAAAACCCATCACCCACGTTAAAGATAATCGACTTTCAATCAACATCCCGTGTGGAAATCTAAAAGATTCCAGCTTTCAATTAAATACAGATCTACGCTGCTCATACTAAACCCATTTGTTTTCAGCTTCTTCGACTTCTGTTTCTTGAACATGGCTGTTCCCTTTCTTGCACTTTTACTCCTTGGATCTTACTACTCTGTAGCTGCTGCCAACTTCACCCTTCCATTCTTTTCCCCGTCGTTTGGTTTGTCCTCAAACTTTATCCCTTCTTTTTCTTGAATAGGATTAGGATTTGAGCACTTGTAATCGTTTCTGTTTGTGGTTGTTTTCTTTTATATGGGTTCATTATGGGATTTTGATGGGTTTTTGGCAATCTGGGTCGTGTGTTTTCGTATGTTTATGTGATTCTTGGAGTGAAATTTTGGAGGAATTTGAATGGTATATACTGATATGTGGAGATAGGCAATCCGTGCAGAGAAAATGTTTGTGGAAAAGGAAGCTGCGTGACTACAGAAAACAGCACTTTTGGGTTTGAGTGTGAGTGCCTACACGGGTGGAAACAAGCTCGGTCCCAGGATGATGAGTACCTCAAGTTCCTACCTTGTGTGATTCCCAATTGTGAGTCTCTCTCTCTCTCCATCTTCGTCGTGTGATTGGTTTAGGTGTGTCCAGACTAGGATTGAGATAGAGGTTTTCCGTCTCTTATGAAGTCCGGGGGCCAAATGTTTTCTTCTTTGCGGGTCTAATTTGTGATTGTTATGTTGTTTGTAACGATGATTCATGTATCCAGCAGCGTATTCACAAAAGTGTATTCATTTCTTGAATCACAATTTAACTCAAGTGTGTATACAATTTCATTTGATATTTAATACTATATAACAATTTTTCAATATATTTAAAGGTGATGGAGATTTGTATTTTCCAGGTACTCTCAACCACGACTGTTCAAATGCTCCTGCTCCAGCGGCCGACGATCACAAGAAAGCCAACTTGTCATTCTTTGATCGTAAATAACATACCTTTTTGTGTTTTTGCAACTTTTCCTTGACTTCTCATCAATCATGTTGTCCTATATGTTCCTTGTTTGTTTTCTCTTTATGATTTTTGTAGCCTGCTTCTGGACTGATTGTGGAGGAGGTTCATGCAACACCACCTCTCCGTTCACGCACACCTGTTTATGTGAAGAGGGATATTACAATTTGTTCAATTCCACCGCTTTCCCATGCTACAAAGAATGTAAGAATATCACGTGGTTATCACTTATCACCTTGATCTAGCCATGAATATAAGGCGTGAAAATGCTGGCATTTCCAGTTACAAACAAGAGGACCTGAATCAATCTTGACATATGAATATCTTCTATCAGGTGCAATTGGATTGGACTGTCCAAATCTTGGATTAAACATGATGGCCAGCCCCCCTCCAAGCCCCATCTTGGCTGATGATAGTAAAAGCCACGGTGAGAGTCCATTCTGTGCTGTCCTTGTACTCTTTCTCTTACCTGAATGTATTAACACTATTGTTAATCAACTAAACTGTTTTGTTCTGCAAAATGTTAATTGAGTTTCAAAATAAAAAATTTAAGGATTTATATTCTTGCCATATGATACTGTAAGTCACATTTGTTCTGTTTGGTTGGTAGCAGCAGCAAGCTTGATCCTAGGAGCTGAATTTGGGTGGTTGATCATGGCAACAACGTTGGCTCAGGCTGTGTGGAAGCATATCTAAGAAGTATTATGATCTATTTCTCTGCTCATTTTTATGGATTGCTTCAGGACACATTATCAGAGTCACTTTATTGAGGGAATTAATGTTACAGTTCGTATGCTATTTCAGTCAGCTGTATTGTTTTATGGTAGGAATATAGGACAATTTTTTTTTGTGTGATGTATCCACTTGTAACGTAGAAGGTAAGGTTTTGCACGATGCGAGTGTATGTAAAGAACTGCACTGTTTTCTGGTTCATATTTAGACTCTGTTTGCTCAGTAATCTTGTGATAGCTTCAAATTTCTGCTTCATTTATCAACTCCACACTTCTGAAATTAGTGAATAGTATAATCGTGGAGGTATCATGTTATGTAGTGAAACCTGAACCAGCTTCACATTAATGCCACGACCCAACTAACAAATTTGTCTTGATAAATTTCGACTTGCATAGAAAAAACAAGACATCCAGCCTCTGTCCGCTTGCCTTTGATAGGAAACAGTTCTACTGGAAAGAGTGATGGCATGATATATCAGGGAGATCAACTAAAACAAAAATTGCAACTGCTCAACATGCTGTATTATTCTTGTCTGAGATGCATCAAACAAGGGAACCAGATTCAATGCACAGAGTATATAGATTGTTCAATATTCAATGAAACTCAATAGTTTTTGGCAAAGCCTGCCGCAGAACAGGACATGTTTGTCACTCTCAACCTTAACTGGGAGACACCTTAATTCTTTATCTATGAAGTTAAATAGCGTTTGTATAGAACTCTATAGAGCAAGGGGAAAGCTCCCCATCTTTTTCTAAGCTGATCAATAACAAAATCCGCAAACCACATTTTTATCCTCAGCCCCTTGAGCTCTGAAAAAAACAAATCGACCCCATTTAATCAGATACTTCAACGCAGAACTCAATAAAGTCTAAAGAAAAATCAATCTCAATTCTCTTCATCCGTCGCAAAAAGCTTCATTCTTGACAATGGCGTCCTTAAATACCCTTCGACTTCAAACTTCTTAGGCGAAAGCTCCCGGTACTTGGCAAACTGCTCCCTCGCCTCCACATCTTTATCCATCAAACTATAAATCATCCCTTTACAAAAATAGGGACGGAAATCAGACGGATCCTCTTCCACTAGCACATCATAACTCCTCAAAGCTTCATCGACATTCTTGTGAAGGAACTGCATTTGCGCCATTATCAACTTCACATCTCTTGCCTCTTTTACCTTCTCCTCACTTTCGGCAACTCTAAGTGCCTCCTCCAACCGCCTCATCACAGCCTCCCTCTCTCCCGACCTATCCATCAACAAGGCATTCTCAAATAAGGCCTCAAAAGATAATGGGTTTTTCGCCAAAAAGTCCTCGAATGCATCCCGCGCCTCTTGAATTTTCCCCATTTCATTCAAAAGCCTAGCGATAAAAAACTTCCACTCTAAACTGTCGGGTTGAGCGGAGGATAATTTTCTTAATATGGATAAGCTTCCTTCCTCCTCACCGGCCTCGAGTTTTGCCTGGAGGAGCTTTTTCAATGCGTCAATGGACTCGGAACTGGATTCCGACAATTGGGTCAGGGGTGAATGCTGAGTCGTTTCTTCTTCTTGTTGGGTGTCTTCGTTATATAATTCTTCTATTAGGGTTTCCAGCGGAGATGAAATCTCCGCTCTAGCATGCAAAGGAGGGAACTTCCGAAATGCTGCCGCAGCGAAAATGACGGCGCAGGCGGCGGCTTTTAGAGGGGAAAGCTTGGAAGATGGAGTGGAATTGCTAGAACCAGCGGCAGCTTCAATGGTAAAGTTTTTCCTGAGGGTGTTGTGTGAGAAACGACCGTGGGTTACTGGGAGAATGTGAGTTATGGAAGTGCTGCGGCGGGAAAGGGGTGGCGGATTCAGAGGAGTGATAAAAAATGAGTTCATTGAGAGAGTTAAATTCATTTTTTTTGTAGGGTTTTTAGCTTCGTATTAGGGTTTTGCTTTGGGAATTTGAAGCTATGCTGAAAAATGAACATGGAGGAGGAAGGAGATGAATGAGCTCTGCGTGTCCATATTTGGTATGAAGACCCTACCCGGAAAATTTGAAAATGGGCCATACATAAATTGGGTCCGATCGATATTGCATTCAAAATGTGAAAAACACCCGAATACTATGTTCAATAGATCTGGCCCAGCCCAAAATTAAACGAATAGATCCGTATTTCGTGGAACAAATACTGGATCCACCAAACAATTGATCCTACCCATTAGACATCTTAACAAAGTAAATTCGATTAAAGTAAAGAAACGAATAAACAGGAAAAAAGTTTTCAGTAAAAGATAAGATCTAACTTGATTTTGATGTTGATCATCCATGCAAAAATACCATTCATCCACCATTGATAAATCAGTTATTATCATTGTTGCGATCTAACGACTCACTTTTTTTTACCTATTTTTAGCAAGAAAGGTTTATTGGCTAATTTCTTTATTAATAAATGACATTGGAAACATTCTCAATATTTAATTTATCAATAATTTTATAAATTAAAAGTATGATCAATTTTAACCAATAAATTTCTACGAGAACTCGTTTCGGTTAAATTGACGCACTCTTCGAAACATAACAAATTACTACGGCATAATAAACTATGTTGCATTCTCACAAATTATTGGACTCGTAAAATAATTATAAATTTGAAAGTTCATTAGGTTAAGCAAACATTTTCTAAAGAAACCTCGCGTCGTCCCTTGGGTGGCGACGGCTTTGGCCCCCACGTAGGACGACGGTCATCGCCACTATATATATATATTATATTATATTATAATTTATATTATATTATGTATATTATATATAATTACATGTAACATTCGTTGAAACCTTATTTCTGGAGTTATATTTATGACGAAACAAATCTTAAGAAGGGTAGTTATAATTTTATATAATATGAATATATTTGTAAAATTATATCAAATCACAAAACTGTGGGTATAATTTATCCTGTACATTAATTATCCGTAAGTTTTTTTATATGTATATACAAATACTTACACACATAAATATATAACTGTATATTTAACATAATCCTAATTAAACAAAAATTATATTCGGATATGATAGATTTAAAATAGAAAATTCAAATCCACAATAATAGAATCATTTGAAGTAGTTTTAGACAATTTTATATTACAAAGGATTTCAAATTCTTATTTTGAATTATTATTTTATGATATTGTAATTGATAACAATTCTATACAATATCCAGTCATCTGAAATTATATATCAAAATCATTCTATATATTTAAATATGACACAAACAAATAATATATTCAACATGTACCCGAAAAAATAAATAAATAAAAGACTATATCAATATTTATATTTATAAATTCACGAAAAAAATATTTTCAAATAAACTTATATCAAAAGAATTTCATCCATTAACATAAAATAAAACATAATCAAACCTGCTGTTTTATCCAAACAAAAGTTTCTGACCACTCTTATCATCACTGAGCCATGAAAAGATATAAAACATGAGTAAATCCACCGGACAAGACAGCCCATATTAGTACGGCCAGAGCTCCGTCATCGGCGGCGTACGGCGGCGCCACTGCACAGCATCAGTTAGCAGAGACATGGAAAAACCGTATGTGACAGTATAGGCCAATAGGGTGACAGATCACAGCCCCTGACTTGGGAATTTGATTAGAAAGTACATTAATTTTTCGAAATTCGTGCATCAATTATATCACTTGCTTTTGCCCTCTGATTGGTTGTTTTCTTCTCAGGCCCCCTGGATGAATGTTAAGGTCTTGTTTGGTTTATTTCTGGTTAATATTTTCAAACATTTAGCTATTTTCATTATACTTTTGAAGTTGACTTTGGTATTTATTTGGTTTTTATGCAGAAATTTGAAATATATATATATATATATATATATATATATATATTCAGGTCTTTCGAGTTTCGATGTTGGAATTATGATTATGATTTGTGCAACTTGATTCATAGAAATCCGGGCATTTGTGTAGTCTATTCAATTTTCCGTAATTATATTGTGAAATTAATTTTAATTATATGAATATAGAAGTATTAAAATAAAGTGAATTCATTCACCTTACAAATGTAAATTTAAAAATATAAGTGATTTTTAAGGTGTTGGAGAATTTGTATTCATATTTTATATTTTGATGTTTAAATGCGGGAGAGAAGGTTAATAAGATCTTATTTAATTGATAAAATTGAGGTTTTCATGTTCTCAAAATTATGAGTTTGAGTTTTATCAATATGTAAGTATTAATATTTATAATTGAAATTCATGATTCAATCATAACTGATTCACAAAAAAAATTTGGAAAAAGAATAATTACTTGAAATATAAATATATATTAGTATTTATGTTGTATGTATGTATAAGCAGGCATCATTATCAATATAACATAAATTTTATAAAAAAATAGATTTAATTTTAATAAAAAGTATAGAGATAATTAATCATTATAAAAAATTATCAAATAATTATTGTATGTGAGGCTTGAAGACAATGACAAATTTTAATATATATGAATAAATTATGAACTTTAATAAAAAAAACCAATACTAAAAATTATGTGCGTAAGTACCACGTACCACGATATATAGTTATTATAAATTCAACAATTAACACAAAATAATATACCTTTCACATTTAGTAAAGAGTTAATTATACTTACACCCCTTCAAAAATTATACTTTTACACTGACATCTATCTATTATTATTTAGATTAAAAATGCTAACGCTACAAAAAAAAACAAAAAAAGTATATAAATTTTTTTGACAACTATTTAATATTTTTATGTATATTTTCATACTTATAAAAGATAAATATATTATTTATATATATATAAGATTAATATCATTACAATTTTTTCTTATAAGTACAAAAGTAACTTAAAAATATTAAGTGAAAAGTAAAATAAAATATATATATATATATATAATTTAACTAAAATCAGCATTTTTCGTTCAAAACCTAATGAAAATGAGTTAGACATGATTGTGAATTTTTTTGAGAATGTAACTATAATTTTATAAATTTTTTAACAAATATAATTTCATACGTTGAGAAGTAATATAAATATAATTGAACATGTTATTAAAAATAAAGCAAATAATAGTTGAGTAGTGGTGAGTAGAAAATGCAAGAAGCATTGGGAATTGAAGCTATAGGTAATAGGTAGATGTGTTGAGAATGAGAGATGTGGTCACATCTCAAATCCAAATATCTCAATCTATCACACCAAATCTATCCATCTCTTGCAATCTCAGTCAATTCACTTGTCATGAATTCATAGCCTAATGCTCCTCCACACTTGATTACTTTTTCTCTATTTTATTATGAATTATCATGTACATATATATATATATAATTTCTCAATAATTCATCAATAATCAAGAAAATTATTAAAATACTTTAGTGTTTATATTGCCCAAGTATCCCATAACATTAAATAAGAGCCACTATTCTTTTAATATATATATATATTTATAAAATTCGATTGATTGTTATATAATTTAAAATAGTACATTCAAAACTTGATTCAGTATATAAATATTTTTAAATCAACGGACATGTTCAAAGAAAATAAAAAAAATAAAAAAAAGAAAAATAATCGAATTAAAATTCGAGATTCCAAAATTATCACTAGAGTAAGGCCTCGTTGGCATAACTATTAACTAGCCTCCATAATTTTAATTAATCCCCAAAATTGAAAATTGAAAATTGAAAAATCTTGCTTTGGAAATGGGGTCCTCATCCGGATATAAAAAAAAGAAAAGAGGAGAAAGAGAAGTGGGTCTAATCAAAGGTTCCAATGAGTGTGAAATGGATTAAGATTAGATTCCTAGTATCATTACCATATGAAAAAACAAACCTTAACAGCAAAATTAAATAAATAAAAGAATTGCTAGCAAGCAAATAGCTGTCCTCCTGTCTTCCACCAAAATATTCATATTATTATTATTCTTTTTCATAAAAAAAAAGAAATAATAAAATTTGTGGCAGGGAAATTGAATGGTGCATGTGGGCTTCCAACACATTGGAAGTTGGAGATACAATTAATTTGGCCTGTTGAAATTAGACTTCTGTCCCTATCTCATTTTCCCATCAAATCAAATTCTCCCTCCCCTAATTTTATTTATTTCCAATATATTGTTAGAATGTTCAATGATTTACTTATTAACCACATAATTAAATAAAAATGAAATGTACTATTATTTTCCAAGGCTAACTCTTGCATATATTGTTAATAAGCAATTATCGCCTTATTATTAAATTTTTTTTTGAAGAAATCATTCTTGTTTTACAAATTCTTATTTTGAGATGCTTGAATTAAGTTAAAAGTTATGAACAGTTCCGTGCCAACTTACGTCGTTATTGATAAATAGGTAAGTATTATGTTATTTGTGTTAAATGCTCAAACATCATTTTGTTTCCTTAACTTCCAAATTTTATCTTCAAACGCAAACATTTGTTAATATTTCATAATTTCTTAATTTATTTTCACTACAAAAATATAAGATATTTTAATCTCAACCCATCTAACAATACTGAAATCAAAGATTCGTCGGTCATCCTAAGTAAAAACGATGGATATAATGTGTGTGTGTGTGTGTGTGTGAGGCATGCATTTTAAGAAAAAAATCTAATTTAAATCAAGTTGATCAAATCAAATTAATTAAAAAATAAATGTGATTGTCATTTTTTTTAATTATACTTCAATCGCACAATAAATATATTAATATTATTATTACAATTAATTAAGATTCAAACAAAAAATTTGCGTATTTTAATGACGTTAGAGGCATAGGGTGGTAAAAAGCACAGGTAGTGCCCAAAATTAATGATGGCAGGAGGATTCCTTCCCTTGATACCAACATAATAATGCTATAATTCCCTTCCCGTCCCTTGTCCCACTTACTTCCATATTCCCATGTTTAAAGGCTGCTCATTCATGCTTCACTTTCTTTCACCTCAATTTATTATTAAGTTTCTAGTTCTAAGGCCCAATTATTTTTTTATTAGCTGAAAAAAGAAAAATTACGAAAAAAATATTTTTTTAATTGATTAATGTTTTTATGTCGAGTCGCGTTTTGAAATCGCGACTCGACAATAAATTTTTTTTTTTTAAAAAAAAATTTGCTCGAGTCGCGGTTTGCAACCGCGACTCGAGCAAAAGTTTCTTTTGCTTCTTTAAAAAATTTCAAGGCTGACCGCCAGCTTGCTTTTTCATTTTTTTTTCTTTTTAATTTTATATTATATATATATTATTATATAATATTATATAATAATTTATTTAATAAATTTTTTAATATTGATTATAATTAAGATATCTAAATTTATAATTAAATAATATTTGCTATAAATTATTTTATTATTAATGTATTATTATCACGATTTGTATTATATAAGTATTATTTATAATTTATAATTTATGGATACTCTAAAACATTATTCGATGTAATATCAGACACGTGTCGAGCTCGAACACAACATCGAAGTGTCCAAAATCTAAAAACGAAAAAAGAGGACTCGGTGTAGAAAACGCTACAGACAACGTGTCCGACATGTTCCGAACACATTTTCAATTTTTGTCTATAATTTCAAAAAAATTGGACTATTTTATAAAAAAGAAAATTTAGGATTAATAGAAAAGAAAAAAAATTAATTCACTCTTTTTAAACTAAATATATTAAGATAAAATTACTAAAAAATTGAGATAGTAATTTTATCTTAATACGTTTAATTTAAAAATAGTGATTTAATTCGTTTTCTTTTTTATTAAGCCTATTTTTTGTAATAGTCCAAATTTTTTTAAAATTATAAACAAAAATTCAAAATATGTTCGGAATATGTAGGACACGTCAATAGCCGTGTCCATGGCGTTTCCTACACCGTTCCCCCCCCCCCCCCCCCTTTTTTTAGATTTTTTGACACTTCAATGTCGTGTACGAGCCCGACACATGTCCGATACTACATCGAATAATTTTTCTGAGTGTCCATGAATTATAAATTATAAATTATAAATATATTTATATATAAAAAATCGTGACAATAATAAATTAATAACTAAATAATTATAATCAATATTAAAAATTTATTAATTAAAAAATTACAATTTATTATTATAAATATTATAATAAATACAAATATTATAATATAGTTAAATTTTTATTTTACATTATCTCACTTTATATGCGTTATTTTAATTTAATTATCATTGTTATATTAATGTATTTATTTAAATAATTTATTAATATTAAAATAAATTATAATATATATAATATTATATAATAATATATAATATAATATAAAATTATAAAAAAAAAAAGAAAAAAAACAAGGCTGACCGCCCACAAGTTGGGCGGTCAGCCTTGAAACAAGCAAAAAAGAATTTTTGCTCGAGTCGCGGTTTCAAACCGCGACTCGAGCATTTTTATTTAAAAAAAAAAGATATATTGTCGAGTCGCGGTTTGAAAATGCGACTCGACATAAAAAACGTTAATCAATTAAAAAAAATATTTTTTTCGTAATTTTTCTTTTTTCAACTAATAAAAAAATAATTGGGCCTAGTTCTAATTGTAGGTGTCCCATCTTTCTACTCTTTTGCTCCACGAAATACTTCTTTTTCAATACTCTCAAATCAAACAATATGATTTTTTTTTTAAATTAATTAATCCAATGTTTTCGAGTTCTCATATCATATTATATAAGATGCATTTTTCAATATTATCCAATAACCTAAATTATTACACTTAGAAAAATACATTAAGTTGAGTGATGATGGTCAGCCACCCTAAAAGAATGCTTGTTCTTCTGTAGTAGTGCTAATGAATGAAACACAATTATCTCTCAAGCTCTACTGATATTTCCTTAAAATGACAACACTATGAATTTCAAGAAACATAAACCCCAATAGAATGTTTTAAACTAAAGTTTTAATTATGAAAATGCAGTAAAATTTCAATGAATAAATATCCGGGCATGGGGTTTCTTTATATTTCTTGAAATTAGCGATTTCATAGAGATAACATATTAATTTATGCATATTGTAGTGAACAAACAAATACAACTGTTCAAAAATTTATAATCCGACGTGTACATCATACCGCTACTCATTAGCAATACATATATATAAGAGTGAACTTCAGACGAGCGATCAGACCGTTTATATTATTTGATTTATATATCACTATTTATTTAATTATTTTTCTCCATTTTTTGCATTCATAAAAGGAGACATTTAAATCCAAAATCATTGCAGAATTTGAGAGACTAAATGGAAAAATGTTTAGTGCAAACAACCATGCAAGTACTCCACTAACCAAACATTCTTCCCCAAAATTCAACATTGCACGCAGCATGGCCTCATTCTTTGACGTCGCATCCCACCTTTCCACCACTATTACTTGGAAAACCCAAATCTCACTATTTTATTTGTCGTCCAAAGTTGGTGCATATGTGAAACAATTTCAGTGCCATAAATTTGTCATATGTTTAAAGTTAAGATTTAAAAAAAAAAATCAAATAGATATTCTTTGCTTTGGTTTTTTCTATTATTTTTTTTGTAAAATATTTAAATAAGTATGCAAACAACCTACGGATTATAAATATTAGGACAAATTAATTACATTAATACCCCGACATTAAATCTAATTATCCAAATATTCCTTGTGCTTTACAAAATTATAATATACCATTTAAAATTGTAGTTTAGTTATAAGAAACACCCTAAGATAAATTATGTCAACAATCCTTTAAAGGGTGTCTTTTAATTTCATAAAAGATAATGAGTGTTTTATGTAATTAAATATAATTTTTTTAGGTATTAATGCAATTTACCTTAAAAATGATCTCATATGCTATTCTGATATTTGTGTAAAGAAAAGAAAACGGAATAAAGAATTAAAAAATTAAAAAGAAAATGAATTGGGGTCTGGGCTGGTGTTGTTGAAGCTTTTGGTCTGACACAGAAGCTGGTAGAAAAGAGGGAGATGATGACGTACACAGAAAAATGCCACCCACGCGCATTTTAGCCAGCAGCAGCAATATGCACAATAAAACTATACTTTATGCACTTAAATCAGGAATTGCCCCTGGATTCCAAGATATACATACATGTAAACACACACATATATATGCTTCTGTAATAATTGTCTAATTTGCGCCCAACAGAGTACCAGGGCGTGACTATTCCTCTGTGCCCACAACTACTTTTTTTTTTTATTATTATTATTAAACAAAATCACAAAAAAATGTTAGAGTTTTTTTTTATATATAAAAAGCAAATAAATTACATTATATCATAATTTTTAATTATTAATAATCAATATACTCTAATTACATTTACGCCTGAATGTCTACATTAAATGAACTTTTGTTTTTTCTTCTTTTATTGAATTTGACTTAGATGATGTTTGGCTAAATAAATTATTTTTAGAATTTATAAGATGTTAAATTTTATTTAAAAAATAAATTTACCAAGTGTTTGTTGTGGAACTTACAAGATGTTAGTAAAGATAAATTTATAATTAATCTGAAAGAATTTGTTAAAATCTTAAACAAGTTTCCAACATGTTACCATTTTCGAAAGACTTATAAGTTGATAATATTTATTTTTTAGAACTTATATATGTTAAGATATTTATTAAATACATTATAATATTTCATAAAATATTATAAAAAGCTTATAAATAGGCTATTTTTTGCAGGAACTTCACTTCATTTGTCGGGCAGGGCAGAGGTAGGGGTGTAGCAAAACAAGGAGCCATGACTTGGCATTTTCTCCTCCACCACCGGCCCTTATCGACCTACACTAGCAGCAGCCTGCGGATCTATTGTACGGATTGACCCCACTATATTACCTAGGATGGCCCGCTTTAAATTTGGATAATTTTCATTCATTTTATGTCATATACTAGATGAATCGTGTTCACGATTTTTTCATTCCGAATCTATTAAACGCATAACATGTCGAGATGTTGAATTTTCTCAATTGTATTGAGATGAAGAAATTTAGAAAAAGAATATGAGAACATCGTTTAGAATTGTTTGCACGTAAATATCAATTTTGATTCAATATTTTTATTGTCAATTCAAGATTGAGTCCATAAATATGAAAAACGTGGTGATAAAAAGCACAGTCATAACATAGTCTTGTCTCGAACTAATTTCATATAAAAATATTTATATAAAATGTATATAAATTGAGAAAAAAGAGTGCTCTATGAATGCCATGATGGGATCATCCAATTGCTAAGGGCACAAATGGTAATGTGCCTGAGAATTGGGACATTATCCAAACTCAAATTTAATATGCATATTTGTTTTCCATAATATGTTAGTAATTTAAAATGTGTAAAGAAATAATAATTAAAAAAACATGTGTGCGTGTGCGTGTGCGTGTGCGTGTGCGTGTGATTAAATTCCAGGTGGGTCCAGCATTGAGAATGAACGGCTGAGAAATTGAGAGGAGAGGGAAGGAGTAAGGAGAAGGGTCCAAAGGCAGTAGCATTACATGCGGATGGTTCCATGATCATCACCACTCATTCTTCCTTCTTTCCATCTTCTAATTTCTCCAATCTATTACAAAAACTCAATTAAATTCCTGGTGTTTGGGTACAACAATTATGTTCATGTTTGACAAGACTCAAATCCATGGTTTATGAACCTTAGTCCCAACATTAACCACTGATCAAAACTTCATTAGTCTATTTGCATCAATTTAGTTCTCATAAGTGAACAATGACGAGAAAATATATAGGAGTTTGTATTTTTTATGTTGAAAATGAAACAATATTTTGTTTTAGAAATGAAATATTCAAACCCCCCCCCCCCCCCCCCCCCCCTTTTTTTAGGCTTAAGGCACGACAAGTGATATCAGAATTTTTTAGGTTTAAAACGTGACAAGTGATATTAGAGTAGATCGCTAAGCAAAATTTAGAACTAAGTATTATGCAAAACAAAATATTATGCGCATATCAACCGCTTCGTACCAATGATATATTAAATTAAAACTTAACAAATAAAAATAATATGTGAGATCCAGTAATCTCTTGAACTTATATAATCTCATTTTGAAGGAGTTGTTTATCATCGAAAATTAAGGTATAAGATTTTGAAGCAATTCTATTGTCCAACAAATTGAGTTCCAACACTCTATTACAAAGCATTTTGAACTTAAAAATGATGTTTGGAGAAAACTTAATTATAAATAAATTTTCGTTTTGTAAGATTTAATATCTTATGATGTATTTATTAAACTCATAAATTGTTAAGTTTTAAAATAATGAGATACTAAATTATGAAGGTTATAAAATTTCATTTGTACTAATTACAAATCAGACTTTTCACTTAAATTTGTGTTGTAAGTTTTGTATTAATCATAATTATATTTAATATTTTTTATATGGTTCATAATGCTACAGTGGAGTATTAAAAACTAAATTTTGACAATGTATGCAATTGACTCGTATCTTGTAATATATTGGTAAGAGTATAATTTTTTTATCTGGATAAATATGAATTTGTTATGAGATAAAATGTAATTAGAGAGGTATTGTCTTAGGAATTTGACCAAAGTCAAATGACATTCTATAATTAAATTGTAAACATTGAATTTGGAGGCATCTTTAAATTGGGTTGTCTTTCTATTAATGGCTAATACTTTGGTCTAATTATAACTACAAAAACATACTAATAAATTCCGACTGTTGCTAATATCAAACTACTAGTCTTGGCATTTAAACCTCCACATCCCCCCCCCCCCCCCCGCCAACCAAAAAACAAAAAAGTACTGTCAGATTGCACCAAATTTCAAATATAATCATATACTTAATTAATTATTTCCCGTGTGGATAGATTTGTGGATATTTATCTTATTTTATATAAATATTTATTTTATTTTATGTAAAATATTATAATTTATTGTTATTTTTAATAATATTAATGTGTTGAATAAATTGAAATATTATTCAATTTATCGTTATGTCGATGAAATTTTGTACGTTTTAACGTTTAAAAAAAAAAAAAACCTCACACACAAATCACCTCCTAAAATTATTTTAGTTTCAAATAACACCTACTTAAACCAACAAGAAAAAAAATAAAATTCAACAACAATATATTTATTATTTTTACCAAAATACCCTTAGAATGTGTATCAGATCTCCATGATGTCCACTAATATCAAAATCAAAATAACACTATAGTTTTAAAATGATGATCACATAAATTCAGATTTGAGCAAACTTAATATAACTTACAGATGATATATAACTTTGTAACTCAAAATTTGCCAGAATTTACAATTTACATTTTTTTTACCTAGATTCTCACATATTTCTTTGCCTATTTATTTCCGCCGTGTTATCCGATATGTACTTTACCACCTATTAGTGCAACAAACCTCGACAAACATACTGTTTAAAATTTTAATGCCGAAAAAAAATGATTGAGGGAAAAAGAATGGGTAGGAGAATTTAAGATAATTCAGACATGATGATAATTCTGTAAGTAAATGTTTGGCATTAATGATGTCAAAAGTCCTACACCATGACTTTTACCTTTATTAGAGGGAGTATTGAAAAAGGTTCTTAAATATTAAGGTGTGGCCTTGGATGGAATTGCTATAATTGAAGGGCTTTAATGCAATTAAGCTTTAATTATTGTACGAAGATTGGTTGTCGTCCGGTTCTTTCTCAATGGAAAATTGGTGAGGGTAGTATTGTCATTACACATGAGTACATGGGACAAAGTTAAAATCGTTTCTGCAAGTATTTCCTTTCTCTGCAAACATGAAGCCTTTGGTAGACCATACTGACACTTTAGGCCCCTCTTCTCTCTCTCTCTCCACACTCTATAAAGAACTACCTCACCCCCATTAACTCTGCCCATTATCCCACATAACCATTTCTACAAGTTTAACTGCAATTTCCAGTGAATTCTCAGCATATCTCACTGTTCTTTATGGAGAGGGCTAAACTTCAGCCCATCTACAGGCCACCAGAGACTCCAAGGGAACCAATGGAGTTCTTATCCCGTTCTTGGAGCGTTTCAGCCCTTGAAATCTCCAAAGTTTTAGCTCCACAACCGCAACAACTTCTACCCAAGAATCACGGCGGTTTTTCAGGTGGTGCTGAGACCATACATGAAGATCTCTCCGCCGAGTTGGAGGCGGCGGCGGCGTCTTCAGCAGCTGTTTCCGGGAACCCTTTTTCCTTCGCTTCTTCCGAGACTTCTCAGCTCATCATGGAGCGGATTATGTCTCAGTCTGTAAGTGAAAGATATTTCTGTGTGTGTCTCCATCTGTTGGCAAGAACCTGTTTTATACTCAGAGAGTGTGTTGTGTGTGTGTGTGAATGATAGCGAACACTCTCTGTTTTTATTTGGTAATGTTTGCTGCTACAGACGGAGGTTGAAAACAATTGACTTGGACTTATTTCATGAACTCCAAATTCTTTTTCCATTTCTATTTGGAGTTGTCTGCGGCCGCTCCGCTTGTCCCAGTGTGGAAAATTCTCTTTTTTGACTAATTTACTCTATTCTCTTTCTTTTTCCTTTTCTTTTTGGTGTTTGGAGGGAGCGATGGGAAGAAGATTGATTTATTTCCAAGTCGGAATTTTCATGTGTTCTTTAAAGAGTATTGGGAATCTCTGCTACCATCAACTATTTGATTCTTGGATTTTGTTTTAGTTGAGTAGTTTCTCCATTACTACCTTAGACAGCTCTTTCTATTTAAGGTGGCAGTAAGTGAAAACAAGTGATGATTTGAGGTGGTTTATGGGAAAACCAACAAGAGTTTCTTGGAACTTTAAGCTATGTAAGATGGCATTTACTGAGTAGGTATTAGCATTATATACATGTTTTTCTTGGAGAAGACATCATTCATTAACAATTATCTCTCTGGGTGTTTCTTGAATAATTCAAGGTTCACTCGCTGAATTATATTATTCAAGTCATACTCCCTACCAACAATTATTCCTTCTATTTCTTCTCTCTACACAAATCCCATTAATTTACTCTACTTATTAGTGTGTTTTAATTGGCATATGTAATAATTAACTCTGTACTAATAAGATATGCATGTACTCCATCTGCAGCAGGAGGTATCACCACGCACTTCAGGGAGGCTATCCCACAGCAGTGGCCCTCTGAATGGTGGCCAGAGCTGTGGCTCTCTCACTGACAGCCCACCGGTGTCCCCCTCTGAAATGGATGAACCAAAGGTCTAATGAGTTTTCCCTTCAACTCCTTCTCACATCGTTGTCTGTTTCTTAGTTTGTCTGAAACAAGTGTATTGCTTTGCATCTATTTACTCATCCAATTCTAGTAAAAGTTTATTTGTGTTGTACAAGTCTGGATTTTTTGTTTGTCTTGTGATTATGTTGTTCTCTTCTTGGACACAAAGCACAAGTTCTGGAGAGAGAGAGAGAGAGAGAGAGAGAGAGAGAGAGAGAGAGCATGTTACTGCTTTCTCTTTAACCAAAAACATGCTCATGTGGTAGTACAATATTGATACCTTCTCCTACACACCAAGATTGCATCACTTCACTACTATTTTTTTTTTTTTAAACTGAATCTTTTGTTTCAGGATTTGTAAATACGGATGTTATTTGCTTTATCTATTTGCGTTGTTTTTAAACTGTAACTTGAAGCACAATTTTCTCTTTTTGTGGACATAGTGTCGGTTACACTGTGTTCTGGTGTTTATCCAGACGATGATTAAAAAAAAACATTAAGTAAAGTATGTGGTCCTTCAAATGATAGGTTGGGCACCTTCACTGCAACCTCTTAGGTACAAAATAATTGCATAGTCATGGGCATCTACTGTGCTTATCAACAAGATTGTCATTCTTTCTCCTTCAATTTGCGTACTAATTTGTGGGCTGTATTGGAATTTTCAATGAAGGGTGCCAACCATTTCAGTTTGTAGCTCGTGTTGATGTCTGAGAATAGGGACCTAATTTTCACACAAGAGAAGTGGTCCAATTTTCTTGTGGGGCACCTTCTAATTGTCTCATTAATTGAAGTGCTTATTAGAACCATAAGCACCTAACCAATTTAAGTTTTGAATTGGTTTGAATAAGATAAAGTTGCATATGCAGTATTGTCGGATGAACAATCTGGCGATCAACCAGTACAAGGGCAGTGCTGCCAGTGGCACGGGTGTGAATGGTGGCGGAAAAACTGTTGGAAGGTGGTTGAAAGACAGGAGAGAGAAGAAGAAAGAGGAGGCCAGGGCACATAACGCGCAGCTCCATGCAGCCATTTCTGTTGCCGGTGTAGCATCAGCTGTTGCAGCAATTGCTGCTGCCACTGCTGCATCATCTGGGGCTGGAAAGGATGAACAGAGGGCTAAGACTGACATGGCCGTGGCTTCTGCCGCCACACTGGTGGCCGCACAATGTGTTGAAGCGGCTGAGGCAATGGGGGCCGAGCGAGAACACTTGGCGTCGGTAGTCAGCTCGGCTGTCAATGTCCGGTCAGCGGGTGATATAATGACCCTCACAGCAGCAGCTGCAACTGGTATGGGTATATGCATTTTGTTGTATTAGATCGAACTTTTGCATGTATAGTTCAATTGGCTCGATTCATATTAATTTTATTCGTAATATCATTTCAAGCGGTGCCGTTGATCTTGATGTCCAGTTAACTGTATTTGTAGCTCTGCGTGGTGCCGCGACCTTAAAAGCAAGGGCGCTGAAAGACGTGTGGAACATTGCAGCCGTGCTCCCTATGGAAAAAGGGATGGGAGCCATAACGGGTGGCAATAGTGGGAGTAATGGAAGTTCAAACGGCAGTTTTAGTGGTGAACTTGTTCCAGAAGAGAACTTCCTAGGAATTTGTAGTCGGGAATTGCTTGCTAGAGGCTGCGAACTCCTGAAGAGAACTCGGAAAGGTAGCATGCTCATCTCTTTCAGTGTCTACGTCTTCTAGCAGTGGTTTTCTGGATTGACAAATTGTTCTAATTAATCTTTTCCAATCATTGATGCTAAATGCAGGTGAACTTCATTGGAAAGTAGTATCCGTTTACATCAACAGAATGGGTCAGGTAGGCTTTTCATCTCCATCCGGATTGAACCGTCGAATCTGATGCCGAACAACCTTAGATATTACGCTTTAACCATTCATGGAAGCTATTCCAGTTTCACTACATAGGAAAAGTTAAAGTGTGCACAGATTGAACAATGTGAATCCGCTTTTCTCCACTTTCTCTCGTGATCGACACTCTAAATTCTTTCTTTCACACTGGCAGGTGATGTTAAAAATGAAGAGCAGGCACGTTGCTGGGACCGTCACGAAAAGAAAAAGAGTTAGTTCATTTATGCTTTATTATCTTTAGTCTCATGATGAGATCAGAATTGGATGTAGTGGGGGTCTAATTCTTCCCTTCCATTTGGGGATTTGAGAAAGCAATACACAAAAGATAAAAAAAAAGTTGCAAGTCCGTATCGGTTTCACTGTTTTGAATTTTCAGATGTGGTGCTGGAGGTGTTGAGGGACATCCCGGCATGGCCTGGGCGCCACCTGCTCGAAGGGGGCGAGCACCGGAGGTACTTTGCGTTGAAGACCATCGCTCGTGGGGTTGTGGAATTCGAGTGCAGAAATCAGAGGGAGTATGATATATGGACTCAAGGTGTTTCAAGATTACTCACAATTGCTGGAGAGAGGAACAACAGACATAGAATTTGATGTATGGGGAAGAAGAATGCTGTAATGGGGAGTTGAACTAACCATTTGTTTTTGAAATTTGGGTGGTAAAGTAAAGTTTGTAGGTTATGGAAAATGGGGTAGGTCCTCTTTCACTTGGAGATTGTAGTTTTTGGGGGATTGTGTGTTGTTATTTTTGTAATATCATTAAAGTGAAGGAGAAAAAGCTACAAAATCCCAGGTGATATTCAAGTTTCTTTTGTTTATTATTTTGTTTTTGGGGGGAGGAAGGGAGGGAGAGGGGGAGGGGATCTTGGACTTAGTCAAAAAGGACTGGGGAATTCCATTTTGAGTGAAAGAGCTACGGAAGACAAACAAGTGATTCTGTGTGGGACTTTGCCTTTAATTACTATTAGATTAAGGTTGCTTTTAGATGGAAACCCATGATTTCTCTTTACTTTTTTATTATTACCATTTAGGTACTTGATTCCATTCATTTTCCTGTCGTACCAACGATGAACTTGCAGTGTGATTCTTCCGATTGGATTTATATTTGGTATGGATGTAAAGATTCAAACTTTCAATTAAGCTAATATGATTTAAGGAAATATAATAAAATTATACAATCAATAAATTCCTTATAATCTAATAAAAAAATTCAATGTTCCGAAAATTCAAATTTTAGTCAATATTATTTAAGTTTGATCCAAGAAAATCCCTTTCAAATATATATAACAATATATTTCAAGGAAAAATTTATTATAAAAATATAGACATTGCCAAAACTCAAACCCATAAATTTTTAATTATGAAATTTCAATTTTACCACTTAAATAAAATCTCAAAAATTCTTACAACTGCTGAGGAGCTAAAACACTTATAGCTAGCACACGATCCAAAACTCCAATAATGGCAGCAGATCACGACATATATACAAATATCTAGTCTCAAAATTCATGTGTTCCCACTAACAACAAAGTCACTACCCAACACAGCAAGTGGGGCTTTAAGGGCATTCGTGACTTCGTTATCCCTTAATCTGCAAGCAAAAACATATTACTTCACAGGAGGGAAGGAAGGAGATCAGCAAATTTCAGACAACATGAATTCTTCTACAACAATTCCCACTTCTGCCGCTTCCACCAACGTTTTGACATCGGAATTACACGACTACGTTAATAAAAGTTGAGGCACGAGTGTGCGACAGAAATGGGCGTAATCCTCCAAGCCCAATTAGGCCTCTCTTGATTTGCAGCCCTTCAGAAACAGGGTTTTTCCCAGTGCTGCTGTTCCTTCATGGCTATCTTCTTTACAACTCTTTCTACTCTCAGCTTATCCGACACATTGCTTCACATGGTTACATCGTTGTTGCTCCCCAGGTTTCTTTACTTGTCACTCATGTTTACCTACTTTTTGTCGGATTCTTTACCTTCAATCACTTTGATTTGTCTCGGAAATTATTGGTGTGGAAGTAGAAATGTTGAGATATAACACTGGAAGGAGAATTCTCCAAATATTACATTATTATTGTTGTTCGGTCTTATGTTTGATTTTCTTACTAATTTTGTACACGTTTCACAATCTGTTTTGCTATTTTCTGACAAATGATTCTTGAAGTATTTCCTGGTATTCTTACCAGGAACAAATGCATAGTTTATGTAGAAATAACAAGTCAGGGTTAGTTTATGTCAAGATTCTTGAACTTTTGTTGATTTGGATAATAATTTTCCAATACAAAGATTCTTGAATTGCTGCTGTATATGTTGGTGTATCATATCAATACAGTTAATATTATTTTGCGACAGTTATATTCGGTAGCAGGGGCAGATGCAACCGAAGAAATAAAGATCGCAGCCGAAATAAGCAGTTGGCTGTCCCAAGGACTAGCCCATTTTCTCCCACCTCATGTTGAGCCAAACTTGAGCAAATTAGGACTAGCAGGCCATAGCCGTGGTGGAAAAGTCGCGTTTGCATTGGCGCTAACTAAGTCCCTAAAGTTGTCGGCCCTAATAGGCATCGATCCGGTCGATGGCATGGACATCGGGAAACAAACTCCCCCTCCGGTCCTCACTTACACCCCACACTCCTTCAATCTTGATGGCGTCGGAGTGCTAATAATTGGGTCGGGATTGGGAGAAGTGAAACGCAACGCTTTTTTCCCAGCCTGCGCTCCAAAAGGGGTGAATCATGAGGACTTCTATAAAGAATGCTGTAATCCAGCATATCATTTTGTGGTCAAGGATTACGGACATCTAGACGTGCTGAACGATGATACTAAAGGGATACGAGGGAAGGCGACGTATTGTTTGTGCAAGAATGGGGAGTGTAGGGAGCCAATGAGGAGGTTTGTTGGGGGGGCTTTGGTTGCATTCTTGAAAGCTTATTTGGGAGGGAATTCAAGGGATCTTGTAGATATAAGAGAAGGGCAGCATGGAATGCTTCCTGTTGAGCTTCAAAGGGTTGAGTTTCAAGTCTGACTTGGGGAAGGAAGAAAATGTAATTTTACTATGATGTTTTTTCTTCATTTTGCTAGATTTGTACTACATGATTGAGGATAATTGCAATATCAGGTTTTATATTTAGGGATAATTACATCTAGCTCCCAAATATATAATTTATTTATACTACAGGGTACATATACTTTTTAGAAATTTCTCTTGCTAATTATAATCCAATTCCTTTGGATTAGGCTTGAAATTGGGCTGCCTTTGAACAAATGAGTCTAAGTTGAGTAAATACTAAATACCCATTCTCAGGACTGAAATCATGTCACAAATTTGCCTGGCGCACTTCTCACCTTATTCATCTATCTATTGAAATGGGGAACAATTTGTCTTTTCACTGAATTTTTTTTGCAATGAAATTTTAATTTTTAAAATTTTTTGTGATAAATGTTATTGCAAACTTATGATAAGCTTTTGCAATGATAGACCTTAGTAATGTTCAGATGCAAATTATAGTCAACTCTTGGATGTTCCGTAATTATTATAAATCATTGTAAAATTTGTGGCAAAACATTGTCATGAGCATATTCCGTTGCAAACTTGCAAGGAATTGCAATCTTTGCATAATTACAACGGATCTTATATTATATCTATTGCAAAATATTGCAAAGACTATTGCAATAGAAGCAAGCCGTTGCAAGCCATGATTTCTTTTTGCCACGAATTTTGTAACAACCTACAACACATTGATTTGCTACTGACAAGTTTCGTTGCAATATTATCAGGACGTTTGCAACGAAAATAGTTCGTTGCAATTATTGGTTACCTTGCAATGATTTTCATACTTAAAGTCTGTAGTAAAATAAAATTATGATTTTGCAATGAAATTAGCAACGAATTGATGACCACAACGATCCATAAAGTTGTTGAAATTCATACATTACAATTGTAGTCATTAATTATCGAACTATTAGATTTTCGATGAATTTTACAATGAATTTTATCCGTCGCAATCCGTACATAACAGTTGTATCTCATTATTTTGAATTCGATGTTTTGTAATGAATTTTTTGTTCCATGGCAAAATTAGTTGCAAAGTCCATGGCAAAAATAAAATACCAGAAAACGTCTATTCTACTTCATATTTACTTTTATAATCATCCATAACAACTTCTCCCTTTTCTCTTCTTCCACTCAACCAGCATTTTAATCTTCTCTTTCAATTAGCCTGTTAATGATCACGTTGGTGCAATGAGTTAGACTTCTGCACATTTAGCTGACTTTTATTAGGTTAGTACAATTTTTTTTTTTTAATATCGTTAAGCTCAAACAACAATTGGAATGATTATGGGCAATAAGAAAGAATGGTGTTTGATGCAACTGATTTTGTATTTCGTTCACAGGAGGATGTATTCAATTAATCACATGCAAATAAGGCTGGTCCAAGTTCTAATGATGGGGTATATAATACTGATAATTTAGGAGTATTGTCTGAAAAGTTTTTTGATATCATGCGCGCTGGAGATCAACCGTTATATATTGGGAGCGAAACATCCTCTCCGTTATCTGCAAAGACGATACTGGTGAGCATAAAATCTTATGCAATACATCACATAGTTATCATGATCAGTATTTACAAGTAATAAAGAAGATGCTGCCGCGGAATCACATGTTACCTAATGATTGTTATAGTATAAAAAAGTGATAAGAGAGCTAGGTATAAAATTGACGCATGCAAAATTGGTTGTATGTTATTTTAGAAATATGACAATTATTTCGAATTCTGTAATTTTTTTATACTAGGTATAAATTTGCAAAGGGTCAAAATCCTCATCGTAAAAAATTTGTATATGCTACATTTAGATATTTGCCAATAGTTCCCAAATTGTATAAGCTGTAGTCTTTTCAATACAACAACTGAGTACGTGAGTTGATAGATAGTAGAGTTATGTGTCATTCATCTGATGTAGAGGATTCAAAATATTTCAACCTGCAATTTTTATCTTGGCCTTTGTTTGGATGATTTTGGCTCTATAGCAAACCATATTTTTGTTAACTCGGTATCATTACACTAATTTTAAATTAATAATTTCAAACACAAAATTAACTCTACAAGTAATATTAGTTTTTTATGATTTTTATACACAAAATAATATATAAAAAAACATTATTTATTAAAAAAATGATTTTAAATTTAATATTTTTATTAAACACAAAATTAACTCTACAATTTTCATTCCCATTTTAAATAACCTAATTTTTCATTTTCCCAATTCCCCCCCCCCCCCCCCCCCCCCCCCCCCCCCCCCCCGGTTTGTCTTCACCCGCCTCCCCTTCCCCTCTATTCTTTTTTATTTCTCTCATTTCTTCTCTTCACTCTCTCTTTCTCTTTTCTTTCTTTCTCCCGCCGACGTCGCCGTTCCACCGCCGTGCTCTGCTTTGATTTTTGTTTATTAGGTTTTTACGAGTTAGATTTAATGTTTTTTCTGGTTCAATGTGTTCTTTTAGCTTTTATTCTCCTTTCGTGTAGGTTGGTTTTGTTAATGTGATTGATAGTGTGTGTTGTGTGCTAAAATAGGTGGGAAGCTAGTATATCAGAGTACTAAGAAGAGGGCAAGCGGTCCGAAGTGCCCTGTTACTGGCAAGAGAATCCTAGGGTATGTATGCTTGAATTTTAATTCTTCCGATATGTCTATCTTAATGTGGTTCTACAGAATGTAAGATCACTTTTTTCTAGGATTTTTGTTATAGTAAGCAAAATCATGCATGGTTGCAACGCAAGTTTTAAGTTTTTTCCTTGCTACATCTAGGTTCTGAATGGTTGGGCAAAACTGATGGGTTCTGTGGAAAGCTTTTATGGATGAACATCTTAGTATGTTATTTTGTTTGGAATTTACAAGCATCCACGGAAGTTGTAATTTATTTTTGACTTTTTCCATCTGGAGCCACATGATGGTTATGTCTAACTTTGTAGCCCGATAAGCTGCTGTTATGGTGAATGGCATATTCATGTTTGGTTTAATTATGTCCTGACTGTGTATATATAAAAAAGAATGCAGCAGTGATTTGTGTCCTTAATTTTATCTGGACTACTTGGGGAGAATGAGATTACTGTGATGACTCTAAAATTTTAGCTCGCTATAAGTAGTACTCATCAATCATCTGATTTGTGAATAATAGAATATGATACTTGGGATTTTGTTTGATGATTCTGAAATCTGGTAGTCTTCCTCTTTGTTAGGAGGAACCGCTTGGCAGTTGGAGAAGTGTTGGAAAACAACAGCCTCTTAAGCACTGGAAAGCAGCAAACAGTTCGTCACTCAATACATCGTTTAAACCCTTCAAACCAGAACCTCCTTTCAAACTGTATGCTGAAGCCCTGAACGTGAAATTGTCTTCCAATTTACTCGGCACGACCCTGCCGAATCGTCGCCCAGACTGCAGTAAGTTGATTTCTGGTCTCGACGGCGCTTTTCTTCTTTTTCTGATTATCTCTGCATAGGTAATTGTTCACGTTGGCTACTGAATCTTTATCTGTTTCTTCATCTTTCATTTCACTTTATGTTTTACTGGTCAGTATGGCTATTTTCATTGTAACTTTCAATCGTTTTTGCTGCTTTTTTACGCTTATACTGGTTATCTCATACGATGTGTTCTCTCACATACTTCTTGCTTTCGTTGAAAGTGGAACTTTGACATTGTGGGGTGGATTTATATTTTCTACCTCAAATATTTGCTAGCTTTGGGTATTCTTCTTGAACATTTGAAGAAATGGGGAACTCCTTGGAAATTGTTTTTGTAGGAATTTTTTGCTCCTCTGTATTTTTTTTCCAAAATTTTCAATGTAGGTTATGTTTGTTCTGATGGAGTCTTTCATTGGTTGTTTTGCAGGTCTGTTTACTGTAAGAATCCATTAGTCGTGGCAATTCAAGGTACCGGCGGAAAACGTATATAGTTAAAGCATTGAGCAGCCTTGCTATGAAGATGTATGTAGAGTTACAATTTTCTCCTGTTTGAAGGAAATATAAACTGAGTTTTTCCATTGCTGAAGTTTCCATTTAGGTTGAAAAGAGTGCTTCTTTTGGAGAAAAAATGAGAAAAAATTGTGAATTTAGAAGAATGAGAAACTGACTTGAGTTATCTGGTTGGATGAGCTGTTTTGTAAGGGAAAAACCACAAATTATGATTATTCATGTGTATATTTTTCTAGAGTTTAGGGTTGGCTGAAGTATCTTTTCTCACAAACTTTTAGGATTCTAGGGTGAAGAATAGGTGGGAAGTGAAGGAAAATAAACTTGGAGGAAATTCTTTGCGTATGCCGAACGAGAATGAGTTTCGGAGAAAAGTTATTTGGAACTCATTTTCCTGAAAGAAGTTGCACATTTGTGTTTCTTATTTAACCGTGGATCAGTTACATTTGTAATCTGTTTTATTGCAGACTTGAACATAATGCTGGTGCTCTCACGAATTTTGAAGTGCTTGATGTTTTGAAATCTAGAGGGGCTGGAAAAGATCCCACGCGTGTTATTGCTTCGGTATCTCCATCTGAATTCAAGGTTGGAGGTTTGCTTTGGACTCAGTGTTTATAAAAAACACTAATAATAAAACATTAATAGAATCCTGCTGCTTGTGCCTGATGATTTTGAGTTTTCTTGTGAAGGTTTTGATTATTTAGAACAAACTCCTGCTTGCAATCAAACAAGGGACATCATCCATAAGTTTGTTGACGAGTGTAAAAAATTTGACCTTGCGAAGGCTGAGATTCTTAACGTTGTCAACATGAGGCCATCGTCTGCGGTTGAGGTTTACACAGTAAGTCCTATTGAATTACTAATTCAACTTCTTGACCTAACTTAACGCACTTTTACATCTTTATGGAATTGTTGAAATGCCATTCTTATCTCTGTTCATGAAAATCAATTGCCACTTACTTAAACAGTAATTATTGTACTCATTCCACTTACTGGATATGTTCTAAAGACTCATAACCTATGTAGACTGCTAGATCCAGTAAACCGTATCTTCAAGTAATTGATTCAAGTGTGTTTTTTCTTTAAACAAGAATGCCTTTACAGCTAATCTAAATCACTCTTGAGAAGCTGTAACTCAGGCCTGCATAAATGCCTAGATAATCCAATCACATTGCTGTCCAGCTAGCACAATGTAGAATTTTTATGGTATGAATAGAAGTAGTGATGCTATCATAAGATCACTCGGTTTGCATGTTACAAGTGGTAACATTGGTAAATATTCCCTGATTTAAGTTTAATTTAGTAGGGAGAAAAAGTCCGAAAAATGGTGGTGTTGATAAGAGTTAGATCTTCTCAACTGTTCGGTTAATTTCTTACTTCTTCGTTTGCTCTCTTTCTTGCTTTAGTATTTTGCATGACTCCAAGTGAGACAGAGACCTAGAAAAAGTCCCATACCAACGGATGCCCCTTAGGATATAAAATTTTGATTTCCTTAAACCTTGAGGAGAATAAATGCAGACACCTACCTATCCGTGTAGGTTGACTTTAGAGAGTTTGAGATCCTTCCTTTCTCGGCATTGTTGATTCCATGTGAACTCACTTATTTGCCCATTTTGGCAGATCATAGAGGAATGTGACTCGCGCATGGAAGAGAAAATCGATGACTTTGTGGAGATGATCTTGCAGGTGTTGCCGCCTCATCCATCACAAGCAGAGCCCAACGAGGAAAGTGGTGAGGGCAAAGAAGAAACTGTGCAATGAAAACAGCTTCCTGGCCAACTAACTTGTCATCTATAAATTAACCTATAGTTCAAATGCATTGCTGCCTTGCCTGAATCTTTTACTTATTTATTGTGTTTTTTAACCTTTAATATCAGACATCATATTTTATGAACTCTCTTAGACCAGAGATTTCCAGCAGTTCTATGACCTACATTGAGTCGGTAAAAAGTGATTATTTCAAGTGAACATCTCATAAACAAATCACATGCTTACACTATTGTTTCTAAGGATAATATCATTAATTTGACTGACAACATTTAAGCGCTGCGACGAAACATCATAATCTACAAGATTCGATCTGTAGAAAGGGTCTAATTAGACTAAACATTTACCATAAATTCCAGTTCATGATCACATCAAAATCTCTTCTCATAAACCTAGTTCGGGATTCACGTATGTGGTAATGAAAAGAACAGAAATGAAGCAGCAAGTAGAATAATTTGAGTAGAGTCACAATGAAGCCCCCAGCCCCAGAAGGCAGGACTGTCAAATCCAACATCACCTCAAATAATTTATCTCAACACTTTTCTTTATTGCTTTTAGTAAAGGGATATCATTTCCTTTCCCTGAATTCAAAAAAACAGAAGAGGATGTTGGGGCGAATGGTCTGGGAATGGGCAAACTGAGCAGAGGTTTGGGTCTTGTTCCGAAATAGGTGTCTTCTCAGCTCCTGCCATCTCTCCTGCCCCAACTTGTCTCAGCTAATACAGAATATTATGCCACCAAAATTTCTTCATTCTGTCTGAGTTTTTCATGGATTTTATGATTGCACTGCTCTAAATTCACCAAGTTTTATAATTTTTAATTGACCACTATACCAAATGTACAGAGTAAAATGACATTCTTTCTTTCTTTTATAATGGGGTTGAAAATACAGTACAGTTCATCCTGTTTGATGTTGTTGCCCTTGGTTCATATAAAAACAACTTGAGCCGACGTTGTCACGATTCAGGGCGTTCACAATTTTTATCCATAGGGGTTAATGATTTTTTACTTTGTTAGTAATATTTGAAAATATCAAACAATGTTCATCGTATCACATTAGGATTCCATTGCTAATGAATTTTTTGATATTTCATACCTACCACATTTTACTATAATTTTGGCAATTTTAAATCCTTAACTTTTTAAGCACGTTGTCAGAGTTTCAGTTCTTGGATCAGACATAATGTTGAGTTTACATGTAAAAAAACAAACAATTTTATCAAATATTTAATTATCATCTGGTATATCCGACCCATATATTGTAACAATACCTGATGCAATGACCTTAATCAATATACATTTTTTATTAGATAAATTTGAATAATAATTAGAGCCCACGTGCAAATATCGCACGCCATACCTAGCAGCTCTATATGCACAATAATTGAAATTCAGCAGAGGATATTATTTCACACCAAAAGGTAATGCCAAGGACAAGGGGCTTGAGCTACGTACTGTGCTTGTCCACAAATATAATGTTGTTGTTGACACAATTAACTGCTTGCTCTACCTGATTCATTAATGTGAAAACCTTTTACAATCCATACCACTGTATATCAGATCGCACGATGGCTGGCTACCATATAACTAGTATTAAACGTAATTTGATTTGAACAAAAAATTTTACAATCTATATTTTATAGTTCATTGCCGAATGTCAAAACCTTATTTGTAAAAAGTTTCGAAATTGGCTTTGTGCATATATACAGATATAAACACTTTATATATATATATATATATATATACATTTATGTAAAAAGTTTTGAGATAAAATATGGGATATGTGTTGAGGGTCTTGAGATAAGTAGGAAGTAACATAAGATATCAACTTTTATTGCAACTATTATTTTCATCCTGTCCCATTAGATATCACCTGCATTAATGCTACTCATAAATGGGAAAATAAATACTTTAAAGAAAAAGAAAGAAAAACGAGAACCTCATTCAGAAGTCGTTCGGTTACACGCCTTATGTATAAAATCTTTTTTTTTTAAATATAAATTTGATGTAATCTCTATATAAGTGCCTTTTTACATTCGACATTGAAGAATTAAGGTAGTCCCTCTACAGTTGTCTTAAATGATGTCTTCATAGCTTGCTAGCTGAGTGAAACAAAGAAAGCAAAAGCAACAAAATTCAACACCAAGAACTAAAATCTATGCAAACTGTTAACAAACATCAAATTCCCAAGCCATGTATGTTGATCAGTTTACCAAAATTAAAATCTAAAAAAGATTGAAGTCATGTTCTGAAAGTAAGTCTGAAGCAGTACTGAACAGTTATGGTGTCTACCACTGCTATACAAACACTGTGTTTGTGCATATTACAACTATGTGATAAATAATAGTACATTTCATTACAGACTACAAACAAACATCATCGACTCCTAATCACATTTTTGTCCTAATTAAGGCATGAACAGCTTGTTCCCGCACTTGCATCTCCACGCCTCTGGATAGTACTCCAATGGCATACTCATTCCAGGCTGAATCGGGACGTGCACCGCCCTACACGGCTCACACATCCCGCACTTGGATCTGCACGACGGCGGCGATGACCCCAGCCCCCCCAGTCGCCGCCGCTGCTCCACCACCTCCTCCCTTATCATCCTCCTTCCTACCACACACAAGAAGAAAAACTGAAGTTGATGAGGAGGTTTATGATACTTGAAAGCAGTGGGGGGGGGGGGGGGTGTTGTGTATGTTATTTGAATATTACTTACTGAATTGGCGAGATGGGGTAGTGAAGCCCAGAGCGGAGACTGATGCGAGTAGAAGAAAGGCAAGTGTGAGGGTGAGTTGGGGGTGGCGCAATCCGGCCATCGCCGAAGGGGATTGAGTTGGAAGAGAATTATTGGGGGAGAATGAGAGTGAAAGTGAGAGGAGGGGAGTGAGAAGGTATTGTTATATTATTATTAGAGAGATGAGAGCGTTTGCGTGCAAGCGTGTGAGTGAGTCCAAGTCAAACAGACATCAAACCTTATTACATTAATTGAAACATGAGAGGAGGTGGAGGAGGAGGAGGAGAGGAGGACGACTACTCTCTCTCTCTCTCTCTCATATCATTTGTATGTCTCTGTGTGTTTGTGTGAATTGGTATTAGAGAAAGTGGACTTTTATGTTTGCTTGTGTCGTGTTTCATGCCCAAACCCCTACTCCCATTTCTTTCTACTGTTTCTCCTACAACTTTTATTCTACATATTATCTCTTATTTTTATTTAGTATCAAATTTAATTATTCTAAGTGTTATTGATTTATTGTATTTATTATATGATTAATTATTCTTTTTAAATTATAGATGTTCAGTATATATATATATATATATAATAAATGTAATATACTTATTGTATGATTAATTTTATAAAATTTAATTTAATCCGATTTGAAATTCTGCCGATTTTATATGACTTTTGCAAGCATATTGAATCAAGATTTTCTTTTGTTTGTACATGCATTAAAAGTGTAAGACACTTGGTATATGATTTAAGTCATGAGTATCTTATATGGCCAAATCCAATTTGATCTAAAATCCTTTCGGTTTTATATGATTTTTTGCAAGCATGTTTGGTCAAGATTTTCTTTTGTCCAAAAGACAACGAAAATTATGGTCTGAATTTTAGAATTTTATCTGTTTCAAATTTTTATTGCATCTTCTGTTCTATTCAGTACACACAAGTCAAGTGTATAAAGATAGCAATTTTGCATGAAAAAGTTGACTTTGTTTCCTTTACTTTGATGTTTGTTGTAGTAATTATGGTTGACCTGATTTTTTGACGCCCGAGTGTCGGAACAAACCATAAGTTAAATATTTAGGATTGAAATTTAATTTGCTTTCATATATGCATGGTGATTGGTATAAATTTGCTTTTTAAGTACAACAAACAACCTTAAAATACTCCTAGCATGTACTATTATATTATTTATTTAAGTATTAAAAAAAAATTGATCCGAATTGTATTAGATTAATGTTGTTCGTACAATTTATACGCGTGATCATATACAAAGTAAAATTCTTGATCATTTGTGTTTAATTTCTTGATGGTTGGCGGTGGTAATTTTTTTTTCTACAGGATCTTCACTTTATTTGAAATTAAAAAAATGAGAAATATAATTCATTTAATATACTTTGAGAAAAATGAATATATATGCTAGCGCCAACCATGATGATATAATAAGAGGAAAAAGAGTTGAAGAAACCAAAACACGTTTATTATATTCAATCGTACGAGTTTTTTTTATATACGTAAATTATTTAAAAATAATAATAATAATAATATTTCGAAATTCGACATATCTTTAAAACTAATAATACCTAGAGAGGGGAAAAGGATTGGAGCAAGAAAAGGGAGATTTCAATAGATTTGTTTTGTTTTGATGCATTTTGGTGTGGGAAGGAAGGGGCCCTTAGATGGGACTTTGTTGATTGATTTATGCAAAGGGGCATATATAGATAGGACAGTCCTATACCATGTACAAATACTATTACCCATACCTTATGCTTACATTTTCATGAAGGGGGAAACACACTAAATTCTTTCAATGCCAAGTGTGATACGAGGAAATCATTCATGTAGTAAAAACCCTGATGTTGTTGGAATATTGAGATGTTCGTTTAAATCGATTTAAATATGAATTTGTTTGTGACGGTAGATTTATAAAAATAGATTTGGTCTATTACTTCAATTGAACTGCGGTGACGCATTTATTCTTTAAATCTACATATAATCGTCTATCCACTATTTGTAGTTCTATACCTTCATATAATTGAAAAGCATCATTTTGATTTCTTCAATTTTTATGATCTGTTATTTTTTATTTTATTTTTAATTATTTTTTCTCTCTCTACAACTTCTCATTTCTCTCTTCTCAATCTCCACATTTTTTTTCTCAATCTTTTTCTAATAATTTCTCATAACTTTATTCTATTTTTTAATATTTTATATTATTCAATTAATATATATATTTTTAAATAATAATTAATTTTTAAAATTTAAATTTAATTTTACACACATATATGAGTGTGTCACATATACTAATATTAGTTATGACTCAAAGTTGGATTTTAAGAGCAATGAGAACTCATATGATGACGTGCAACGAAAATTGTAATATTGGTTGCGAATATTTTTAATTATTATTATTATTATTATTATTATATATTTTTATTTTACTTTTGTTTGGGAGGGGGGTACATGCTGGGGAAGGGTGGCAGCGTCCGTGTGGGGGGTAAAGGGGGGGCGGGGGGGGGGTAACTGTCATGTAATGTACGGGAAGAACATATCTAAAGGGCAGAAGAATTTTCACCCTCCATAATTAATGACTTCTCTTTTTATTTCTATTTATTAATGTTTTAATGTGTTTTAAACATAAAATATGAATGATGTTTTTTTTAAAGTGAAAAATTATAACTTTTTCAACAGCATGATTTTTTTTTTTAAAAAGAACCAAATATTTTAAATTCCCCCGTTATTAAAGTCGATACTCGAAATTCCATAGCCATTCATAAGTACAAAATCTATGATACGTTTACGTACATAAATTAGTATAATTTGATCATTTTATACACTCTTCTAGTAATTAGTAGAGATAATTACATTCCCCTTCTTGAGGTTTTTTGTAATTATACGTACATTTCCTTATAGTTTAAGAAATTACATCTAGCACCCATGAAGTTTGCTTCCATCTAACAAATAAGTTCATTCTTGCGTCAGAATTTACCGCATTGCTGATATCAACAAAAGAAAATAAGAACAAAAAATATATTATTATTGATTGACTTATTACTGACTTATTGCAGGTCAAATAATTTTTTTATGATCAAATTACCCTCATACGTCTTCATGTATTAATGCATGTGAGGAAGTATATATTCACTGTTATAAGGGTAGTTTACTAAAAAAAATTATTTAATTTGCAGTAACTCAATTGAGGGTAAGTTTTATTTTTTATTTAGTTTTTGTTAATAACAACAAATTCTATAAACTTTAACTAACGAAAGCAAATTTCAGGGGTATTAAATGTAATTTTCCAAATCACAGGGGATCTACGTGTAATTACATCAAATTTCATAAAAAAAAAAGGAATTTTCCCTAATTAGTATGTAAACTGGAAGAAATAAATTAAACTATTATTTTTTATTGAATTATACTGAATAAAAAATATTTATGAGTGGAAACAAATGGGAAAAGGTTAAAAAAGGAAATTAACAGAGGAAAGTAAATGTAAATGGAGATCTGCTCTCAGACTCACACTCTGAGACTGAGAATATACATATATAATTGGAGGATGATTAGAAGTGATGGAGCTCACGTGAACAAACCTGTTTTCCAACTTTTGGTCTGCTTAGACTCTCCATTCATTTTGGTAAGATAAAAGGTTGGCCAAAAACTTGGCCCACAAAGATTTTTTTTTTCTTTTTTTTCAAATTATAGAAAATTTACGTATAATTATATCAAATATTAAGAGAAAAAAGTGTAATTATCTCTAAAAAAAAATAATTCAAAATTAGAGGGGTAATTAGAAGTATTTGAAATCCATGTAAAGAAAAACTATTAAATTAAGAACCGCAGCTTGTGTTGTATTGCTTGTGTATGTTGATTTAACTAGTAATGATATATTGCTTAGTTACGCTGGATTATTTTTTGATATGATATTATGGGGTGAATGGTATTTTATTTTCTTATGATATTGAAAACAAACAGATTACTCCTTATAAAAAAATATAATAATTTATCCCTTTATTTTTTAAAATGAAGCAATTAACCTCCCGATTTAAGGAGGTAAGTTGCTTCAGTTTAAAAAAATAAAAAGGTAAATTGTTGTATTCTAAAAAATATAAAAAAGTAAATTGCTATTTGTTTTTTTTATAGAGGATAATTTGATAATCCGTAATATCATAGGAGAATTGCTCGCAATTCTTTTTAAATTTATGTTCTTGATTGTTTTTTTTCTTTTTTCTTTTAGTGCATTGAAGGAATCAATCACATTGAATACACGCACAATCCAGGCTAAAGGTTTGAGCCGTCGGTCTTACCTACTTGGCACCATAATGATCGTGACCAATGTTTTCAGAACCGGACCGGAGATCGAACCGGTCAAGTTACTGGGTCACTGGTCCGACCGGTCGGACCGGAATAAAAAAACCGGGAGACCCGGAATATATTATATACATATATATATATATACATATATATATATATTTATATTTGTAACATATCTATATATTATATATCAAAATTTATTAAACCTTATTGATTGTTAGATGTGGCTTTGTCCCGCATTAAAAAGAATAAACGAAACTTAATATTTTAAACTATAAATATGAAAAGTTTAAGGCAAGCTTATTATCCCATATTGAAAAAGAATAAGCTAAAACTTAAACACTTTAGACTATATATATGAAAATTTTAAATCAAGCTTATTATCTCACATTAGAAAAGTATAAATCAAAATTTAACACTTTAGACTATATAAATATAAAAGAGTTTAAGGCAAACTTATTATCACACATTGAAAAAATAAGACAAATTTAAATACCTTAAACTATAAATATGAAAAGGCTTAATCAAGCTTATTGTCCCACATTGAGAAAGTATAAAGCAAAATTTAAACACTTTAAACTATAAATATAGGATGTGAAAGCTTAAAAAAAGCTAATTATCCCATATTGAAAAAATATAAGCCAAATTTAAACCCTTTTGGCTATAAATATGCAAAATTTTAAGCCCAAAAAAATTTAAATAGTGAAGTTATTTCTTTTTTTTAAATAATGGTCAAAACCGGTTTTTGACCGGTCTCTGGGTCACCGGTTTTTACCGGTTTTTGCCGGGTTTGACCGGTCCTCACCGGGTTTGACCATGCCGGGTTTGAGGGCATGGACCGAACCGGACACATGGCCGGTTCCCGGTCGATCCGGTCGAACCGGCCGGTCCGGTTCGGGTCTGAAAACATTGATCGTGACACTCCTCAACTAAGTAATCTCATGTCAATTTTATAAATGATTCAAACTCTCTTATTTCTATCATGTTATGCATTTTTATTTTATTTTATTATAACTGACTTAAGTATTATTGAATTTTTCCTCGAATAAACAAAAATAAATGTGTTTGAATAATTCAATCCGAATTCACTTTGGTCCCACCCTATAACTCTACCTAAAAGAAAGTTTTGTACTTAGTATACGTTGAAAAAAAATTGTGCAATCAATATATTCTGTTAAATAATATAGATAAACATCCCACATTAATAGATGATAAGGAGTTTAAATAGCTTATAAACTCCAAGGATCTTCTCTTCCTAGTGAGTTGCCATAAAATCGTGTTGCTCCTCCTTATGGTGCCAAAATCGAAGTAAATTTCTACGAATCAAAATGAATAATATCGTACCGACAAGTCACCAATCAAATTACAAACTGGATGACTGAAGTAGAGTGAAATGGATGGATTGTAGGAGAGACGAGGAGGAAGCATGGGACCATATACGGGGGACAGGCAGAGGTTGGGAGGGTCAGGACTGAGGGCATTGAAATATTGAATAGAACTAGTCATGGATCCATCTGCCTGTCCGGCCCTACAACCCGGTTCCGCTCCGGCTCGTGCTTCCATGCCTCTCCCCTTTTCCCCCCACACTTTTCAGATTGAAAAAAAAAAAAAAAAAAAAAACTAAATCAATTAAAGTTACATTTCTGAAAAAGAAAACATATTTTTAGAAAATGTAAAAAATGCTGGTTTTCCTTGTCTTTTTTTTTTTTTTTACATTTTAAAGAATTTAGACAATTTGAATCTTTTATATTTTTCAAATTATTGCCGTAAAAATAATTATTGTACAAGTTATCTTGAAATAGTATTTTTGTGGGACAAAATAATTTTATTTTTTTGAAAATAATTTTATGGAAAAAATGAATAAATTGTAAAATAATAATATAATAATAATAATAATAATAAATAATAATAATAATAATAATAATAATAATAATAATAAAGAAAATATGATGGATGAGTGTGGAGTGATATGGGTAAGACAGAAAAAGGTTTGTGAGTGTGGACACATCTGTTTAGATCAATAGATCGCCCGCCCAAAAACTGAAACTAACTGCAACATACATTTAATGCTCCTCGTGCCCTCTTGTTCTGCAAAATTCTTTCCCATTTTTCTTTTATTTATTTCTTATTTTGCTTAATAATGCTATATATATATATATATATATATATATATATATATACTCGCCGTTGTGACACGCTGTTCTTGTATGCATATAATAAATAATTATTTATACTTATAAAATATATTATAAATAAGAATAAAATTGTAAACTAATACATCATATTTAAAATAAATAAATAAATAAAATAAACTAATTTAGGGATATTATTGACATAAAAAATATGTGGGTGAAATTTTCTTATTAATATAGTAGATAGTATAAATCATAAGGACGAGAAGAAGAATTTTGAGTATATATATATAGGAATAGCTGAAAATACATAAGGACATTGTGGTAATTGAAAAAAATTAGTGTCATGGTGTAAGTAACTGTTATTTGTAAGTGATTTTTTATATAGTATAAACATATATATATATATATATATATATATATATATATATATTTGAAGAAAATGATCAAAATTGATTCCCAAACTCTTCTCAACTCGAACCCATCTTTTATTTTTTACAAATAATATATCATCATTGAGCCACTCGATGTTCCCCAAATTTTTGGTAAATGTTTCTTGCAGATACAAATTTTGTGTTGGTTGTTCTGCATTTTTTTTTTTCATTTACAAATTTAGGTAACATTTATGACATTTGATGGATGTTTTGTTGTTTTGGAGTATGTTTATCGTTATTTTATTTCATTTCACACATCCAAGATTCGAGCTTGAAATCTCTTATAAGGAAACCTTATGTTCGAACCATTTGTTCATTTAAAGCTGGAGTGTGCTTATTGTTATTACTTCAAGGACATTAGATGTCATTTGACATGTTTAGAGAAAAAATAATATATGAATCAAAGTGTTACACCAAAGTAATTAATGTTGAAAATAGTATTATACGGATCATGTATTTAATTACTTTAAAAAAAAAAAAAAACCAACGTGTAAAAAGTATGATTCTCTATTTTATTGTTTTTTCATGCCCATTTTATATAATGATCAGCTCCTGGACGGCCCTATCTTGGATTTGGTAGGAGAAGGTCCAAACTAATTGGGCCCAGTTATGGGTTTCCACTTTTCACTCCAACCCACAATCTTATGGATATATATATTTTTAAGGACTTAATGCAATTTATTCTACTGTAATATTGCAAATGCGCAAATTAACTCTTTATGAAAAAAAAATTACAAATTCTCTCCTGTTTTTTTTAAATAAATCTGTCACCTCTATGTTTAAGGAGATAAATTGCTTCATCTATACTAATATAAAAAGAAAAGTTCATTCGTACTCATAAATGTCGATTAATGACACCGTGATATCAAACTTTGCAATGTAAAAAAATACTCTTCGTGATAAACTAACTTAGTCAAATTTTCAAAATTTATAAAAATTGATAGTTTTTTATTTTTTTCTTTTTATTAATATAATATATTGATTTATATATTTTATTATTATTTATAATATATTTTAAAGTATGAAAATTATTTATTATATGCATATAAGAATAATGTGCCATAAAAATTAATTTTAAAAGATACAGAGATTAAATTAATGTATTTTAAAAAATATAAAGGGATTAATTATAGTGAAAATTTCAATCTTATTCTAGAAATTTCAATCTTCAAATAATCCGTTCCCCACAAGCCCAGATCTTTAGCAAACCCATCAGAAAAGGTTAAATAAATAAATACCACTTAAATCCAATGGATTAGAAACTCCCACGTGCCACAATCCCAACCCAATCTCCACAACAATCCAAAATCTTCCAATTGTTTTAATCCCTTACCAAACATGGACTTGCCACCCCACCACCCCAGTTGGCAATACCATCTCAAAACCTCAAAACTCTCATGGCGCTCCAGGTAATGTCCTAAGAACTATGTTCCATTGTTTTTTCCTTTAATTTTTAAATTTGGGATAAATGGAATTATTGGAATTCTGTGATGTTATGTGGTAGTATAGGCATGGTTCATGCAAGAAAGTGATGATGATCAAAGGTTACCACATCACAAGAACCCGCCCGAATCCGTTTCACTGGAGCAGTTGGCGGATCTTGGAGTTCTCTACTGGCATTTGGATCCGGATAAATATGAGAATGACCCGGAACTGGACAAGATTCGACGAGCCAGAGGATACAGCTACATGGTAATAGATGATGATGGGTTCTTGTACTGTTCTTTCATTTGATTAATTGGTAAAGTAGTTGAGGAATCTAACTTAATTTTGATCTAATTTAAGGTTGTAAGATTCACTATTATTGAAATTGGGAGGTGGGATGTGTAATTAGCTTGAAATTTGAGTTAGATATAGTTGAATTTGGAGGATTATGGTGCCAAATTATTGGAAAATAGTAAATAGTCCTTTTTCTTCTTAATTTGTCAGTGCAAATGCTACTTAATTTCTTGAGTTGAGGTTCATGGTTTAAGCAATCATATTGGAAATGTTTGATCACGTCTTCGAAATTGCTATTAGTAGACTTTACGGGCTTGGTGCATCCTAGAAGTGAATTGGCATATCAATCCGGTAGCAAATTCTAGTGGGGGCAATTATCATTTTAAGCAAAGTGAGTATTGTCCATGTCTCAAGTTTAATTCATTTTTGCTTCTTTCTTGTCCTTTCTTTCTCCAACATAATTTAGACTCGATTCGTACTCTTTTACGTTACGCCATAGTTGGGAGCATTGCTCTTTTATGAGGTTCTTGAAGAGTTTTTGCAAGAGTCATGGTGGGATTGAACTAAACAGATTACAAGTGAGTTGCAAGAACGATGTGTGAGAAGTGAAAAAATAAGTGAAGTCCGAGGTAGTAAGAATGTGGGTAGTCTAATACATGAAACAGCACTTGCATTGATAAACTCTTAGCAAGAACTGACCATGGGACCAAGGAATGTGCATCAAGGATTAAAGTATTTATGGGAATACTTAGGAAGTAAATTCTTTCTTGTAGATATTCATCGATCTCTTGTTGTTTTCTCGTTTTAAGGATCTGCTGGACTTGTGTCCTGAGAAAGTGGAGAACTACGAGCAGAAGCTGAAGAACTTCTACACAGAACACATACACGCTGATGAGGATATACGCTATTGTTTGAAAGGGAGCGGCTACTTTGATGTCCGGAACAAGGATGATCGCTGGATCCGTATTCTGATCAAGGCGGGAGACCTCATCGTTTTGCCTGCTGGGATTTACCACCGCTTCACTCTCGACACCAATAACTACATCAAGGTACGCATACAATATTGATTTTCACAAAACATTAGCAATGGCCGATGTTTTTCATGTTGACAAATATATGTTGTAATGATTGTAGTTGATGAGACTGTTTGTGGGCGAGCCCGTGTGGACACCGTTCAATCGGCCTCAGGAGGATCATCCAGCAAGAAAGGAGTACATAAAGAGCATGGCTGAGAAGGTTGGATTACCTGTTGCAGCTCACTGACCAGCATGTTTCCTGAGGTGGATTCTGGTACATCATTAGAGTATCATATGAAATTTATGTTCTGATTCCTAGTGTATGTTGGTGCATATAATGAAGAAACTTCTGTAACATCGGACTATGGTTGTTATTTACACATGTAATATTACAGTCTGATAATAAATTTTTAGTACTATATAATCTGTTTTTAAGTACATCCAATCATTTCAGATATTAATACAATTATTTATTAGTCTCACACCATTATTTATTTATTTATTTATTTTTGACATGTCCAACTGACTTAAACATCGAAGGTTTTTGTTAGGAACGACCTAACGGAAAATATAGAAAAATACATTTTGTTCCCTTTAATTAAGGGATATAAATTATTTCCCTTTTTTTTTTCTCTATATATTTGGGAAATATTGAAGTTAAAAAGTGTTCGAACTTTAAATTTCATTTGCATTTAGTAATAATATAAAGCAACTAATTTGAATCTCATAAACTTTAAAATGATAGTTGAATTTCAAACTTTTTACTATATAAAACAATAATTTTTCATTTGGTAAAATGATTCTACCTATATTTTACAGCAATTACTATTACATTTAAGTTTTACAATAATCCATCAAAAATATAATTTACTTTATCATTTAAGTTATTTACGTGTCCAAATTGGCGTGATTGTATAATTGATTTTAGAGTAATTGTTTTTAGATAAAGTGATTATGGAGTTTGAACTCACACTTTCATATTTTATTATACAACTGTAGAATATAGTTAAATTCCAGGCAAACCTCATTCTTATGTCAAGAATTCCACCAAAGAATCTGTTTCAAAAAAAAAAATCCACCAAGGAATCAATTGAAACTATAAGTTAGAGAAATATCAAAAATCAATCAAGTAAATTTTTTTTGTGAAAATAAAATCATAATTGACACTCCGTAATGTTTGGCCAAAATATATGAATATTTCCTATTTTTTGTAAAATTACAGTTACATCTTCTGAGATTATAGTTGTAATTACAGCTACACACCCTATCAAGTGTTATATAAACGCCCCTTGAAAAATATATATCAAAAAATTTACAAAAATTAAAGAACAATCGTGACAAATTAAAATCACAGATAATTTGCATAAATATATATGTTTTGATTCAAATATCAAAGTTCGGGGGTATACACAATGTATTTTATTATAATAATGTAATTAATCGCATCAATTAAATAATAAATTGGGGAATTACAATCAAGTTAAGTGTTCTTAGACATTTTGTCATGTTTGCTACTCAAGAAATTGAAATGAACCTTATTTTAGTCAACTTTTAATGATAATGATACAACCTTAAATTAGTTTCATGTTAATTGTTTCTAGACCTTTTCTATTTTATTAATCATGATACTCAAATCAACCTTAATATATAGTCAAATAAATGTTAAAAGAAACAACCTTAAATTAAATTTCAAGAAAACAACATGCACCATGCCACAACATAGCCTAGACCTCATAAAACTTTTTCATTTTTTCAAATATGTGAGATAAAGTGAAAACATTGAGATTTTACGATTAATTTTTTTAAAAAATATGGATACAAGATTTTTTTTTTATGAATATTTTTTACTTAATATATATTATAATTTAACATTATTAATGTGTTTAATTAATTTTTTTTGTCATTATATTTCGTTTTTGAAGCAAATTAATTCATATAATTAAAATAAGCAAAAGTTCCGGTCCTCCAGCCAACACTTCATAGTTTGAGATTATGGAGGCATGTAAATGTCATTTATTGTAATTTATTAAATTTCTAGTTATATATTATATTGATTGAATTAATTTATCATTTGAATAATAATTTATTAAAATATAATGTAGTTATCGCTTTTATTGATAAAAAAAAATTCAGCCATTCGTATTTTGTGATGCAATATTTATTTTGGTCATGCGAAATGACCAGAATGCCACTGCCTGTTCAATTAACCTGGACACACAACGTTCTATGATAAGGATTAAATTAGTCTTTACAATAAGATACCGCAATCAAAATCCTAAATTTAGATGGCAATTTCCACTTCATAGTCATCGTCGCTCCAAAGCGGAATTGCTCCAAGCTGAAGGCGTCCTGGGAGAGAAAGAGAGAGAGGAAAACATGGGTTCTCTTAGCAAGGGTATGGAACACCTTCAATTTTCTAGTTGTCCAACGTTGTATGTGTTTTGTGTGGTTGTATGAATTCTTGATTGTGTAGAGTTGCAGTTTTATTTGCTCGGATAATTGTAAATTCTTGTGGTTTTTTTGCCTTTGGGAATTTTTGGGTTGCTAGGGTTAATCTGTAAATGATTGTGTTGTGTGGTTGTGTGAATTCTTAATTTGTCAACTTCAATTCTGATTTGCTGGGTAATTCTTGTTTTCTGTTTTGGTTGTTTTATTCATATTTTTCTTTTCTTTGCAAGGGTCAAACTCTAATCTGATATATTAAGAGATTTGGACGGGTTTGCATTATTGTGGAAGCTGAATTTTGGTGTTTGTGAAAAATGCAAGAATATATTTTGTTGATCATTTTGTTTGTGAGTAGCTCTATTGATGATGGCTTGGAGTTTGTTAAGTGCTTTTAGCTATGAAATTTAGTGAGGTATAGATGTGTATGAGGAATTTGAATATATGCTCTTGCTAAACGTTAATATGACTGTTTTTGCACTAACTCGCTTTTGTTGGCTGAGCTCCACTTGGTCCTTGGGAAATGGAGAGTACTGGGGAAGCGGTGAACATCATAGCAAATTTCCATCATTAACTTGAATTAGGTTCTGCTGTTTGGATTCTCGGAAAATCCTATAGGTTTTAATGTAGAACCATAGTGGATGGATATGGTTGAAAGTTTTTGCTTTGGATAATAGACAATTTATTGAAGCTTCTTGTATTTGTGTGCCCTTTTGCACTGGATAAATAACTCTACCCTTTTGGTCATCATTTGGCCTTCGCTTTGCACACCCGAGAGTTGTGATGTATTTGCTCGTTCCATTCATGAGGTTGTTCAGTGTTGGATATTCAGCATGTAGTGCTGGTTTAGTTCTATTGTGATTCTGACTCATGAGTTGTGCATACATGAATTATATCTGATTGTTTCTTAGTTAATGGAGCGAGATGTAACAATCTGATTGTTTCTTAGTTAATGGAGCGAGATGTAACAATTCTTGTTGAATGTAAAACTCTCTATCCTTCTTTTTTTTTATTTCCTGTGTTATGCTTGCTTGAATGAGTATTGGCTAATTGATGTGTAACATATTTGTATATTAACATGTATGGACATATTTTCATGTTCTGTACATGCCTGGTCCCTTACTATCTCTACGTATAGGTATTGAATGACTGGTGTTTTCTGTTACTAAAAGACTAATCACTGGTTTCCTACTAAATAGAATAATGGTTTTCCATTTATAATTTATTTCCTTCTCATACTTCCCCTTTTTGCCTAAGAATTAATATATCAGAAAAAGGTGGTTGCTAAGTTATCCGCCTCAAATATTTGTTATGCAGGACGACAGGGCGGAAATTATTCAGGCATGGTACATGGATGACAGTGATGAAGATCAGAGACTTCCTCATCACCGTAACCCGAAAGAATTTGTGTCCTTTGAAAAACTTGATGGTATGCATTCTTAGAACATGTAATTATATTGTCAAACGAGCTACGCTTGCGCTTGTATGTTATAACCTAGAGTCTTTGATACGAGAGGCCAATTGGGTTCCACAACCTCATTGTCCTAATAATATTTTTAGGAAACTATTTCATTCAATTTATTTAGCCAAGACCTAATGCATATTGATGTAAATCCCACTAAAGATCCTTCAACAATATCTTGGCTAAGTGTATCGGCCATCTGATAATTGCATTTGGTGAGTTTCTAAATCGAGTGCCTTTGAAATCCTTTTAGAGCTTGGAGTGCTTAGCTGGAGGTTAGATGCTGACAAATATGAAACAGATCCAGAGTTGAAGAAAATTCGTGAAGCTCGTGGATATTCTTATACGGTATGCTAGCTCATAACGTTGAGAATAATTGAAGTGCGAGATATCTAATTTGTCTCGGAACTAATTGCTTGCTTCCAGGTGTACTATTAATGAAATTAACTTTTTTTCATTCTTCAGGACTTCTGTGAAGTTTGCCCAGAAAAACTGCCAAATTATGAAGAGAAGATCAAGAGCTTCTATGAAGAACATCTTCACACAGATGAGGAAATCCGTTATTGTGTTGCAGGGAGTGGTATGTTCATGGCGACTAGCTTGACTTGGTGATTCTGCTATGCTTATTGAGGATCCTATTATGTAAAATGAGTTTTTTTCATGCTGAAGGTTATTTTGATGTGCGTGATCGTGATGAATCTTGGATCCGCATCTGGGTAAAGAAAGGGGCAATGATTGTTCTCCCGGCTGGAATTTACCATCGCTTTACACTTGATTCCAACAATTACATCAAGGTAAAGATCTCGTGACCAGCATCTGTGATATCAAGTTTAGATTTTTAATACACCTTACTGTCATTTTATGGTGAATTGTTACTCACTTAAAACAAAGTTTTAAGAGCTGAATTTGCAGGTAGCCCTAATGTAAATCATTTCGTATGTGGGTACCAAATTTGTAACATCGATTGTATCTTGTGATGTATTCTCACTTTATTCAGTTTTCTTTTACCACATTGTGGAACCGTTGATGAATTGGCGTTTCAAATTTTTGATCATAAAGTCTATGTATGCAGGCAATGCGACTCTTTGTTGGTGATCCTGTTTGGACTCCGTATAATCGTCCTCACGATCATCTTCCTGCAAGGTGCGTTCTGCCTTCTTAATTTTAATAGGGAATTCTTAGGAGGTCCATGACCATTGAACATCAAAACCATTCGTGTATGGGAGACCCCATGTATGTTCCATTGTATGGATGATTACGGTTAACATGGGATCTGGAGTCCCGCAACCCCTTAAGTATAACCTATATTAAAATGTGCACGCCCCCGACTCCCCAACCCCTAGTGTGAGATTGAAAAAACAAGGAGAGGGAAGAAGACCATGAGGAAACTAAGATGTGCAAGTAGATGAAGAAAAAGAAGTAAAAGGATTAGAGATTAATGGTAGAAAGTCTTTATGGTGCAGGCAAGAGTATGTCGAAACTTTTGTGAAGAAGGCAGGTGCTGATCAAGCAGTTGATACTGCAGCTTAAAACCCCGAAAGTTTGCTTGCAAAAGATATGGGGAACTTTACGTCTGGTTGGACTTAATACGATCCTTTACTTTCCTATAGTATAATGTGAGTGTGTGTCAAAATAATGGACCCTAGGTCCACCATATATTGTCACTTCAAAATGTCTTGTAAGAATCGAATGTTCACATTCTTACACCTATCCATGTAGCTAATCTATGGTGTCTTTGTGTGTGTTCCAGTACTCGTTCTTCTTTTATATACACAATATTTAGCCTGAGATATCGGATGTGGTTGAATATTTTTTGCGGATCCTTATATGTCATTCTATAATGGTACTTTCCGACCAACAATAATGGCTGGAAGAGAAGATTCAGGTTACTTGGTTGTATGCTATTCAAGTAGAGTTGTGAACCAGTAAATGCGTGTACAATGATATCAAAAGTGAAATGCTAACATTGTTATAAAAGAGTATATAACATCATATATATTCATTGAAGTTAGGTCTAAATAGATAATTTTTAAAAAATTTCCATCCACCCCATTTGATTTTTTAAAAGGTTTAAATTTGTTTTTTTAAAAAAAAAAGAATACAATAAGGGCATCATACTTCCATCCAAGGATTACATAATTTCATCAAACATTAGAGGGGTATTTCTAATTTTTCAAACAACGAGGCGATATTCATAATTATGACAAACCTTAGGGAGGTCGTTGTAATTTACCCTAAAAAGTATCTTACAATAACTAATAATTAAGAATTTAACATAAATGATGGACTAAAAAAAGTAAGAAATCAATGATGAGAAATAATAATTAATGAAAATTAATGTAATTAACTATTTATATTTATAGAAATAAGTGTATGGGCAAATTAGATCAAAACTAACTTGTCCACCTCATATGACATATAGGAGAGAGATAGAAACATATAATATAATATGATATGATTTATGGTTTGAAAAATTATAAATATTTTTTAAAATTGTTATATAATAAATACTTTCTCAACGGACTTTCATGAATATGTACTTTTATTAAATATCCATTAATTTTAAATGTATTTATAAATTTTAAATAATAAGAAATATTTATAATTATAGAAAATTTAATAAAAATTCATTATAATTTAACCACATAATAATTATAACAATAGATGACATTGAAGAAATAAAAACGGTGATATAATAAGTATAAAATCAACCAATAATTTTAGTGATAGTAATATTTCATAAGTTCAAAGTAGAGGACAATAACATAAATATGAATTCTATATATGGGGATTATTTTTTTGTTCGATTACCAAAATATTTTTTTTTTTTTTGAGTGTGAGGTAAATTATATTAACATTCATTGAAATTACGTTCAAATACATTAATACTTTTTGTAATTATAAAATTATAAATACATCCTTTTAAAAAAGTGTTAATATATTATACTTTAGAAGAATTTGTATAATTTTTTACCACTGAATAGAGAGTATACTTATAGTTATAATTATATTATAAAATATTGTAGGTCTGATTTTATAAATGCCAAATAATAATCGGAGGCCCAAGTTATGGCAAACTTATTTTATCCATTAAGGCCCAACATTTGTTCATAATTTGGACCGTAGTTTAAAAGATAGTGACCGGACCGGCCCAATTAAAAGTAGAATAGGGCTGTGAAAGTGCAAATTTTGTTACCGTTGTGAAATACTCACACACACTAAAACACTATAAAAATGGAACATCAACTTAAAGTGAAATAGAAAAATAACAACATATATGGAAAAAAAATTTACGGCGGCATCAGTTCTCAACATCTCAGGCGGCCATCTTCTTCCTCCGATAGCCCCCAGCCTCCAGATTCGGTTTCTTTTTTCTTTAGCAAGTGAAAATCATCAACTCAAAGCAAGTGAGTTTTTCTTTTTTTTTTTTTTTAAGTTTCTTGATTTAGGGTTCTTGCATTGTGAAACTAAATGTATCTTGGTTAAATAAATTTGTCTGCCTGATGGAAAACTTGATATGAGTACTTCTTGAAGATCACTGAATTCTTGAATTATATGGTCTTACTCTTTTTTTTTTTCTTTACTTTTTTATGGTCTCGGTGAATTATTTAAAGCTTCTTGAAATGCAACTACTACATGGGTTCTCTTGTATGCCGTGGATTACTACTGCGGAGGACAAGGGTGCGGGACTTAAATGCAAGGATGTCGGTGGAGACTTTTGTGTTGGTTCAGAACTTGTGAGGAGAATAGCCAAGACGGCTCCCATCATTGGAGGTTCTGAGGGCTCTTCCTTTGGGTATGATTGTTTTTTTTATTTGATTACTGTACTGATTTTGTTGTGATTTTTATTGTTGCACTAGATAAACTACTTGATAGGCTGTGCTTTGTTACCTATTTATTATTTTGGCATGATGAGAGCAAAAGGGGAAAACTCACACTAGTCGTTTGTGCTCTCCCTTCCATGATTTCTTTGCCCTTCTTCTCAATGGATATTAATATATTTTGCTGCACTCACAAACTGGTCATTTTTATCTGTTATAGGTGTTCTCATCTTTCAATGCTTCTTTCTTAGTACAGACGTGGCTTTTCTTATTCCACTTGCATCCCCTATGTTTTCCAAATTCGTTGTATATTTCTAGTTATTCTTCTATCATTTTGCTTTAGTGATAGACTTAACTGGTCTTTTATTTATTTATTTATTTTGTTTTTGGGTCTGATTTGGGGGTCTTTTCTCATCTTACAATGTAATTAATTGCCTTTGAATGCTTTCACAGGGATTCCTATTGGATTTTAGACTGGAATCCATGAGATTCTAGGCATTCATATGTTGATTATGTTGGTCTTTTGCATGTTCCTTGTTAATAATGCTTGTGTTAATTGCAATATTTTATCAGATTGCAATGAGTGTTAATGATATAGTTACTTGTTTCTTCAAATATGCCATGAAGGCCTATGAGCTTTGGTTTGGATTGTCATCTTGGTGCGCTGGCTGATCTTCCTATCATTGAGATAGGAAGGGATGTGACTGCAGCAATAATATAAATTTATGCATTTTCTGTTTCAGAAAGTTCTTTGCTGGAAGTTATATAATGTAAATGCATGCAAAAATGTAATGGAAATAATTTCTTGTTTTCTTTTTGGTAAAAGGTTATATGCATTGATGTAAAGAATCATATGTACACTAGCAAGCTTTTCAGAAAAGGTTTTTTTGGAAATGATTTTCTATATGTGTGAGAGGTTAGTGATATCTTTTCAAGTTTTTTGAAAAGTGCTGCTAATGATCCTTGGTTCACGTAGGACTTTGGTGCTGAAACTTTTTGGCTCCACTTGTTAACATATGGAGCTATATGAGCAAAATGCTGATGTTGTCAATTACACAATCTAAAGTAAGATTACTACTTGAAGGTAAGGAAAGCCATGTATATCTTCACTTCGATTAGTGACTCTATGTCTACTTGAGGAGCAGTAAGTAACATTATGTTTACTGATCAATTTGCCTACTTCACCTCTTAATGCATATATGATCCACTGATAGCTAAGTGCCATCGGTCCACTCTCTCTTACTCTTATTTGATCTTTCAAGTATTTTAATATTCTCTTGAGACTCTGATGAAACTTCATAAGTATCTTACTCTTATATGTGATCCACTGAAAGCTAAGTGCCACCATCCACTCTCTCTTACTCTTATTTTAGCTTGACTTTAAGTATCTTAATATTCTCTTGAAACTGTGATGAAACTTCCTAAATCAATTAATGGACCAACAAAATATTCTCTCTCAAGTTCCATTTAGAAAGGTATTTTGGTTATGCAGTATTTCTTTTTATGCCTTTAAATCAGAGCGTGCCACAATGATGTATCAGTGTTGCTTCTCTGTGCCTTACTTCATAATTCTGTGTTAATGCAAAGAATAGATTCATACTATTTATATTCTCCTAGAGATGCGTTGTTACTGGTAATTTAGCAGGAATTCTTTTATTTGCAAGTTTTGTTGTTACTGATAACACCGTACCTGATATATCATTTTGAGTAATACGTGTAGCATGCATTTATTTGATTTCACAAGTGAAGCATGCCAGTTGGTATATGTGATTCATACTTGTCTTTTACAAGAGCGGGCTAGAGTTTGAATTTGGTTTGCCAATTCCATGCGAAGTAGATAACCTCACAACGATAAGCATTTTGTGGGAATCAAAAGGTTAAGTAGGATTTAAATGCTCAACTGAAACATATGTTGGCTGCTAAAGTGTGCTTTTTGACGACATTTTAGAACCTAATAGTAACCTATACCTATCTTCATATTCTTTTCTTCTAGTTTCTAGCTCAAAAGTAACCATTGCTCCTATTAATTCTTCTTTGTCAATTTTTCTTCCAGATTTGAAATCAAGAAGTTTAAACCATTAATTTTACACTTTGTATAATTCAAACCCAACTTTACTCTCTGATTTTTTGAAAAACCACGCAATCACCATTCTCGTTTGGAAAGAAAGGAATTATGGGTTTTGAGGCTACTCAAAATGTGAAGGATGCAAGGTAGAGTTGTGACCTAAATTTGAGATAAAAACAACCTCCTCTCTTTTTGTAAATTTATTTCTTGGTTCATTTATTGTGTTGGGTTTTCTTTTCATGCGCTTGCCTTAAAATTTTTTGTTTTTCATACATTTGACACTCTTGTACGGATTTAGAAAATCCATGTTGGTTCATGTTACTAACCTCTTATTTTTGTGGGTGTATCGTAGAAAATGTGTTGAAAAATCTATATCATACAATCATGAATATTTTATTTGTGAACTTTGAAAACTAAATGCTATGCTAAAATACCAAACGGTTGTCTAGATGCCAATTTAAAATTTGCTTTCCAAGAGAACTTGGTAAATCTTTTTGTGAGTATTATGTAATTTTGTGAGTTGATAAATTATTTTTGAGGAACACAGAGTTTTGGTGACTCAAATAGTGTTTTAAGAATATTTTATTTTTATTTCTAAATAATATTACTGAAAATTGGTTTTCCTCTTTGACTCAAAGAAGAAATGTTTTCCTTTTAAAGTGTTCTTCTGTTATCAATTCATGTTTTCAAAATCACCTTTTATCTTATACTTAAAGATTTGTTTTTCTTGTCAAGTGTTTTATAATAAACTTGTGTTTTCAGAATGAGCTTGAACTGCACTTACAAATACTATAGACAAATTAACAAAATATTTGAATAGCAATAGATGAATTCATTTAATTGTTTTTGGGTAATTGCATGAAAAGTCATATGTTTTGGACTTCAAATGAAATTTGTGATTGAATTTTTTTATAAAAGTAACAGACTTTGAAACAATTTCTGAAGTTTTTTGAAACATTTTAAGAAGCATTCAATTTACTATTTCTGGTCAAATTGCATATTTGTTCAGATTTTCAAGAAAGTACATTATTAACTTTTTTTTTTTTTATAAATCATTTTTGCTGAAACTTGTCAAGATGTGTTGAAAATTCTTTTAAGATATTTTTACCAGTAATTTAAAAATGAATAATGAGATTGGCATCTAGAACCGTTATGTAATTAGCATATGATATTTTATTTTTTAAGTTCACAAATGAACTAATTTGTGATTGTATGTTATAGAATTTCCAACAATACTTAGATACACCTGCAAAGTTAAGAAGTCGATGATATGAACAAATATGGTGTTTCTGTAAAATTTGTATAAGAATTTTAAATGTATGACGAACAAAAAGTTTTGATAAAGCAACATGGGAACAAAATCTAACATAATGAACAAATCGAGAATAAAACAATGGAGGGTTACTTCTCATTTAGGCCTCAACTCCAAACTGTCTTGCGCCCGTCATATTTAAAGTGACCTCAAAATTCGAAATTCTATCGCTTCCAAATTAGAATGTTGAGAACGTGAGGTTTCATAGAAATCAGACACTTTTGGGTTTGAATTATACAAAGGAAATTGCAATGGTTTCAACTTTACTTGATTTCTAAATATTGGAAAATTGACAAAGAAGAAATTAAATAAGGACAAAGGTTGCTTATTTGGCTAGAAAATGGCAGAGAGGAATAGATGGATACGTAGGTGATGTGGTTCTATATGATGTCAAAGTTGCACTCTTTTTTAAGCAGCCAATATGAAATAGTTGAGTATTTAAATTAGTTATTGCATGTCATTATGTTGATTATGTGCATGTTTTTTTGTTTGTTGTTTCGTTCTAACAACTTATGTCGACTCAGGTTCAAGTAATTCGGAGTATGAGCCTTTGCACCAGTTTTCATGTCGACTCGAGTTCAAGTAGTTCGGAGTGTGAACCCTCCTGGATTCTCGAAGAAATCAAGTGTGTTTGATAGTAATTGGCCTTCTTTGTACTATGTGGAAAATTGTCGCCCTGTCTGCCTTGTTTCTTAGGCAAAGAAATAAAAGTTTTGATTCAAAACCAATTTCTAGCTGTATATATGTTTTACTTGATTAGCTCCAAGAGCACATCAAAATCAACTCAACTCAACTCAACAATATACACAAGTTGAAACACATTTGAACTCTATTCACCATACGGAGAAAACACTGCCAACCAAAATAAATAAAAGAAAAAAAAAACTTTTGTAGTGTACTATCATCACCAACAAACTATAATCCAAAGATGTATATCAATGTTAAGGTAGTGTCCATCAGTAAGCTATCTTGCATGTTTTCATACCCCATAATAATTTAAAATCGTGTGTGCATCAATAGTTCGCGAGTTCTATTAACAGCTTTAGAATATGATGAAGTCTCTAGACTATGTATAAATATGTTAAGAACTGTTGAGATGGGATATAAATTATCCTGTGGAGACTTACCGATATGATATACGTGTAAAGCAACAGATTTCTTCCTCTGTATGAGATTGGTTACAATATATTTTTTGCCGCTACAATAGATAAGTATGTTTATAAGTAGTTCTGCACGTCTGGCTTTTACTCATGTCACATGCAAACAAAACATATACTATAAAGGTCATGGATATTTATTTTAGTGTGCTTTCGTTTTTTTTTGTTCTTATTTTTTTGTTGAAAAGAGAATGATAAATCTTATCAATTTCAAATTGAGTGACGGCCGAGGGCATTTCTGCATACCCCTTAATATTAAAGTTTATTGGAGAAGCGTGCGAGGGTAGACCAGGTTGGAGCGTCGCCAATTTAAGAGTCTCTTCTGCTTATTAGTTGAAAACATATGATATATAAATTGATCTAGTCTAATAATCATCATTGTGCAGGATTAATATTTGTAACTATACTCCATCCTCTGGGCTTGAGCACGAAATTGATACAAGTAACATTCTAACAACCATAAAATATATGCATCGAACTAGAAGAGATAGTGTGAAAGTCGCGATAGTACTTTAGCTATTGATGAGGTGCCCCAGAACAAATCGCACCATTAACCTCAATATCCTGGTGCAGAAGTACATTGTCGCAAAATTATCGAATTAGCACAACGATCTCCGCTTGCACAAAAACCATTATGAGACTGTGTATTCTGAAGAGTAAGTGAGATTTCTGAGTTGCTTCATTCTCCCGATATAGATGCTAGCCGTTCCAGAGTGCAGCGAATGTACTTCCTTCATTTCAGGCAGCCTATAACCTATCCTGCACAATGTGGCGGCCATTCCCTTTTGTGTAAGGCTCTCACAATGTTCGTTATTTCCCATGGCACGTCCTACCCTCTCCTCGCGTCTCCCACTCGTGTCTCGTCTAGTCTCTATTCCTCCTCCCCAACACCTACTCCTGTCCCTTCTCTGCATCATTAAATGTTCGTCAAGTCCCTCGTCCTTTTTCTTGGTGGATATGATTCGCTCCCAAATAGGTTTCACTGTGTGTTATTGGAAATTCATGCTCATCCTGTATAGCCACTTTTTCGTATTGTAAATATCTGACCCTGTTAGTGAGTTCTCTGAGATCTGTTCTGCTCCACAATCATCAGTATTATTCTGGGATCATTATAAAGCCATCTCTATGATTGTTAAATTGTTACATTAATACATCTTATCTCTCTTTTAAGCACTGGGGTTAATTAGCCTGCATCCTGGTTCTTTTGCGTGCTAAATGTATCTCAATATCCTTTCCTATTATCTTGTACCACGAGGTACCACATCGAACTACACTGAAAATGTTATGGAATGTTATCATGCTGGTGAAACTCCTTGCCATCCAACTGAACCGTAGACATACTATAAAAAACCAATCCCAAAATATCCTATATTCCAGTTCTGAATTAATGGGAAGTGGAGTGGAGCAAGCTCCCACACCTGTCTAGCGAAAGAACAAAAGAACCAGTGTGTGCACACATCTTCTCACAACACTGACAGAATAGACATGGAGCATGAAAACCGGAAATACGTCTTGAAAGGGCCTTACCCGTTGGAAAGAGCATTAAGGCAAGCCCGCCAAATAAACACTTTGATTTTATTTAGGAGGTTCGCTTGCCACAGTTTACGCTACCAAGAGTGTTCATTACCACGGAGGGAGCTAGAACCAGGTTGGTTCTTGAGGGAACAGGCTAGGTGATAAGCACTAAGTACCAAAAAGATTCTAGTGCGCGAGTGATGGGCCGAAAGGAGCGTGGTCGGGGAAGCCAAGGATCACGCCAGACACGAATAGCAGACCCCGTGCCCACTCTCCATCGACAACCAGCTCGGAACAATCATGGGCTATAATGCTTCTCCAAGTAAAAGAGGGTCGGCTGCCGAGAGTAGCAGAGAACACATCGCCCGTTGGAAAATGCCGCGCCTTTAGAACTCTACTCAGGAGTCTCTCCGGGTGGATCATGATACGCCAAAGGTGTTTAGCCAACATAGCGAGATTAAATAAGTGAAGTTGCCGGAATCTCAAACTTCCCACCAATTTGCTCTCACAAAGCCGGTTTCAAGCATCCAGTGAATTTTATTTTTTTACCGCGATTTCCCCACCAAAAGTTTGGCTATCAATCCCTTGAATCTCTTTTTACCAACATGATGGGTAGTTTTGAAACAACCCATTGCATAGGACGGCACCGCCTGAATGACAGCTTTGAATAATTCTAATAACCTCATCCCCAGCCTAAGAAAAGAAGAGTCTTCTTATCCACCCTTAAAATCCTCTCACGGCAAAATGAACAATCGAGATATCTTCTTCTATCCCGTCCACATCTCTCATTCTGCGTCTTTTGTTTTAGAGAGAAATGGTTACAAAACATCTGCTTCCCATGTTTTTAGAACGAGAACTCTAGGTGCATGCTCCACAGATTACTTACCACTTCCTCTGATTTCTACTCGTGCGGTGATCATTCCAAAATCCTCAGTTCCACCTAGCGATGGATAAAACTGGCACAACTCCCTCCTTGCGGAGAAGAGATAGCTCTCTCTTTTGTTATCCTACAAATTCCACCTGAGATCTTTGTGAGAACCTTTTTACTCTCCTTGGGTTGTTTAGCTCTTTGAGTGCAAGCTTAATACCTCCGATATGTTTTCCAACACTTTCATGAATTTCCCTGGATGACTCATGGATGCCTGACAAAAAATATAATGTGTCGAGCTTCTCAAAAGAGTGAATGATGTGATCGATAGATCCGCACCGATCTACAATATTAATAACACTCCGGAGCCATTGCTCCATATTTCACTCCCGTCCGCCATTGTACTAAGTAGCCCTGAATGATTCGGTAGCAAAGAAGTGAAAAATGTATTTTAAGGTATAAGGTTGGTCTCCCTGGCGGAGATGCCTCTCCCACACAATGTCAAATAGGAATAAAGAAGAATTAAATACATCATAACTCTCTGTAATTGTTTCTCCCACCTACGACATATATGAATACGAAACAGAATTGACCACACAAAGTCCTACTAATCAGAGAACGCAATAATGAAAGAGATAGGGGAAGCCTAGATGTTTAGATTTACTTTATCCTGATTCCACAGTGAAAAAGATTCAGTGAAGCAAGACCATAGACCAGTTCTAATAGGCTTGCAACATCCAAGTATCATAGTCTCCCATACCTCACCTGTTTATCGCTCTTACGGCGCGTTTTCCCATTTTTAACAAATGAATATTTTAAGTTCAAATAGCGAAGCAATGATGTTTCATGAGATAAGCCAGGAAACTCAGCAGCAGTACAAACCAGACCTAGAGACAGTGAGATGTTCTGTCCATATGTATGAATTTTCATGCTGCTCTTCTCTTGCAATTACCATTTCTGAGCTCTATCTGTTAGCCACATCTCCAAAACTAATTGCTCTAAATTTGGAAAGGTTTACTCCGGCGGTTTTTGCATTAAGAATTTAAGCTGGTTGAGGTTTTTAGAATTTCAAATTCCGGAGGCATGATTTTAGGGAATTGAAAAATTTCAGGCACAGAAGTTAGTAACGTTTTCAGAACCTATAGGACCAAGGTGTGTTGGAAAGATCAGAGCATCGGTTTTAGGCAGTAGAACCAATCGTCATTTCCTCCGCTTTGCTCCTCCCCCCGGGAGGTTCTATGTTGTTTTTGTGCGTATCTTTTTTGTTGAGTGCGTTTATCTTGCAATAAGAGAGTGTGAATTATTTACATGCGATAGTTCTGTTACTGCAAAGATTAGCACTGTCTTACTGTGTTCTCAAACCCTCCTTCCTAAGCACCTGTTTAAAGCTCGGGTCTTGATTTCATCAGTATGTTGGGTGTTTTTGGAAGTCGATGATAGAGAGAAGACATAATTAACTCAGCATCATCAAATGACGTCTTCCCACCTAGTGGTCGAATGAAAATTAAAAAAGAGGAAGATTAGGATGGGTTAGTATTAGTTTACTCCATGATGTGGCTTTCCTCTTTTTTCTTCGAAATGTTGTATTTCTTGCACGCATCATTTCCTTTCCTCGGCAGTGTTTTTCTAGTCTAGTGTCAAGACATTGAGCCTGGTGTGCATTGATTCTCATATTGTGAAAGTAGATATCCTGTCTCTACCGTTCTTCTCCTGCAGTTCTCACGCAAGGATCCTTGCACCTTTATTGTTGGAGAAGAGAAGTATGTTCAAATGGTATATGATTTTGTTCTTTTGTTGAGACACCCTGCGCTCTTCTGGTGGATAGAAAGTATTGTTTCTCACGTCTAAGACTTTAGTCTGACGGACAGTGTGACTTTTCTGATCGGGAGGTTCAATAAAAGTTTGCGCCTTTTAAAATATTTACCAGTACTTCGTATCTTACTGTAATCTAATAGCTTGATGAATGGAACGCTAGAGGCGACCCTCCTCGTTGTTCTGGTCCCCCCGATAACTGAAGAAGAATGGTCACGGCCCATCCACACTCTGCGGAAAAACCTCCGCGTGCCTCCTGTCCATCTAGGGATAGATAAATCTTCTGGTGTCTGCTTGCGTCTATTTTAGTTCTAGGGAATAATCTGGTACCCTCGTCCCTCTCTGCCCTTTAGAAAAACGCGCCGGCCCTGGGATGAAAATAGCCGGGCGCCCCACCTGTGTTCAAAGGACCCGCCGCGCCTAACTCCGTAAAGCCTGGGCTGCCGAGAGAACGATATCCTCCATCATCCCCCCTGTTTGACAGAATACCCGGGGGCCGGGCCCCCCTGGGGGCTACTATGGGACGCCCCCCCGGGCGAAATATCACACGCCTAGCCTGCCTTGTCCTATGTTTGACGAATTCCAGAAACTTGGGGTTGACATAGTATGGATTGAAGCTTAAGAGAGCTGACCAAAGCTGTCCGTTCGCTCCCGTTCCCCGAGTGTCGAGCGTTCTCTTGTTTAACCCTCTTTAACATCAGACTTATTTATTTTCCGGATGTCGTTTGATTATGGTTTGCTGGGTTACTCCTTGTTTGAGGAGAATAGTGAGCCGCGAGAATTATTCTTCCGCCGCCCGAGGGGGGGAAGACGATCTATCTTCGTTGAAATTGAACAAGCGCCGTTTATTGAAAAAGAAGGACACCTATCTTCGCATCTTCCGCATCTCTATCGGTTGTAAGGGTTCGAGAAGATTATCTGCTCGCGGGTAAACAATCGTCGTGCGCTGACTAGTGTGTGTACTTGTGTAAACTCGCCTAGATTTAGAGGAGCCATTTGTACACGTAGTGTAACTGTTTTGCAGACCGTATTTCATTACGATTATGGATTCGTGTAAGCGTTGATAAGTCAATGCTTGTCCCGCCTACATTGACTTAGGCTCAGTTTTGGAGGATGGTCCACGCTTTCGCACATTAATTGCTTCGTTTCTACTTTGGCTCGCTAATTGTTTTCGTCACTACTCTCTGAGGTAGTAACCCAGTTCAGAATTCTCAAATGAGTCACGGTATTTGGTAGCGTACAGCTGAACCGAAATATTGAGGCAATATTTTTGGCACTGAATTTCGTTTCTCTTGTTACCAGACATAAGAAAATCTCCTCACAACCGCACGATCTCTCTCATAATTACTGGTAATTAGGAGTTTGTTCGGAATCGACCATGACTTGCTTTTCGACTCAGCGAAAATTTACAATCACCCAGCTAATTTCCTCTTCCCTTCCCGAGTAGCACACAGTATCATTTACTGAAATCTCTGGCTGAAATCTCCAAACACGTGTCTCTCGTTTGTCTGCAAGCGCCAATTCAGCTATTTCCAATTCTGTATGTTTCCTCGAATGGTCATTGTTATTCTCAAGTTGATTTCACCAAGGGTGCGCATAGGGAATCTGTATGAAATGGTCGTCTTCCATACTCCCCTAACTGTCTTGATCTAATACATCACCGGTTTCGCTGTCTCTTAATCTCACTATTCCAACTATGCGACTATATGGCGCTTCTATAAGCTGAGCATCTGTCTGACAAGTCGAGTGTAATCTGCTTTGCAAAGAAACCTTTCTCCCATGAATTTCCCATTATATGCATCGTTCTCGCCAGCTATTTCCATACCACTCGGGCTGCTATAGTCCTCATATGAGCTCAACTGCCTTCATATAACGCCACGGTTCTTCGATCCTAGTTTTTGGGAACGAACTTAGGTTGACGTAGTTCAGTTAGACGAATAATAAGTTTGTCGCGTGCTGTCGAAACAATTCATCGGCTCTGCGCTATGAACGAGACCTCGGGAAAAAGGTGAGTCCATATAGTCCAGAAATTTGCACAAAGCATACCATCAACGTTCCCTCAATACTGTGGTATGGCACCACTGTGTTCATTACACCAATTGAAAGGGTCCAATTCAATAGCCCAAGTTCGATAAGCACATCTAGATCAGCGATGCTCGGAAGTTTTCGTACGTTGCCAAGTCAGGTGAAGACTCGGTCCCCAATATTTTATATGCTGCATCTGGTATCCTTATTTCATTAATCTCTGGCACAGTCACCATGCCCGATTAGATTGATTCCCGATTCGAGTTTAGAAGGTTCCACAGTTCGTTTCCCGCCTTACTAGTACGGAATATCACCCATAAATTCCCAGAGTGATAAAGTTGCCAACCAAATCCAGTTTGTATCATCAGATGACTGAACAAAAACATCGATGTAAATTTATGAGTAATAATGTTGGAGGTTATGTACATAAACTTTACTGAGTACCAATAACAGCTGCCAAACCTCCCACAC